>LN890996.1:406938-516284 GCA_900010015.1 Tuber aestivum | reverse complement strand
CTGTGAACGTGGGTGGTGGACAGGGGGAGGGAGGGAGGAAGGGAGGGAGGGAGGGTAGGAGGAAGGGTCCCGTTGGTTTGGTTTGGTATGATACTCGAGCATTGGATGGGGTGGTGGTGCACGCGGGGGGAGGTCGGGAGTCGGTTTGGATTGGGGGATTTCTTGGTTGAGCGAATTGGGGGAACTTTTATTTTATTTTTATTCGGGGGGGAGGAGGGGTTCGGAGTTCGGATGGTGGGTTTGGCTGTGCACTGGACGAGCACTGTACTCTAGGAGCGCACAGTAGCGTATGATATTATGATACCAGTTTATGGGGGGCTTATCGTTGCGCGTGTTTTGTTCTATCGGTACGAGTGCTGTACCCAAAGCACTTACCCACCTATGATATATATCTACCCTACTATCTACCTCCCTACCTCCCTACCTCCCTACCTACCTATCCACTTGTACCCTCGTGTTGGATGGGTTGATTTGATGTGATGGTTTGGATGGTTTGCTTTGCCTTGCCTTGCCTTTTTTTTCTTCTTTTGTCCCCAACTTTCCTTCTGGTCCGTGGTTCGTCGGATGGAAGGATTGGATGGGTGTTATATAGTATGTGCTGTGTTGTGCTATGCTGTGCTGTGCTTTTCCGTGCTATGATCGCTGTACAATGGTGTAATCATGAGCGGTCGACTTCAGCCTACGGATCTCTCTCTGGTTGTCTGACCGTCGTGTGCTCGTGCAATTCTGTGGACATTTGGACGGACGGAGGAGCAGGAAGGGAAGGGAAGTTCTTTGGGGATTCTATCGCGGTCGTGGGATATCGTATTCTGCTCACCGTACAAGTAGCTACTTTGCTGTCAGCGGTAAGGTATCATACTCGTACTTGTACTGTACGGTAGCGTGCCGTGCTGGCTGGCTGACTTGCTCGCCTGCTGGCTCGGGGTGTAGACTATTTTCCCTGGCGTGGTACCGTACGGTAGAAATGTGCTGTGGCGTCGGCATCTTGGGAGTGCTGTCAAGGTCGCGGATTGCCCGAATTGCTCGCTGGTTGGTTGGTTGGGTTAGTCTAGCCTTCTCACTCGGCCGATCCTCTCGGCCGATTCTCTCGGAATGTCTAGAATTTAGGGGCTGATATCGTGTTGTACTTGTATCACGATGATCGGGTGGTTAAATTAATTTATACTCGAGCAGTAGCAATTGTGAAGATTGGGTATGATACACGCCAGTAGCCCCGAGGGTGTGGTTCTGTCGGGAACCCATGGCGCTGCGTACGGGGTAACTTAGTACGGTATCATGCTTGGCGGGTGGTGATGATGCTCGAACCTCGGGTTGGTCCGTCCGGTAGCCGCAGGGCAGTGGGGGAAGAGAGAGAGAGGGATGGATGGAAAGGGGGAAACAGGGCGGGAGGGAGCCAGCAAGAATATACGAGTACGATAAGCTATGATACGAGTAGAGTGCAGTACCGGTAGCCGCAGCGAACCGTCGATGCGCTTACCGTATGATGGACTGGAGGTCCGACTGCGCGAAGAGTTAACCTTTCCCACTCCTCTCCTTTGGGCCTGGCTGCTGGATGATTGGGTGCCGCGAGCACTTGTACCCTGTACGAGTACCTGTACGAGTATAATACAGCATGACACGATACTTGTACCGTAAAAGCTGGAATGATTGGACCCGGCACCAGGACGTTGAAGTTGCCTCTCCTGGTAAGGTCAGTCAGTCGTATTTTACTTTTCTCGACGGAAGGCCCCTTATGGTAGCGCAGCGGTAATCCAAAGGAGGGAGCTCTGGCTGTCCGAACCCGGGGTCCAACTGTTCCATACCGTTCCGTCCGGGCACGGAGTTACTTGATCGGCTTCCTCCCCCCCGTGCAGGGGGTTTCGCTCGGATGGTGCGAGTTTGCTCTACTCGTACATGTCCGCGGTGGTGGCCGCCAATGCCCCCACTGGCACATTGTGTTGGGATACGGGATTGTCTCGTGTTCAATGGTCATGGATGGAGGTGTCTATACCCAGTATCGCACTTTGCTATAGCGGTGATGCAGTGGTCGTAGGGTGTCACGGGAGCATTACGGCGATTGTCGTGCTTTCTCATCGCGGGGTCGCCGTGAGCCAACTTACGGTGTTCCGGCGGTATATAATTTGGGGCTTTCCCCCTGAATCGGTGGGAACCGTCCATCACACCCTTTGTTCGTCACTTTGTGCGGTTTCATGGTCCCTACCTACCCCCCCATTGACTTGCTCCACGATACTCCAACACTGCACTTGGCGCTGCTGGTCAGGACAGTGTTATGATACCGGCCCGGCAGGTCACACAAATCGTGGAATGGTTCCGCGATATTCAATTCTTCATAAATCGTTTCATCTTCGGAAACTAAAATTGAGGGAAGGAAAAAAATAAATAAAAGATAAAGGAAGAGCCCCAGGAGCACGGCAGCTTCCTGTTACTGGAGGGCTAATATGAACCGGATTGATATGTTGCTGCTGGATAACTACCGGCAGTGTCGCTTTTGCCGGAATTGGTATTCCTGAGATACCGTACCGTATCACGTCTGCAAGGTGGATGGGGGCTTGCAAGCATCACGACAACGAAGCCCACGGCAAATTTAATACCATTTTCGACGGAGCCGAGCGTGTGTATTTGATATTGTGTTGTTTTGGCTCCCATCGGGTACTTTGGAACGTCAGATGACCATCGGCCAGCCAGGTTTGCACATTGCACGACAGCTGTTTGCTGGCAGCGACTACTCAGAGGGATGAACGACGGCTACCCCATTGCTTCGGTTCCGTCCGTCCCCTTCAACATGGCCAGAGGGGCTCGCCCGGCTTGTGTGGCCCCTCTTGCTGTCCGTCCTTCCGGGCGTTTGGAGTTGCTCATAAAGTCTTTGACTGCGTCTCGCGAGGGTCCGATCAAGTTTTTCTTCTCGCACTCAACACTCCGGCCAACCACGGCAGAAATCCACCCATACCGAAGCACGGTATCGACAGGGCGTGCCATCTCCCCTGTCGCTGGTCAACCCTTACCCCCGCCGGACTGCGACTGCCTCTTTCGGTGCCGGCATCGCCTTGAATCGCGATGGTGATATTTCCTGGCTTTGCTACTCCGGCTTCGCGAGCTGACAAAGGTTACAATGGAATGGGTGATCGGGTAAGCGCATAAGCGCCTATTATCCGTGCTTCCAATTGGTGTCTCGCACGGAGCCCGTGGGATTGGGGATTGATTGTTGTGCGAGTAAGTGGCTTCTCACCGTTTGATGGATGGAACCCACATTTTGGGCCGTAGTGACGCTGCACCACGCCAACCGGACGCATGAAGGGCTCAAGCGTAAGTTAGCGAGGGAGGGAACGTGGCGTCACGGAATTCCTGCAGTGAGATCATGGATATGGGGGGAGTCACCCAAGCTTTTGGTTATTCACTCCATCCGTATTACACTGTTCGTGGGGCATGTCTGACGAAAGAGCGGGGCGAGGGAGAAGGTTCGTCAGTAGGCATAGACTACTCGAGTGTAATAAAGTCGATATTAGTATTTTGGACACGTGCTCCGGTTCCTCTTCGTCTCCTTGTGACTGCGCGCTCGTCCGGTAAAAGTCTGTCCGGATGGGGAGAGGGGAAAAGAATGCAAAGCACCGCCCCCCCCTCCCGTGCTTCCCACAGTGCCGGTGCCGGCCGGTACTGTTCGCTGGGGTGGGAGGGGCGGAGGAGCGCACTCGGGTGTTCATGAGAATCGGAAGACACAAGCCTTGCCTCCGTCGGGATTCGTACGGGATAAGCAGACACACTTTTCCGGTTCTTGCTAACGCACCCGAGTGCTCGAGTACTCGAGTACATATGAGTACTGCAGGGTGGGTTGTCGAGAAATGATGCCGCTTCGCCTATTCGTACCCGTACGCCAGCTTCCAGGGTTTTGGACGGAGGAGCATTCACCTGGGCAACCACTTTAGCCGACCAGCGGACCAATCCCGGTTTGTCTCTCATCTTCCGGTCGCCCGGGTGCCCACAAACGTCATAGGGAAAACAGAAAGCGGGGGAAAGGAGGAAACACCAACTCTTCCATCGTAGAGTAAACCTGATGGTGACAATGGGGTGACAATGAAGTTTGCCGGCTTCGTCCTCGGTTCCCCCGCCCTATCGGTGATTTGTCGAGATAGATAAGCCGCAAGATTCGGCGGGTCAGCAGGGTGTGGGTATGTCTTTTGGCCCCGGAAAGTGCCGGATGAAGTGGTATATATCCCCCTCACCATCCTTTTTCAACAGGTTTGGGCGTGATTCCCTGAAACACCACCAAAATGACGTCGAACGACGTAGTTGGATCGGCAACAGTAAACAAATTCCCTGATTTCAGTTGGATTTTGATGGGCTTATGTTGATTCCAGGCAACCGCGAGGCGCCGAACGGGTCAACCTAAACCCGTTGAACTGCATCCCGGCGCGATGGCAAAGGATTGAGGTACTGTGCAGTACGCACGATGCGCACCGGGCCGATGGAAGAAATGATGGCCAGGTCTTCCCTTCCCCTGCGCCCACCCGCATGTTGGTTGGGGCAGCACCAGCAGCAGCAGAAAGCGGCTGTTCTGGGGAATGGGGCGGGAGGCCGATATGTGGTAGCGGCGAACCTGAGCATTATGAGTCCAGGCGCCAAAGGTCCTAATTCGCACATGATGCTCATTCCATCGTGGGATACCGAGGGAATTCTCCGACGAACAGTGCGTGTTTCCTCACTTTACTGTGAACCGGTTTGATGATGCGGGATTCGTGTTGGGCAGTAGCTCTAGATCCCTTCGCCCCTGGACTTGGATGCATGTGAGCTCTTCACTATTAGCTTCTAGAACAAGCAGGGAAGGGAGCTTAGGGTTGTTCACACGGGTCATTTCCATTCCTCACCCCTGCCCATCAGGTTTCGTCAGGTTATCGATCTGGTTGATCTACAAAACATTTTCTTTTTTGAGATTATGGTTCGTTATTATCATGCACCTTTGTGATAATGGTACCAGCCCCAGAAGAACACCGGGCTTTGACTTTGAGGGACCAACTCGCCCACTTGTGGTCACTGGTGCCCCCGGTAGCCAACCAGTGACGGCCGGCCGGATGGCTGTCTTCTGTATGGATCGCGGTTTCTTCTGGGGCCCCGTGGGAGTGCGCTCGCACCTGAGACGCTAGGGCGTGCCCTAGGTTTGGGAGGAGGAAACCGGGGACGGTGATTAGGCGGTGGGGAAAGTTATAAAGTCAGCTGTTGCGGCCCTGGCTCACCCCCTCCCTTGTAGCAAGCTCAAGGGAAAAAAAAAAATCAAAATTTCTCACCTACCACGCATCACGATGCTCACTCCTTCTGGCACCTCTCCAAGTCCCACACCTTCCCTCACTTCCGCCCCTTCGCCCCCTACCAACCTGCTCGAGCACAACAGTGCAACATCCGCTATGGGAGTCAATCCCGGGTTCTACGATTCTCAGTCAGGCACGGATAGCACTGATGGGGGAGTATCGGGTCCGGAAATGCTTCAAAAAAGGTAAATATTCAAAACTATCATCCCTACGTTGAATATCTTAACAAACAAACAAAACAACACGACAGAGACTCCGCTCGAATTGGTCCATTCGTCGTCTCCGGCTTTGATCTTAGCCAATACCTCCAATATACCCCGACGGCAGAATTATCGCCTCTTGAGCGCTTTAGAAGAGAGCCTGCAGAAGAAAACAGAATACCAGGACTAGTCCAGTTCTGCATCCCCCCCATAGCCGCATTTGAGTCTTGTGAGCTCCGAGGAACAACCGGGGAGGGTTCGCGGGGAAGGGAAGTTCGGAATGACCGCTATTTGCGCCGCGTACGCAGGCGGCGGGCTAGGCGGAGAAGAGCACTCGAGCTACGAGCGCCCCCTCCTCCGCACCCGAATCATTATCAGCTGGGGATAGGCTTGCGAGAGACCTAGGCAAGGAGATAGTGGTGTCAAGTGTGGCCAACAGTGACTTGTTTGGTATGTCATGATCTTGGAGCTAGAGCGTGGCGTCTGCTAACAGGTGCAGTCAGATGTACGAGCAAAATGTGAGACGGCCAAGGAAAAACAATTTTATGGATTTAACTCATTTTCTTATCCAAACTTTACTTTTCTTCCAACTCACCTTTGTTTTTGTTTTTTTTTGCGCTGCCTTTTCTTTCCTGCATGTATTGAGCGACATCACCGGACTGGCATATCTCCTTACCAGAATTGACGAATTTTACGCTATCCACGAATCCTATGAAGCCACAATCACCGGTCACCGGTGATACAGTACAGGTGCTAGCAAAAGTGCATGCAATTGTGATTGATCATGGGTTATCACTCGCTAGGCTCAGTGATGGAATTGCCGGGTTGCTGCGCTGTGACTATATTTGTGGGCAGCGCTGGTGTCCCAAGAATATTTTTTTAACTATTTTTTTTTTCCCGCATTTCTGTTGCGAACGGGCCGCTAAAGATTAAGGGAAAAGAGTCTGATCACGTGACTCGTTTAGCAATACTCGTTCTTTTTAGCCGTGTATGATCGGTTGAGGCTCTTACCATACTCGGGACGAGTACTTGTCATACAATACAAAAGAGCACACAGGAAAAAAGAAAAAAAGGGAAAAAGGGAAAAAGGCCACTTTGCTGGTTACATTTTTACCGGTACGATACCTTTATCAAGAAAGAATGAAAAAACGCAAACAAAATTCAACATGACTTGATTGCTGGTATTGCAATCTGGCCGTTATCTTTTTTTAACCCTTTCCTGCTTTCTTTCTTTCTTTTTCACCGACAGCGTTTAGACTAGTTGTTGCTCCCTTTTGTTCGCTGGCCTGCTCACCCTCTTGAGCCAATAGGGCTTCGCCGCCTTTGCCAGCTCGCGTTCTCCATCACTCGCATTTTCTTCATCTCTCTCCATGCTCCACCTACTCGTGGCGTTTGAATAGTGGTTTGCCGAGGTTTTTTTCTCTTTTTTTTTTTTCAGGCTGCAACAAGGCGCGCTGTGAAAGAATTTTCTTCCGTGTAGTTTGCCTACTTGCATGAGCACTGTACTATCGTATGGATTGCGATCGGGCAAGTTATGGTAACCGGGTAGCTATCATTGATGGGGGAAGAGAGGAGGGGGAATAATAATAATCAATCAATCCAGGTGGGTTCCAGGCTTTCCGCACGGCTGACTGGGCCGGTTTGGAAGTCTATGTGGATTTTGGATGGCGAGTGATGTGGAAGGGGGGCGGGTATTTCCTTGGGTGTATCGTGGAAAGGTATCGTGGGGCTATGGTTCGCCCGACGGGGGAGGGAGGGAGAATGGAGTCGAGTTGAGTGGAGTAGGTAGGGTGAGGTAAGGAAGTTAAGTCAGAGATGGTGAGAGGAGGGGGGGGGGGGGTAGGGACGGGAATGGGGAGAGAAGGAAGGGAAGGAAGGAAGGGAAGGAAGAGGGAAAGATCGGTGAGGGGGCGGGGAAATCCGAGTTGAAACGGAGGGGCGATTTAACAAACTAAGAAAAAAAGATACCAAATCTTAAGATCTAGCGTTGGGCATGCAGCATCTCCGGTACGCTTTGTCCCCTTTGAGGATGCCGAAGGTGAAGTTAAGGGCTAATTTGTTGCCCTTCTGCTGGTCGAGTGACTGCCCTAGGTGCTGTATAACTTAGGTGAGTTATTTACTATTCACTCATCTGCTCAATAGTTCATTTGCTCGGCATGAATTGTCGTAATGGGTCGGGTGATGTCTCGTGAATGGCCGGGTTGGGAGTTCTCCCTGGGATGCAGTGGGGATTGCGAGGCGTGTGGAAGAATGGAAGTGGGTGAGTACGCCTTGCGAAGGTATTCGGTTTGGGAATAAAATAAAACAAAAATATTCCTTGTTTTATCTTGTCACCTTGAATGTGCAATTTCAGGGCTTGAGCACTGTATCTGTTGGCATGATCGGTAAGCGTAGATCGGACGGGTGGATGGAAAGATGGTGAAGATGGTGGTGGTGATGGTGGTGATGGTGGTGATGGTGGTGATGGTGGTGATGGTGGTGATGGTGGTGATGGTGGTGATGGTGGGATGGTGGTGATGGTGGGATGGTGGTGATGGTGGGATGGTGGTGATGGTGGGATGGTGGTGATGGTGGTGATGGTGATGGTGGCGACGGTGATAATAGTGCCAGCGGTGGCTGCGGTGCGCAGGGGTGCCGTGTCTCAAAGTATCGTACCGCAACTATGGTACCATATTTGGAGCTCTCAAGTCATTGGGCAAGGCTGGAAATGATTATGGTGGGTGAATCGATTGGCGGAATGAAGATAGATGGAAGGCGGGAGGGAAGAAGAGGGAATAGTGAGCAGGGAGAGGGAAGAAGATAAGGGGGCGGATGAAACTGGGATAAATCCTCGTCTCAAAAACATAGTTTCGGAATCATTACCTCGAGTCGTCTCAAGCACATCATGGAGACGAAGCAGGCCACTTCATCGGCTGGTCGCTCGGTGGCTGATTCCGTGCTCTCACCTCCTTCGCCTGCTTTCGAATCCCAGGCAACAATACCGCCATCACCATCTCCCCTCAATCAACCTGGCCCCTCCCCTCCCCCATACCCTCGCCCCAGGGGTTTCACTCCCCCCTCCATCACCTCAATCTCCTTGGCCCTCCACCCCTCCGCAAGTTCCGCTATGTCATAAATCCTCACACCGCTCCCTGCAAAGTTTACTCTCCGGCGACCTCTCGCGGTAGAACTCACTGTCGAACCGGCGCTTGCGACTCGACGCCTTGCGTGGGGAGGTCATGTAGCTCTTCAGTGAACGGTGAGTATCTGCAAATCGCGGGTCTGAGTGAAAGGGTTTTCGCGAGTGGTATGGCTGCAAGAGGAGTTTTGGCGGGATAGGGGGACGTTGTCTAGTTTCACGCCGTCGTGGCACTTGTAAAAGGTTAGCCTGCAGGGGGGAAAGGGGGAAAGGGGGAAAGGGGGCGGAGTCTCCATCCTGATGCGTTCCCCGTAAAGCATGCATGCCCCGCGAACCTCCCACGGAACAACTTGTCTAGCACCTCGGGCCGATATCCAAGTGCGTAATCAGCCCGGTCAAATCCTTCATCGTCCCGCGCTCAAAAAACGGCGTGACAAGCTTCCACCCTCCACCCCGGAACTTCCCGCCTTCCAGGATGAAGTGGTCCTGCTTGTCCATCTCTATCTAAAGTATTCGAACACCTTAGGCATTACTGGCGCCGGTCTGGGTGACAAGAGTCCGGACGCTTTATGGCCAAGTACGTAGTGATGTGCAGCCGTGTTCTTAAGGCTCTTATACAATTCCGAGGCCCCCGAGCCACTGGGAGCGCCTCGCTAGCCCTCTATTTCTTATTATTTAGTAGGATAAATTGGGACAGGGGTTTACGGTATTCCTGCTGTTCTTTCGCTGCCGATAGGTATCGTCATTGAGGTGCAAGAAAGGGTACGAGAGCTTTACGGGCGTGGCTGTACCACTCCTTCTCTGCCTCGCCGCGGGAATTTGGTAACGTTGCCGGAATATCCAGGGGCCATTTCCCCCGACTGTGCCTGGACCACGTGGATTTTCTGCTGCCCAGGGAGAAGCTAGCCACCATTTACTCGGCGCTGAGTGGAGCTTTATATCGAGCGGCCCGGGGATTACCGTTTGTCGGCTGGGTCGTCTAAGAACGAGCTTCGGCTACGACTACGCCCTCCCTGCGGGGGTCTTTGCACAGCCCTGCTTCACCTTTGCAGTCACACCGATGCCTCCTGACTCACTGTTCCGAAAGCCTTGGGGGTCGGGGAGTTAGTGAGTGGGCTGGGTGGAAAGCGGTTGGCTGGATGCGTGGGTGGCAGGGAGGTATGATGATGAGCGGGTGGTGGAGAAGGTGGGGAGGAGCACCGGGAGAGCTATGAATAAGTGAGGAGTTAAGGACGGGTGATGAAGTCCTAGCCTTCCCGTCAAAAGTTAATAGTGGCGATTGGAGAGTGATTGGGGGTGGATCGAGGGTACTTTTGTATGCCGTATTTTCATCTCATTCAAGAGCAATTCACGTGCTTGGGCCCACGGGATTGCCTCGTCCCATTGTCTCTCGTGAAAGGCTTCTCCGGGGTTTACCGGTTTTCCGGATTTTCTCTGGATGGTTAATTCTGCTGGGGTATGACTGGCATTTTCTTGGAGGACTCCTGTGCCCTGATACTCGTAGTGATGTCACACCCGTTCTTGAGTGGGGAGCTGGACAACCCCCGCAGATGTCCGACGCCATTGTAGGGTTGGTGGGGAGAAGCCCTGGACTGCTGGTATCATACTAGTAAGATAAGGGACTGTTTCCTAATCAGTTGTTTAGGACCAATGTTGGTGAGGGTCAGCTGGATCAGTGGAGGCGGCTCGAGAGATAGGTGGCGATAGTGGTCACTTGGGGTTGGTAGAGGCACTGGAGTTCAAAGCTTGGCCGGTTGTGAGGGGTCCCAGCCCAGGCAAGGCTATCGAGGTCATGATATCCTGCCGATAAGTCTAGCGATATTGTGGACAAGGTTGTTGGTATTTTATTTCGGGGTTGTACGAGTAGTAAGGCTGTGGAAAAAAAAGTAAGGCTGTCAAGGTAGCTAACCTATACAGAGGGCAGTTATTAATATCGATAAACCTTGAACCCATGCAGCGTAGCCGCAGTGACCGAGGTACCCCTCCTGGGGACGGTAGTCAACGCTTTCCCGTCAATATCTGCAAATCTGGTGGAGTGATGCTTGACTAATCGAAAGAGCCGCGAGTGATACAGAAATGATCAAGTTCCGAACAACCTATAACACACCCATGCCGACCAGTACACCGCCAAAGAATCACTACCCGCACCGTCCTTTGGATTTGGTCTAGGGCACAGGCTAAAATCTGTTTATATCCCTTCCCAGCACCCAATTTGTAAACCTGCGGAACAAAGTCAGTATCGACCCACTCTCGCTCTCGTGTAGGCCGAGCGGGGAAAGGGGCTCAATATCCTACCAAAGAGTGGGTATCAAGATCTTATTCCTCCAACTAACGCTTTTAGTCAGGTAGGCTGTCCTCCAGAGAACCCACGCCATGCGTCTGCGGCGCCTAATGTTAGCCGAGTATACTTCATAGCAGCCACTCTTCCCCTATGAAATTTCTAACGTGTGGCGAAATACGAGTCGCACGTACCCTGTAAGCTCTGCGCTACCACTTTGGGTTATAGCCCTCCAGCCGCCAAGATATGCCATTATTCCAAGACTTTTGAATTTAAATTTCTTTTCATCCTGTATCTTAACGGGCCCGGCTTTCCCTTCTGCAGCTTTGCGGACCGCTGCCTTGTTCAGGGTCTTCCCAAGCCAGATTGCTTGCTGATCTGCTACCTGTGCTGTAGCGGGTAATTCCTGCCCGCCAATAAGAGCGCAGTCTCCTATGGCAAAAACGTCGTCCAATGGCCAGGGCGTGCTGCCTTTTTCGTCCACGGACGAAGCCCGTAGGTGATCGTCCACGACGATTTTGGAGCCTCGCTCATCTAGATGTAGTTTGCCTTTTAGTCCCTTCGTCAGGAATGGGTTGGGCGCCAGGCCCGTGCTCCAGACAACACAGCCAACCGGAACTTCGCCGTCCTCTTGCGTGTGGACCGCTTCGGAAGTTACTTTGTGCACGTGGTGGCTTGTTTTTATTGTGATTTTCTGTCGCGAGAATACCCTTTCGGCGTACTTCGCTAGGGAGGTATCAAACATGGAAAGAATTCTTGGGGCTACATCGTATACCGTGATGCGATGGTACTTCGCGAGAGATGGATACAGCTTCGCGAGATCGTCCGACAAGAGATCGTGTAATTCAGCAGAAAATTCAATTCCGGTAGCTATGTCTCGTTTAGCGCATCTCACGACTAATAGATATAATAGGATGGACTCACGTCCGCCCCCCACAACAGCAAAATGTAGAAGTTGTTTCTTCCGCGCCTCACTCGCGGTTGGTAGGGCTGCTTCTTCGAAACCTGTTGAGCAGTTTTAACCAGTAAGCCCATATGATCGCTCCACAAATGGTTTGCGGGTATTCACATTCGAGTATCCTCCTCCGAATGGCCCGAGCATCTGCCACGTCTTTCAGGAAAAACGCATGGTCCTTAACCCCTTCGACCCCGAAAGTCTGACTGAAAGCTCCCACGGCAACAACAGCTTTATCCCATCCCACCTCAAACTTCTTCCCATCACCGACGATACCCCCCACCTCATCCTTGCTCTGTACAGCGCCTTCAACAGTAACCGTCTTTTTCGTGAGATCAATCTGCTCTGCCCAAGCGCGGATAACTTCGACGCCGGGCCGGGAACGCGAATGCTCCATTGCCAGCCGGAACTCCAGCGTCCCGACGGTGGTGGAAGCGAGCAGCGGAGTGAAGACGAAGTATGTCCTTGGAGTGATAATTAGGGGTTGGTAGTGCTTTAGATCGAGCTGTCGGGCAAGCCCGAAGCCACCCCATCCGGAGCCAAGTATTAAAACGCGCTCCCGGCCTATAAGCTGTCAGCCATGATACCTTGTCACAATTATATTGTATAAGCATGACGACTACGGTAGCTCAGGGGCTCCCATACTCCCCCTCCTCTCGTCCAACTCTTGGAGCGAGAAAGTTCTTCGCTGGATTATACTCCCTCCGCCAATTGCTGCCCGTCGACTCATTCCTCGAACAAATGTATCCCCCCGCAATACCGCCGCCATACTGCAGAAGTAGCGTGTAACCTACGAGTTAATATATGGCACGGTAACTTTTCCTCGGAATTGGCAAGAAAAAGGGTGCTTGTGGCAGCAAAGCTAAAAGTTGTCGGGTAGAAGAGAACTGATTGATAGGAAAAAGAGCAGCAAAGGACCGATGTCAACTCTGAGGTGATGTGGGTTAGGTTTTTATTCTAAATCGGGAACTAGTATTCGGAGGGGTTGTGTTTATCTGGTAGCCTCCAGATGATCACTTTCCTGCGGGTCCGGGGCCAGGGTAAGAGGGATGGAGATACCGGTATAAAGGCTTGTATTTTGTATGCTATTCCCGGGTTATAATGTAGTGAATTGGTAAGTTGAGAAAAGGCTATTGCTGTAGAACGCATCCTCCGGGACCAGAGTTTCATGGCCTCCGGTCCCGGCGGGGTACTGCGGGGCCCGGAGTGGTGGACCAGACCTGTAAACTCCGAAGAGTGCCTGCCTTTAAACAGATCGCGATAACACACCGGCGATTACTATAGGCTGGGATGGAATTAGACAATCTATGCTCCCCAGTTTTTCCTCTAGGGCACTTCAGGGGATAGTATCATTCCGAACACATATCTTTCCGTTTCCGCCTCTCCGTAAATTGGTCCCAAAAGGCCCAATTCGACCCCACTCCCCCCATCACCAGCAAACCGGTATGGTGCAGTACAAAGCACACTCCACCCCGCACACCCCGCTCCACACACCCACATGTGCCCACTACACCGCCCTGTACCCAGCCGCCTATCCGCTCAAAAGGCGATATGCGGCAAGGAAAAAATAAAATAAAAATAAAAATGACTGAATGAATGAATGAAGAAAGGTATAGCGAGAAGTTTCATTCATGTGGCACAAAGTTTTTTTTCTCACCCCGCACTATATTTAGTGAGCCCTTCTGACGACAAACGTGTCAGTCAGCCAGACAAAGCAGGCAGGAATGAAGTGTAGGAATCCTGCTATCACGAATGGGAGTGATCCAATCAGGGTTCTGAGGCCTCCGGAGAGGGAGGGGAGAAAAGAGTTCCTTGCAAAAGGCGGTGAGGTGAGTTGGGGTGAGGTTTTGTTATGTTAGGTTGGAGGTTTGTGCTCGTACCGGCGCGATGAAGGTCTGGAACCGTTATGATTTCTAAAATGTTGGTATGATAGTATGATATTACTCTAAGAGGATGTCGGAGTCGAGGCCCTACCCAAATGGCAGGTGGGTTAACCGCAAACCCCAGTAACCCATCCGCCATCATTTAGGCTAGACAGACTCATCGGCGCTGGAGTTGGGGTTGGCCTTTCGGTTGGAGACCACAGGTGGATCCAGGCATCCACCTATCGAGTGCTGCTGTGGAGAACCGGGGTGATGCTGAGGGAATACGGGCATAGTGAAACACCGAACGAGAAACATGTTCTCAGCTTGGGCGTCATGGGCTGGTCTTGTCACAAGATGCCATACAAATGCTATCAACTGCCATGGTTTAATGTTGGCTCGGTTGAGCCGGAGCGACACTAGCCGCCAATCTCCCACCCGCTCTCCTCGAAAGGGCAGCAGTTTTATCACTCGGCGCGAGCCGAGCATTACGGGAGGCTCGGGTTGCCGTCTGGATTGACCAGATGCAGGAAGGAGAGGATGGAGGGAATCGTGACAGGGGAGGTTCCAGTGTCTTGTTCTAACGCCGGTATATGATATCGTATAAGATCCAGGCCTACATTATTGTGCTGGTACCTTACTGAGCGTGGCGGAGTCGCGGGGTGTCAAGGAGTGCAGTAAAGAAGACCCATTGACGCATCCACCCTGCCGTCGCACCTCCACCGCTCTCCGGCAAACTCCTCGCAATGAAGAAACCAAGCAGGAGCTGTCCATGAGATCACGTTTTATCACTCGATATCATGACCTCACGCCTTGAATTCATCACATAGCACGTGGCCATTGTCGAAGGCGCGTTGCCGTATAACGCGCGATAAATTCACCTGGTGGAGATATTGTAGTGTTTCCGCATCGCCATGCTTTCCAGATCGTTAGAACACAGCCCTTATGAAACCCGAACCTGCGGTATAGCCCGCTATGAAAGATGTAAATTCTTGTAGAGAATAAAAATAAAAAATAAAAATGCGACCTCCCGTGGTGGTTAACCCACCCCCTTCTAAGGCCCCCAACTCTATTCCCGAGATACGTCCTCCCATCTACGATTAGTCCCGTGTCATTGTTACTCCCATGGTCTGAAAGGTCCTATACCTCATTAGCTTTTGCAGAGGGCTCCCGCCGGGCGGGAACACACCTTTAGGCCTTGCTGGTGCTTCTTGTGGAATCTCGGGGACATTAGAGACTATGAGCAAATTTAGTGGGAGCGATCATGAGCATTCTTATCCATGGAGAAATAACCTTTGCTGTGTTCCGCCGGTGGTTCCACTCCTTCCTCGGGCGCTGGATTACTGTTATTTAGCCCTGCGGGAGTGACATTTTAGTGAGGGCAGAAAATAGGCTGGTAGGTGGAAAAGGATGTACCTCTTGTTCTCCGACTTTTTCTTCGTGCTAATGATTTCCAAGCTCGCGCCATTCTCCAGCTAGCGTATTTTTGGGAGGCAAACTGTGGATATCTCGTTAACATCCATGCGTAGAGTTCGTCTTCTGCGGGTCGCTTGATTTCGTCTGGGATCCGACTGTATGTGCGATCTTGCCCGCCCAAATTATATTTTTCGTAGAGATTCCTCGCTTCTGCCTGTATTCGATCTCCTCGTTGAGGAATTAATTAGCCATCTATAGGTGACATTCCGATAGAAAGGTTTCCCATCGGGTTCTCTTTTTTTTTTTTTTTCCTCTCCGTTCAGCTGATCCCCCCTTTTCCACTAGACTTTTTCCTCTCTTACCTTTATCTCATCACCAGCTCTTTTTCCAATTCCCATGGCTTCGTCGACATCCCGCGGCTGTTCCGAATGTTCTGCGAGTATCTTCTCAACATCCTCATCCGATATTCCTGTCATGGGCTATAGGTTTCCTTATGAAAAATACAAGAGAACTCGGGGTGACCCTGGGTGAATTAAACAGTGTGGATCAAGTGGGTCGGGCCGAAAAAACAAGGTCTATCGTTCCATAAGCAGCGGGCGGCGCGATAGGTTTTTATAAATACATCTATTAATAGACGTCTTTACCAATGCAGGTTTCAGCCTCTACCACTGTGAGCGCTTAGCAACAGGCATTGGCGGCCTTGGTTTTGGTGGAAAGGAGCTGAGATGGGCCAAGGGATGGCTGCCGTGAAGCGTGATGGTGGTAGGGGGGTAAGGCCCGGGCTTGCTGAATCCAAGGGATACGCACTTGAGAATACATCTTGCTGGCGGCCAATAGACCTTTGGAAGTCAAGCTACCGAGCACTAACCTAACCACAGGAGTGCTTAGTTTCAGGAGAAAGATCGAGGGACCTTGTCTTGCTCTGCGCAGAGAGCTGCGGTGCACAGCAGACCATTCCCCCCCCCCACCATCCCAATGGAGAGGTAAATGCCTTCCTCTCCGCTCTCACCGCACAATGGCAGGTGTGAAACAAGGCCTATGAACCAAGGAATGTATGGGATGATCACTGAATCATAGGATGTCACTCACTAGAATGATAATCGCTGAGGGTTTTACCAGTTTATTTTACTTTAAAGCTCAACCGTGATGGTGTCCCCGAACATATGAACATGGGGTGCGAATTGCGCTGTACAGTAACGTAAGAACTCTTGGAGTCCGCTACTAGATTAGCGGCGGACCCCGGCCAGTCAGCCCACGATAGGTCTGGTTTGACAGGTTAAGAGATTTGCGGGTACCGGTTAATGGGATCCAACACATCCAATGGGCTGATCCTATACCGCGTCAGGAAGTGCGAATGCTTCTTAGGAGCTTTTGTCTCTGAATCCGGAGGTTGCAGGGCTGGCGGAGATAGCGGGTCTCGGGAATTTTTACGGCGCTGTATGGCTTTCTTCTGGATCAGTACCGAGCTGGCGGTCGCCTATCACCCGTGGCCATCCCTCCTGCTCTTCCCCCTCGAGCACATTTATTGATTGCGTATATAATGAGGAATCATTTTCTTGCAGGGCAGGATCTGTTGGAGCGATCAATACCCCCCGCATGACGCATTACGGGATGCGACAATAAGAGATCATAAGAGATCTGGTTGTACAAGATCATGGAAGCCAGGCGTAGCGCTCTCTCCTGAACTCTAACCTTTTTTTTTCTCTAGACTTTACTTTTTGTTCATGGAGAAAGAAAAATGAGAAAGAAAGCTGTGTAGATGTCCTAGGGTTTGTCAGTTCTCGATCTTGCAAGAGAAAAAAAGTAGAATAGGTGCAACATCCTTGACGCCCCATTCCATGTAAAAAATGCTCTCACATTCAGGGATCATCGAGCACAGCATCTTAGGTCGATGTGCTTGTACTAACCGAATCACTGGGCTGCCAAGCTTGCGATTGGAGGAAAGAAAAATTTCTAATACGGTACCCAAGTAGCAAGCACATCTTCTGCCAAACTTATAATTGGAGGAAGGAAATTTTTCCAAT
The DNA here is from genome assembly GCA_900010015.1 of Tuber aestivum. Taxonomy (NCBI): domain Eukaryota; kingdom Fungi; phylum Ascomycota; class Pezizomycetes; order Pezizales; family Tuberaceae; genus Tuber; species Tuber aestivum. The sequence continues at coordinate 499,134 of LN890996.1, read as the reverse complement.
ACCCAAGTAGCAGTGACCGGGGCCGCCCGGCTCCGTGTTGTATTCAAGCATGCTTCCTTGATTGAAATACGTCTCAGCCAACTCATCGCATTTCGATTGGAAGTTCACTCGCCAGCGCCTTTATTGCCTCAAGTACCAACAGATCTCTTTCTTTTTTGTTGTCCTATGAGACGGGAGGTGTGGAAGGTGGATCCGCTGCCGATACGGTAAGGCAGGCTTTGTCAGGTGATTTGCTCCAGGAGATTTGAACTGGTAGGCCGGCGGAAGGACGGCTTTGGGTTTCTCTGAGAACGATTGGTATCTGCGGTGGGGGACGAATTACCCGCACGGGAAGGACCCCCGGCTCCACAAGACTAGGGATTTGGTTGCCACGCCTCAACCATAACTTAGGTCAAGCAAGCTTTATTTCATCCCGCCCAACGCCTTGCAATTCTTGGCTCCCGGGGGGCTGGTTGAGGAGACTGCTAATTATCGGGAAAAGTATCAAGCAAATGATAGCAAAGAGAATGCCCAGTCTTCCAGATCCCCGGCTCCAGGTTCTGTAATAGCACAAAGTACGCAGCCGGTGTTTGTTTGTTTCTCAGTTCAATCTTCAAAATCCATTTGAGTCATGAGCGAGTAATGCTAATGCACATATAGGAGCCGAGGGCCCCCGGACTGGTGCCGGCAGTTAGACGTATGGATCTAATCATTTCAATGATTTGGGGTGTTTGCGGACCAAATTTTGCTCCAACCATTACCTGTCCTGTCCTGCGGTATGGTGTTGGGAAGGGGGGTTTTTTTTTCTTCCCAACGCACCAACCCGAATTTCGCGTACCTGACTTGGACCCAAAACCAATTGGAGAACGGCGTGGGTCACTACCAAGCATGTGAGTGACATATCGTGATGGGTTTCACTCGTACTGACTTCCATACGGTGTAATATTCGATTTCCGCAAACCTTCCGCTCGTTCACCTTGTTTAGCTTGAGCATCTAGTCCCGCACTTGCCTTAAGTTTTCCTGCATCGCTTGATGGTGCCCATTTGGCTACTCCACTCGGAGAGCGAGAAACCCCGTTGTCTAATACTATGCCTCTGCTTCTGCAAGCTCATCATGCCAGCTTAAGCCATGTGAAATGTTTGGATGAGGTGAGGCGCGATTGATCAAACATCGATATTTTTGAGGTAGTTTCAAAATAGATGTGAGGGGAAGTGCGAATCAATGAATGGGGTGACGTCGAATGTGTCTGTAGGAGGGGGGCATACTCGAGTACGTGTAAGTCATCATCTACTGCGAGTGATGAGAAGCGCTGCCATCGCAGCACATTCGAGAATTAAGGTAAGCGATTGCTTACGCTCCCCTTCGCTATATGCCATGGGATGGAGCAAAGACATTCCCGGCTATAACTTGATCTTTCCCCTTTCTCGAGTTCCTCCCTAGGTTTTACTTTTTCCCTACCTCTATTTTGTCTCTGCATTTACTGACGGAATTAGGATCGACTGATATACTCTCAATCTGATACACAGGCCTTTGGAGTTTGCCGGGCTTCGACCAGAAGGCCTCGAGGTTCACCGAATATGCCGGCATTTAATGGTTTCTGGGTATGGGATAGCAATCGGCTTTTTTCCAGAGCGAGCGGTGCTTATCACGAACAATACACTGTCGAATCATAGTATCAGATGTAGGTTGTATCTCCCGACACTCTGGAAACTTTGACAAATGAGAATCTGAATATTCACTAATGCGATACCCCGGCGAGTTGATGTGAGCCGGGTATAGCCCGGGAGAGAAATCCCCTTCGACACTACCGGTATATCACATTGATGAGGTCAAGACTGAAATACTTCCGATGTTTGGTACGGTGCCGGGCTGATCTTAGGGCTCCTACAAGCCATGGTTCCTTGGGACTGATCAAAGATCGAATCACATCAGCTGGAATGTGGGGAACCATGCATAAGAGATTTCCGTGTCCTCTATGGGACAATGCTCGAACTGGGATATTGCCGGTGCCAATTCTCGATATCATGACTCGAGTGGCACTACCTTTACCGGGATGCAAGAGGAACTGGCTAGGCTGTGAGAGAGCGTGGGGTCTGAAATAGACCCTATCACATCCGGGGCTAATGCTGTAGTTATAACTGGCCCTGGGCACGGGATACGGCTGCATTGCTTGTGAGTTTGTCCGCGATGACACTGGTTCCCGAGATGGGTGCTTGCGGCAGCACCCTCTTCACAAGAGGTGAGTTTTTTTTTTTCTACTTTTTTTTCTTTTTCTTTCCTTCTCCTGTATCATGCACTCCTTGCCTGGGAAATGCCTGTTTCATGCTGAGGTCAAGTTCAACTGGAGATATTAGTGCATAAATCCACGCATGCAAGCATCGACTTTGGTAAGGATGCAAACCTATGTGGCCACCCATGACTTGGTTTGGTGTTCTGTGGCTTCCACCATAGATAAACAATAGGTCCGGTCCGCACACTGCCGGCATGAGCTTTGTTTTTCTGACATCGGGGTCTTCGCTTGCCTTATCTTATCATACATATGTTCTGAGAAGGCGAGAAGTCAGTTTTTTTTTTTTGCGGAATACAGAATTAGGAGTTTCTGTCGCACTCGGAGTGTTCAGTACGATCTACATGCTCCCATGGACTGGTAGCTAAAGGATTTATCATCGAAGCTCGGTTGTCAATTCCAGTGAACAAGGATTAGACCATACAAGTAACAAGGCGGAGATGCATGTTGTGTTTTCACTTGGCCGACACAATAAAGGCGAACCTTGCCCCGAGCCAACGCACCACCTTCCCTTCAATTAGCATACTCAAGAATCACATATTTTTAGGCCACTATCATTCGGGGATTATTTCTCGACGCTCGCTATGTAAAAACCGACAAAATGAACGAGCATGTGCACCGGGCATTGCCGCGGGCGCTTTGAAGAACAGTCGGCGGGATTTGGGGGGTCAACACCCACTTTCCTTCCAGGCATCATACAAGCTTCCAGACCGCTGATACTTGTTAAGCCCTTACTGGTGCTATATGCTTGCTGCCAGCAGAATCATCGGTCATCACTCGAAGCACTTCAACCCCTGTCATGCACGACACATAGCGACTCGAGTTGAATTCGTGTGCGCCCGATCGCTAGCGGCCCAAGGGCGATATAGGCGGGATAAGATCAATGGGACCGATGGATTAGGATCCGAATCGGGCGCAGTACTTGAGCCTCTCCGGAATCTGGAACTGGCCCACTGGGAAATGGAGGGGGCTAGCAGGGTGTGGGGTGCTTCAATCAGCGACGACTGTCTCCGGGACAAACCGAGTTAGTCTCGAAAGAGCCCTTGCCCCCGGCAAGGCATACAAGGGTGTCACCCAGGAACACTACCGTATTGCCCTGACCCAGACTGATGCACAGCAACAATTAGCTTCCATGGGTTGAGCTCTCTTCGGGGTCTCGCTAGGACTCGAATTACGTCGGCGCAAAGCACAATGCTTCAAGGGAGACACTTTCGCGAACTGCTCCAAGCCAAAAGGCCTGCGGACCTGGTGGCGATGGCGCACCAGGCGTGAATACTTCATCAGAAGCGCGTATCAAAGCTTCATCGCATACCGGTAGCTGTAGTCTACGCCGCCCACCACATTCAGCCGGTTGTAGCACATGTATTCAGCTCCAGCGCTCCCGGAAAAAAAAAAATCGAACAGCTGTAGCGTCCACCAGGATCTATTCGTCGGCGGAGGCTTAACCCATCCAGACAATTTAACCTGCGCACCCTCATCGCCAATCATTGTAGTATGCGGTCCAAGTCGCGGCGAATCAGCACCGCAAGGGGAAAAAACTCTGGGTGTGGTTGCAAATGCGGTTCTGGACCAACCAGATCCCTAGGATTTGACTCTGGGTGGGAAATGGCAAGGTCCCTAATATGTCATTTTGCCACCGTCGGTGCTTCAGTGCCGGTGGCACTCATCAGATAATTCACCGTGCATAGCGGTCTACTCGAGTACTCGTACAGTACCTAGGTACTCGAGTAGTCCACCGGTAAGCTGGCGGCAACTTAACCCTCGCACCTTCAAGCGCAATGAGACACGGTGCTCAAGGACACTGAAGGCCCAGTAAACTCTGGATAAATGTTAATTGGATTTGGTGTATCCGTGCGAGTACTGTAAAATCTCGTGAAAATCACCATCTCCGTCGGGCCTCCAATCTCCGCGTCGGGATGCCAAACATCTCTGGAGGGAATATTGTTTACCCGAGGCAGTATAGCCAGACCGAGCGACCCTGCTTGGATCTGGTTAACATGATTCGTAATTTGATTAACCTGTTCAGCTAAGCCTATCGTAGTTTAGCCCGGTTGCTTATCTAGCGGCTGATTATACGAGCAAATGTGGTGGAAGATCGGGGGATCTGTTTGGTGGCACACTTCACTCAAGATCAACCCCTCGGCGAACCATTCCTCCAACCATCGACATGGCACATTGTCGTGCACAGTACTGTACGAGCATAGTACTCGAGTATCTACTGCATCGTAGAGCGCTCCGACATTCGGCAGATAGCACACAGGTACAAAACCCCACTTCTGACCTCCCTTCCCTTCCCTGCCCGGTAGTTTACCGAAAAAATAGCATCCTCTGAGACCACCGAAGAAGGGGAGGGGAAAGGAGAAAAAAAAAGAAAAAAAAGGTAAGGTGAGTGGGGGGTTGACTTGCACCTTACGCTACGAGCCCCACCCACGCCTCCACATACCAGCATTGGATCATGCTGGTGGATGGCCATACTGTACCGTACTCGCACAGTACGAGTACGTTAGCAAAGTAGCACAGGCACAATCAATGGAGAAACTCGCTAACTCGACGCACCCCAATTTGCCCCGATTCATAATCCTTTCCCCTCAAAGGTCGTCGTCGATTTGTCGGCCATCTATCTACGCCACAGATTGGTTCTCGAACTGGGAGAGGTACTCGAGTACTTTACTTGTTTGTGCTAGCCGGGTTGTGAGAATTTGAAAGTGCGTTTCCTCTCTTTCCCCCCCCCCCCCTCATCGGGGACAAAAGAAGAAGGGGGAGGAAGGAGTGAAAACTTTTGAGAAATTTCTGCGCCTAAAGGCCATTTCGAAATCGATAATACTGCACACTACCTCACATAATCCCTCCCTCCTTCCTCCACTAGCGTCGGCGACGACGATGTCCCGCGGGCGGGAGAACAAGTAGGCAGGGTCATGCGGGGCCGACCCGAGCCGAAGGAATAAACAGACAAACAAAACAAAAACGGAAACAAACAATTATCAATCATGCAAACTCACCGTGCAGTTACGGTGTTTATTCACTGCACGAGGACATAAACACAATCACGAGGTCAACCTGCTGGGATCGAGGCGTTCAATTCCTTACAGTAGGGGTGAAAGTGCCGTGCCGTACCGTGCCATGCTGTACCATACCATACCACACATACTGTACTGTATGAGTACTGTGTAGTGCTGTACTTACAGCAATCGGACTGCAGGGGGGAATGGGGGGAACGGGAGTATGGTAAGTGTGCTCGAACACAGTACGAGTACAGTACGTGCCGTACCGTACCGTGCGCTTACTGTCGGTAGGTGCGGTAGCTGAGTGGGGAAGGGTTGTGATGAGGTGCGTCGTTCGGATAGGCTAGCCGGCCGTCCCCCAAGGGTCCCAAGGGTGGGTTGTGCGGGGACGTGACGAGTATAGTACTCAGTACAGTATATAGTACGCTATTGTGGCCAAGGGTCGGGGAGATGACTGCGCCGCCGATGGGACGAGGGGGCGGGAGGGTGGGCCCGCTGCCCCCGGGTTCAATTTGTGAAATTAGATGTATCGTGATTATGAAATCGATCGCACCACAAGTTGTGATACCGCTCACCTATTTATGATGCCTACTCTGCGTGACTCCCCCCCCCCCTTTTTCGACATTCGCGGTCTTTTAAGAACAGGGCGTTATGCTGTACGGTACCGGAGAAGAAGGAAATGCCTTTTATAGGTTCTTTAAAGGAACTGCTCGGAAGTCACGGGGAGTGTCGGGGGGGCAAACTCTTTCAGTTCCTTGTGACTTTGTCCTACTACCAAAAAACTGGACATCTGTGGTCCTTCTTTGGTACCAGTTTGTACTGCATCATACTCCGAAAAAAGGTCTCACGTTCGACATCGAATGAAGGGATTTAAATGTAGTCATCGAGACAAAAACATGAAAAGCATATCATAACCGGAAACACCCATCTGCCCTAGAAGCCCTGTAGAATATGACGGCGAAAAAAAAGCTACAATAAAGGGAAACGTCAAGGGTAAAAAGAGGAAAGAACGGAATAAAATAAAAGAATAGAAAGAAAGGAAGGAAGAGGGAACAGGGTTAAAAAAAGAAAGGGATAAAAATAGAACACAATCACAGATAATCACTCGTCCTTCATCCCCCGCGTTCCCTTCATGGTTCATCTCAAAACTTACCAATTCGTGGGGAAGAGGAAAAAAAGGCATATAGAAACCTTGGATCTCACAAAAAAATCCACATAACGCCCATGGCCCCCCCGCATCTGTAAGCACACGCAAGAGCGTTTCTATCAGCGAAAAAAGCAACTTATCCCATTCACTCCCTCCCCCCCAACTTCCCCTTTTGGTGGTGGATCATGATCAGCACGTACGCTCCAATCGTGAGTGCCGCGGGTACCTGCATCTCCGGCTTCCTGTCAAGGATCCACCCCCCCACGGCCGATATGCCAAACGAGATTAGAGTCGCCCAGATTTTGGCGGTGCGCGAGAGTGTTGGGGTGGGGGATGGTAGCAATGGCTTGGGTAATTAGTCTTGTCTTTTTTTTGGTTTGGTTCATGCGGGGAGGCGGTAGTGTGGGTTTGAAGAAAGAGATACCTCTTTTGGTATTGGTTCGGGAGAAGTGGGCTGTGTGTCTTCCACTGTTGGCTCGTTTGGCTCCTCCGGCAGTGTGTTTTCATGGGACTCTGGCTGCGATCGTGGTGGTGGTGGTGATTGCGATTGTGCTGGCTGCGGTGTAGGGGTAGGGATGACTAGAAAGTTTGGCTTTGGTGTCTTTCGTAAGGATATCAGGTCTTCTCGGCTCTCGAGAAACCTGGCCTCGGTCTCAACCAAGGGTCTCTCGCTATCAAGCCATTTCCTGTATGCCGTTATTTCGTCCTCTCGTGCCATCTCTAAAGTGTCTGCGACATCTGCAAAGTTTTTCAATGCCGTGTCTGTGCGTGATCAGCGTAAGGGGTCCTGATACGGGAGGGGGGGAGGTAGTGGGACTTACTGTACTCCCTGAGTTTCCATGCGACAGCTCCCATGACCTGTATTCTCTTTGCACCACCACCACTTCCGACGCGCCGCGAACGTAGTCCAAGCCCAGCATTAGAAAGATATTCGGCAGTGTCTAATTCCACGAGGATTGATTCTAATTCCGAGATTTCATCTTGTAAATGTAAAAGCACTAGATGGTTTAGCGTTGAGAAGCGACGGTAAAGCGCTAGTGAGGGGTGGTTAGTGAGTGTTTGCGCCACGTATGGATAACCTGTTCTGCGAGATGGGGGAGGAGAGCCACGGCCTGATTTCTGGGAATTTTGTGAAGTCTGGGATTGCGGTATATCTGGAGGAGGTGCTGAGCTGGTCCATTAGTAGGGAAGAGAAAACCGGGGAATGGCCTCTGTACCCAATGGCGGTGTTTTCCTGCGGAACTTTGTTCCTACTGATGGCGTCCTCCTACCCCCCGACCCGCTCTCACCTGCTCTACCCTTCCCTTTATCCCTCCCCTCTCTCCTTCCATCCTCGGTCTGATCGTCCTCCGATCCTGAATACCACTCGCCCTCTTCCAGATCGTCTTCACTACTAATCAATATTTGTGGGATGTCCTGGCGGCCTTGCTCGTAGTACTCGCTATTTAGTCCTTTGGGACCCATTTTTGTACCCTCAATTTTCATCGGCCCCGAAGCCCATGGCCCATTGTAAGACCCTTCAAAATCTACTCTCTGTCGTTGATAAGACATTCCTATAGATTGCGGTGAAGGAAGGGGAGGAGGAAACGGGAGAGGGGGAGGAGGGGCAGTCGGAAAACCGCTATTATAATAGCCATATTGGATGGGCGTTCTATATACTGGGGGGTGAGCTACATTAGCATTATAGGGTACTACCGGTATGTGGGGTGAAGGATGTCTGGTGCTTTTTGGTGTAGTGGGGTCCTCGTGCTCCCCAGACGGCGTGCTGGAATGTGAGGCAGAGATAGTAGAGATAGAAAATGCTCTTGGTCTTCTCTTCTTCCCCCTGGGAGAGCTGGAAGACGCATCGGATCGGTTTCTGCGATGTGATTTTCCCGGAGGTGTTTTTGGCGGGGGAATTGCTGGTGATAATTGCGATTTTTGGTCCGCGCTTGTATTGTCATCTTCAAGGGAGGCCATCATTCGTTCGGTGTGGGAACGGGAAGGAGCGTAGGAACGCATACCGGTAAGTATAACCTTATATGACCGACAGACGCCACGGGGTTTTCGCTTAGTCTCTGCGCATGCTCTAGATGTTAATTTCCGGTGATATCGGATTTGTTTAGGTACCAGCTGAATTTGGGCATGTGGTCCTCCAATAGATTGCGGTTGCCGCGACTGGTTGTTGCCGTTGCGAGCTGAAGCGAACCAGGATCCAGCTGAGAAGGTAACCGTAGTGAAAACGGAAGATCTTAGAAGATTCAAGCAGGGAGAAGTGGAACTTATTAACCCTGGATGCCAGCGAAGGAATTCCAAAGAATAGTCGATAATCCACGTCAATCTGACGGGCTTGGTGGGATATATTAGTCCGTTAGGTTGTGGGTATCTGACTGCCAACGTCATCCGAAGTCACTCGGATTAGCAAAATACTAGTGCCAAAATAGGGGTCCGGTAGGCCAACGCGCTGCGGATACTGTGGAGGGTCAGTGCTACGGCTGGAATATCGGATTCGGAGCTCACGCAGGAGGGAGCGTCAGAAGTTACGTTATTCTCTCATTCAGGGGTGTAATATAAGAACAGGTGGTGTGCACGTATTGTGCCTCATGTTATGGGAGTTCCCGCAGTGTGCTAGTCGGAGTCTGTCCGTAATTGTGATTGCTAGAAATCAACAGGTCGCAAGAGATAGACCGTGTGATTTCTTTGAGACAACATGTCACGGGTCTGCCTGCGCTCAGAAGTATTGATGGTGGGGACTTATGGAACTGGTGGGGAAAGCGCGATAAGATTTGGGCAAAATATTCTTTTGAAGTTAGTGCATGATCATAGATCAACGAGTGCCGCTCCAGCTGGGGAATTAATGGAGAGAACCCTTTGTCTTCCACCCATGGCTATCACGAACCCTTGATACATACGGTAGTTCGAAATCTAGCTGCAGTTACCTAAACCCGTAATAGTTCGGGTTCTATTTCGGAAAAAGAGAGAATTAAGTACCGGTAAGTTAGCTATGACCGAACAGTAAGGCTCCCGACGGGCTTGATGTGTGCGTCATAGAGTAATTTCGATTAATTTGCTTCAGCCAGTGACCTGCTGAGAGGCCCCCCGCAGATCGTGTTGACCACGGGTGTTCTAAACTGGTCATCGTGTGTGCGCTGCGAGGTCGGATTAAGCTGTGGCAAAAGGAGGTTGTTTTCGCCACCCGGGGGTCTTCAAGCACAAACTACTGATGCTCCATTCAGAGAGATAGCTCCAACTTGAACCTTCTGCGTTTCATGTCAGCGCCGCGGATTGAGCTAGAAGAAAGCATGAGGAAACAGAAACACTATAGAAGCATAGCTATACTTACGGCTGTTGAACAGCTTGGTGAACTTGAAAAAACAAGCCGACGTGGCAGAAGGAGGAGCCTATGGCAAGACATTAAAGAAGCAAATAAGGAGGTATATACGGATTTGCCAGTACGGTATCTGCAGGGCTCATTCGATGCTTGCCGAGTATTGATAAGGGGTATTCGCATACACATTCCGTGGCCCCGCCTAGATTTGCAGGTGGGGGTGGCCTCCTGGAAGAAATCCGATCCAACCAGATCCCTCACAGGAACTCTGCAGGCGAAGTTCTCTCCAGTGCTAGTACTGGGGGGTATGCGATAGGGTCGGTGTGTCTAGTGAGGCTATAGTGCTCTAGAAGTGACCCATTTAGTCCTAGAACACGAATTCACACTTAGGAAATCCCTCAAAATAGAACCACGAACCACACTAACATTTCTACACGTCTCTCCCCCACAGGGCATATATTGCGTTCCTGTCTTGATCCCCGGATAGTCTTCAAATGTCCATTTCGCCCCGGAAACGTTACAGGAACTCAGAATCACTTCCAATCACTCGCTGGAGAGTTATCCACGTAAGTTTTAACTTTAGACGCCTTCTGCACATGGGCGAAGGCGACGGGATTTGGCTGTGATAGGCTGTGGACAATATCCACGTTTCTAGACAATAACCGAAGGATTCTCAGGCTTCACGGCTCATACTTCCAATCCTGAGGCCAACATCGTAACCTGTAAGCAAGGGGATTCTGCGGTCTGGTTTATAACTGTCAAATATTGGATCGGGGAGGGGTGCAAAAGTCGAGGAGGTGTGAGTGAGGTATGCGGAAAAGTAGTGATACCTAGATCGATAGGTATGATGCGTCACACTTTTCTCTTGTATCGGGGAGTAAAATAATGTGAACCGAGGGAAGAACAACCACCAGGGGGTTCCATTTTCCTAACGAGGGTCGGCACCTACCTGTAGGCTAGTGAATAGTAAAACTAGAAACGTTTCTATAAACCACTGCCATCACTCATAGAAACTTTCCAATCCTGCTGGCTGGAACGAGTGCCTCACAACTAATGTTTCCTGGATAGGAGGTATCAAGTACCGTACGGCATTTCACTACGGCACGCGTCTCTCTGGTTAGCTAGGAGTATGATATAATTCCCTTAACGTATGATTGGTTCAGTTCCTCTAAGGTGAATACCGCCCTGACCCTAGAACCAGGGGAGAGGACCTACAAGGGAATGACGCTGATAGGAAATTCTCTCCAGGGAGCCGGATGGCTCTAGTCCTCCAATTTGGGCGTTTAAAGGTACTGTAACACTAGGTACCGTGCTTTTTTTTTATTCAAAGCAGTTTACCTTAGCAGTTCTTGGGAGCATAAGTGCTGCTACCGGTTTGATTTCGGCGATGACAAAGGCTGGAACGGTTCTCAATGTCTTCAGGAACACACCACCGTAACCCGTTAATACCCAATAGCAACTTGACCCGATATCGGTTGGTACTCACAGAATAGGATCTCTGGAAACACCCGCACAATTCAGAGAAGAAAAGAGAAAGAAAAGCCAGAAAGTTGGTGCTTGCAAGCTTCCTGAACCTATGCAAGGTACCAGAACCGGAAAAACTCTCGAAAATCTACCACCTCCGCCGGCCTTGCGAGCTCCGGTTTCAGAGATAAAAAGCTCCTGGGAAGGATTAGCGTTTTTCCTGATACAGTATAAGATTAGTATCCATGATCCTGCTAACCTGTCACCGTCAGCCTATCATGGGCTGATGGGCTGATTTCCGCTGATAATCTGGGGGTGGACTCAAGAGTCTTCATGGCATTGGGCTATAAATGCCAAGACATGGCATGCTATCTCCCCATGATGCAGGCATTTCCCCGATTCCCCTGTTGCCCCCTCTTGGCCCTCCGCATCTCTACCCTACCCATCCTGTATGCCAAAGCTTACGGAGAGTTATTCCCATTGTATTCGTGGGTCTTTGAGAGTGGCTTCGTGCTAAAGGTCATGTTTACGTATTGTCCAAGGCCCCCAAACCTCGCTGTTCAGCCGCTCGCGCAAGTAGGGGTGCATTTTATGTGAATCGCGGACACTTGTGGTTGGATGCAGCCGCCAATATTGAACATAAAGGATTTGTGTTATTTCGTAAGATGGCGCTTTGGGATGATGGATACAGCCCCCACCGAACTACGGTACCTGTAAGGGAACGGATACTGGCTTCCTCTATTGGTTCCGGCACTGCACTCACTCAGAGTGGAGCAGTACCTCTCTCAATCCATTCCATCTACAATATTACAGACACACCACAAATCGAGAAATAATTCTGCTAAAGAGAATGGAAATGTCCCTCCCAGGTGATAATTGAGGATGCAGCCAGACTTAACCCCAAGGGAAGTGAGGCGGATGCGGGCATCCTACCCGCTGCCTCAGCCCCAAGGATTGAACACAGAGCATTAAAGTCCTTCATACTACAGTATCCTAAAAGTCGCCCCCCAGGTATAATCCGCAGGACCGGGTGCCAAAAAAAAAGCCCCCATATGATCACTGCCAATGTTTTCTTTCAGGTGGCTGAGTCAACTTTTTGTGGTAAGTGTTGTTGTTTTATTCCGCAGTGATTCCTCGTCCCAAGATTTTCATCTACAGCCTTCTCGGGCGGCCACATGCCAGGGTGGAGCCCTTCATACTGGATAGTTAGCAGCGTCTAACAGAGTTCAGACCCGGCAGTGGCTGGGATATATATGCCATATTGACATCCCTGAAATATTCGGTCTCGACTGCCCGATCACTGGCGGGCCAGCACGGGTGGATAAACCCACTAACGAGTGATTGGCTCTTGGTATTGGCCGGCTAGGAATCCGGTATGTGGCATTGTATGCATCGCTAGTGGTGAACATGAATTCCTCGTCAGCGGTGCCTTTACCACTTATACTCGTGGTGGCAGTTTCTAGAAATCGCTCAGAGACATTCGATAACCAGTACGCTGCCGGTACTCGCCCTTGCGTGCCAGACCGTGTTACCTGCCATCCAGCCAAGAGGGGGTCTCACTCGAGCACACAAGAACTCCCTTGAAAATCCAACGAGCCAGGTTGTGCTATCGGTAATACCATACTTGGTAGTTTACCTGCTGTCCCCATTTGATAATCCCTACACTTAAGGCGGTACTCAAGTGCAGGTACAGTTCGCTGGGCGGTAGGGGAAAATAGTTTACACCAAGGAAAACGAGTCTTTCGGCCCAACAGAGTTCAATAACTTTAGGTCTCGACGAAGGATTTACTAAAAAGTCAAGGGCATTCATGATACCGGCGCCGGTAGTTTATGACTTTTCTCCAATTGCCTAGGTCACCGTAGGATAGGGTAATGCCAGATGGCCTGTGGCTACCGTAAATTTATTTTGACTGCACCCTATCACTCTTGTAACCAATTCACTATAGGTAGACTCATGATACTATTGCAGCAGTTTTTGTGTGCGGATATTAATACCTTCCCCTCCATCTATGAGACAAAAAGGGCACATTCTAAGTTGGCAATACATGGGGAATGAATGCTATAACAGCAGAGTAGGACAGCAAGTGGTGTGGTTCTCGGACATGGCTCATCACAGCTTGCCCATTCTGCGGTGTCACAGCAAAGAGGGAGTCCGATGTGTCGACCTCACAAATCTCCACAAGGTTAACTTATACGGGACATTCGGTAGGCGGAATCTACTCGAGTAGGGGTCGATATTTCACTACCGGTACGGCACTCGTGTTACTCGTACTGATAGGCCCTCGGAATCCCTTGCAGTGGAGCCACTCGTGCAGAACGGTTCGGGAATTCGGTCTAAGAGCTAGGAACTCACGGCTCACCCGAAAGATCACCCAACTTACCGGTATTCGGAAAACCCCTTGTTCTGGTTCACATAAGCTCTAAAAATATAACCAAATTACTTTCCTCAAATCTCGGCACGCTCGGCACAAGTGCGCAATGGATAAGCCCCGTCCTTGAGGCCGATAGCGGTGCTACAAGTATCATACCTGTACGAGTACAGTACGGTACGGTGCGCGCAGGGTTCGTTGCTGGTTTAAACTTGATTCCGGATACCGGCATACCAGTGCCATTCCACGCAGCGAGGCACTTTGAGGCTCGAACCGGTAGTCTATGATGCTAAGCCATTCCAAAGCCCCAACGACCAGGATGCTAATTTAATTCGCAGATGTGCGAACTCCGGCCCATCGCCAATCTCAGCTACTCGTACATAATCGCACTCGGGCGCCCATGCTCACCATCGCTGAAGGGTGCCGGTGCCTCAGTCGTCCCTCTCTCAGGTATGACGCGGGCGGCACAAAATTCTCCACCGTCTCAGCGGTTCAGGAGATGCCGTACAATAGGAATCATACCGGCACTCGAGCAGGATCGTCCAGCTGCAAGGATTCGACGCTTGTGTCTGGCTGGCGGTGCGCAACGCCTCCAACACAGCCCGCCGCTTTGCGCGCGGGGGGGAATGGGGGAGAATATCTCTTGCGGCAGCTGCTCTCCTTGTGGGCAAACATTAAAGCCGAAACAGCCTCCGCCGTTGCCTGTTTACACTGCGCGTGGCCCTTTTCGCCTTTTATCGCGGGGAGAACTGATCCATAATGGTGGTCGAGGTAAAACCGTTCACCCCCTCGCTTGCTGTTTACGATGTCGGGGGCGCGCATCGCCTATTCGATACTGGCGCTCTCTTGAGTCTGTATCTTCAGAATACTCCCTATCCTGAGGTGGGACCCCATGGTAAGCTGAGGCTACCTTTTAACTGTGCTGACGGGATTTATAGAACGATCAAGGGGCTAGGCTATTCACGTATTTTATTATTTATTCCTAGTCTGGGTTTTCCAGCAAATCTAACTAACCGACCTCCCTCCAGATATAATAGATACACTTCGAGTGATATATTATTAGCCCTTTCCCGTTCATTCGATTTCAACAGGTTTTCAAGCTATCTTCGTGGACTGGCGTGGGAGAACCGTCTGACCCCTACGGCTAAAGTAGCCTCTCTGGCGTGTCAGTGTCACGACTGTGAAAGTGGTTCTGGTTGCGGTGCGGTCGGTCCTACTCAAGGATAGGATCCTTTGCTGATGGTCCCAGGTCAACACCTATTTACCTTTAGCGTCCCCATATTCCAGAGGGCGGGTAGAGACGAACCCTCCGAATGGCACGGTGGGATCAAGGAAGTTAGGGAGGATGGAAATCTCTTCATGATACCCAATGTTTACCAGTGAGTGGCCAACCAGTCTCAAGGCAACCACATGCTTACGACAATCAAAGAGGTCGGCCGGAGGAGTTCATGTTATCTTCGGCTCATGCTCAGGTGTTTCTGTATCCCTTTGGGAATTGGCAGCACAGAACCTCCCGCATTGAAGCCCTCATCTGCAGGGATGGTGTCGCCTCGGGTCAGCTACACTCTGTACCGGCAAACTACGTCCTTGACTTGTTGACCGCTGCTTGCGCGGGGTGGGAGGACTTGATTGAGTGTTCCAGAAAGTTTCTCTCTCAGATGGTGTGAATCCCGGATCAGCTGCTGATTCCCGCGAAGCCATTAACCTGAATGTTCGCCATCCAGAAACACGAGATACTCGGGGAATCGACAGTGAATGACAGACAAATAATTAGACGGTTGGCACGAAACGCTCAGCAATGGGAAAGGCTGCGAAGTCTTCACAGGGATCACCTTCAAGGTCTATCGGGATTGGAAACCCTGAGTACCGAAGCACGATGGTTTGCTGGGAGCGACGACGAAGGTGGGGTGGCCACTTACTCAAACATTCTAGAAGCTGTCAAGAGCCTAGAGGATATTGGCGGGAGAATCGAGCACTTGGTGCAAGAGACAAACTCGCTAATCCAAACCGTACGTGGAGTTCCTGGACATCGTGTGTGTGTGGACTTTTAGTGACATTCGTCCAGACGTCGAATTTAATTACCATCGAAGGGGGGTACAGATCGAGGGACCAAGGCGAGAGCATCAGGCGCATCACTTGGATCACTGTATGATTCCGCCCCCACGAGCGTGGTCTGGGAACCATGGAAACTGATTTTGCATTGGGGGTTTTAAAAGTTTATCTTTCTACCGCTCCTATTTGTCGCGGTTTGTCAACGTTCCTACGAGATACTCTTCCCTTCTAATACATTTCTTTGTAGAGTCTGTTCGGCATGAATGTGGACGTTCTGGAAGACAATCCCTCATGGCTATACTTCGTTTACCTATCGATACCCATGATACTCGCGATATTACTCGCTACAGCAATCTTGAAGCACTCCAAGAGGCAGGTAAAATGGATCCTCGATACGTATGGGCTGCGAAAAAAGGCCGCCGAAGCCCCGAAACCAGAACTACTTTCCGTCAAGATTGACAGGGACGATGGCTGCCAAAGCCCTAATTTGATATGGGCAGCAAAGACAGGCCAGGAGGCCCTTGTCCGTTTGCTGCTGGATACGAACGTTGAAATTGACGCGAAGCAGGATGGACTTACCGCCCTGCACTGGGCAACACGATATGCGCATGGCCGCGTGGCAGATATGATAGCATCGCGGGCAAAGTGCGTCAATACGATCGACGAGCTCGGATGCACTCCTCTTCACTGGGTTGCTCGTAATGGCCTAGCAGACCTCGCCCCAGTTCTTCTCGAGAAAGGAGCGGATCACAACGTCTTGGATAACGAAGGGATGAGTCCTTTGGAGTGGGCAATACTGAATGGAAATTTGAATATCTACACCATTATTTCAGAGCTTGATGAGGATGATGGGCCTGTGAAGACGGAATTGCACTCAGCGATAGGAATGGGATCCCTCCATGAGGTTCTGCGACTACTGAGCCTCGGGGTTTCCCTTGAGGTAAAGGATGACGAAGGCAGAACGCCCCTCCACCTTGCGATAGACCTTAAGAGCCGTCCAATCGTTGAAGCCCTGCTTCAGAGAGGTGCAGATATAGAAGCGGCAGATCTCGATGGGCACACCGCATTACATTTGGCAGTTATGAATGGTGATGTAGACCTGGTCCGTGTTTTAACATCCTTCATGGCAAATGTGGAAGCGAAAGGCACACGCATGAGGCGTCCGATGCACCTCGCAGCGCAAAACGGCTCGGAATCAATTGTCGATGCCCTAATACAGCGCGGCGCAATGCCACACCCAGCGGACAGCGAAGGCAACCTACCGCTCCATCTTGCAGCCGGACACGGCCACCACAAAGTGGTGAAGCAATTGATAGATATAGCGCCCAGCGGGTCATTGTCGAGTGTAATTAACACCCGGAACTCCTTCCAACACACGCCACTCCACCTCGCGGCAAATCAGAACATCGAAACGGTGGCCGAGCTACTAAAAGCTGGAGCGAACGTCGACACTGCCTCAGGTCCCGAAAATGCCACCCCATCCATGCTCGCAGCGCGGTCCGGAAAGGGCGACATCCTGGAAATGCTGCTACATCACATGCCAGCCCCAACAGACGCCCTCCTCTCCGATCTCTTGAGAATCGGCTTCGAGCACAGCCACGCAGGGGTAGTCAGCGCCCTGCAAAACCGCGGCGTGCGCATCGGGCAGACAGCCTTGGACAGCGGCACCACCTGGCAAACCTTCAAATCCGGCAACCTCGAACTCTCAAAAATCTTCCTGGCAAACGGCTTCGACGTGAACACCATCGGGCCCCTCGGCATGACGGCACTGCACTTTGCGGCTGGAAGTGGCAGCCTATCAATGGTGCACCAACTCCTCAACCATGGAGCGGACATCTCCATCGCCGACGAGTGGGGCTGGACCCCGCTGCACGCTGCCTCCTCCGCCGGCCACGACAAGGTGGTTGCCCTGCTGTTGATGCATGGCGCGGATAAGGATGCCAAGGATGTGTACAAGTGGTTGCCCGTCCATCTTGCGGCAGCCTCTATGCACGATGCAGTTGTCAGGGTCTTGACCAACGGGTTGATGGAGAGTCGGGATGTTAGGGACTACCCGAAGGAGGAGAAGGTTGTCACTGCTCCACCAGCGCCGGAGGTCCGCGAGTCGGAAGGGTTTGTGATCAGCGAGTTGATGTCTGGCATGTAATCTATTGTGCGTAGGTTCCAGTCTTTCGGGGGACCGGGAGGTCTAGGGGGAGGGGCTGTATATTTCGGCATAATAGGTGGCGTATGGAATGGATACATGGTGCATTGCTCCACTGTGTGCATCGACCAAAATTAGCTCTAGCCCTCGGACTCGGCTATGCGTTCCTCATGGGACCGGGGGAGATAATAAAAGAAAAGCGAGTGATCTTTTATGATGGTGCGTATCTGCGATCCGCTTCTTGATAAACCGTCGCGTATATGAGTGCCGGAGGGGTCTCCGTAGTGGTGGCCTCGCTATTGCCCAAGCGCAGCGGGCGCTATCTGGGCACACGATAGTGTCGTCATCACCAGCGTGGAGTCGGGTTACCGCCATCGCGAATCTACTCCCATCACGTATGATAGTACCGGCATCTCAGGGGAACTCGGCATCACCGATCCGGTATGGTAGTGCGAGGTGGTCATTCTGCACTTTTGCGCTACCATCTCGTGGCTGGGTGCTCCGTTCCATCACCCCTAGAGATGCCCGCGAGGTCGTGTGGCATCGTACGACATAATCCTCACGCCAGGCCCCGTGACAAGGCACTCGGCACTGCCCAAGCGCCATGGCGTGTGTTTGTCCCCATACCGGTAGTACCGGATCTCCCCTTCTCTCCCCTTGTCCACCTCATCACACCACCATCACTCGTTCTAACCCGTAGCATGCGGCTCGCGAGAAGTCTGCGGCAATACCAGCGAGATAATGGTGGATCCTCACAAGACCATCGTTCCGCGAAAACCTTCGAGATCTATTCCGGAACCCGCCTCCTGGAGTATTTGTGCATGGGTGGCCTCTTTATCTAGCTATGCGAGTTGGAACTTTTTTGACACGTTATATATCAGAAGGTAGCTTGGGTTCAGCTACCGTACTCGAGTATACCGTAGACTTATAGTGCCGCATGACGTAGTACGACACTTGTGATCTCTCCCCGGGGCCCTTGAATCTTTACGTTAGAGGTACAGTATTTTCCTATTATAGCTCCGCTAAACAGGTTTTGAGTGTGGAGGGAGCCGATGCAACGGTACGGTAATATCTCTTTCAACCTAGCACCCCCCCAAGATACCCCGCATAGATTTGCACAGGCATCGGTAATATACTTGAGCACATCCCACGGTACGATACAGGACCCCAGGGAGCGGAGCAGAGCCCGAACCACAGGTACGCTAGACAGACAGGCAGGCAGGCAGAGCTGAAACCTATGGTCCAGAGAACCTCACCCGAAACCCCGAAACCCATCATTTCCCATCGAGTACATCACCCCACCACGGACCCAATCAGTCGGGACTCGAGTGACACTCTGTGGATACCACCGGCCAAACTCTCGGCCGTTCGAGCCACACGTATGGTACAAGAGGGATAACGGGAGGTTCCTCCCAGCTGCCGATGGCGAAACGAGTCGACGATTCGATTACCATGGAGGGCTGCGGTAAGCGTGGTGGTGCACCGTAGCACAAAGGGGGGATTGAGTCAGGGCGGCTTTTTTGCTTGGTTGCCTTGAGCCCCGAATCATGCGCCCGCTCCAGAGTAGGGTGACCGTACCCTTCCGTACTCGAGTACAGTACCTCACCTGGATTGCGTTGCGTTGTCAGTGCGGGGCAAGTTGACGC
Source organism: Tuber aestivum (assembly GCA_900010015.1). NCBI lineage: Eukaryota > Fungi > Ascomycota > Pezizomycetes > Pezizales > Tuberaceae > Tuber > Tuber aestivum. The sequence goes on along the minus strand of LN890996.1, from coordinate 479,737 downwards.
GCGGTGGAGGAGCTGGCGAACGGAGGCGGTGGTATTTTTATTGGCTGTGTACGGTAGTACCGGTACCGGTTCTCTACGGTAGAGGTGATGTTGTGCCAGGTTTGTGCCTATCGGTGCCGTATGAGTCAAGTTGAGATTTCGAGCGGCTTTTACGACCGTGGCATGATATGTCATAGGTAGGAGCATTGTACATGTACAGTAAGTACAGTAAGGTAATGTGCAGCACAGCATAGCGTAGAGAGAGAGGGCTTTACCCATGGATACCGTATTGAGTTGTACCGGTACTCGTGTACCGTACACGATTTGTAACTCGTGCCTCCACTTGTGGAGTGAGGTGAGAAAAGGGTGCACCTGGGGGATGTCGGCCACACCAGTGATTGGTGGTGGTGGTGGGCGGCTGGAAACTGTGGTACGGTGCCGTTATTCTACCGCTCGCAACGCCTCCCGTATTGAAAAGCACTGTACGATGCCGGTATTACCGGACCGTGGGCAATCCGGGGGGCCCTTCCTGTGGATATCGGTATCATATCGCACTGTGCTGTACAGTACGAATACGGTACCGTACTCGATCCTTCTACGCCAGCAATGTGCAACCCTCACTTCAACCTCCAAGGGAAAGAACAAATCGTACAGATGGGAGGGATCTTGGAGAATTCCGAATATCTCGTTCGAAATGAATCGGATAGCTGTGAATACTAGTAGGCGGTTCTCCTCTCGAAAAAGCCTCCCGGGACGGATCTGGTGAGGGTGATTGTGGTGGGGAACGATTTCTGGTGTTGCCAGCCAGAGGTGGCAATTGGCAAGCTCCCACCACCACATCTTGGCGGGATGCTCGTTGGGCTTTTTTCCCGGAATGGAGAATTCCCGACGAGTTTTTAAGTCACGCACGGCAGGGGAAGGCTACCCGTACGGTGTCCGTGAAATCGGGTTCAAACGTTGAGGAGAATTCAGGAATTTTGCGGCTTGCATGAGTGATTCCGAAAGTATCGTTATCACCGCACGGGTGACCAGCCGTATGAATGAATACCTGCCAGTATGATACGAGTATTAGAGCGCAGCACAATTTACCGGTAGAGTACTCGAGTACAGTGTACTCGTACTCTGTACGAGTAAATTTAAGGCGGCAGCGGAAGCCCGTCTCGTCGCAGCCAGCCGTTTACCGTACCGTAATCCCCCCAGGCGGCAGGGATCGACACGAGGTGTGAGCGAACCATTGCGGCCCCGTCACTGAAACTTGTGTACTCGTACTCGTAGTGCTCGTACCATTGTCCAGTGCTCCATATTACTCTAACAGTATGAAATATACTGCGGCTTATCCGTTGGTGTGCCTCCTTTCAGTCGCCACGCCGCGCGTCCGCATCGCTTATCCAAAGGCAAGGTCTGCAACGGCTGACGAAGGCTGTTTGTTGCTGGGCTGGTCACTGCCACTTGCTGCCTTTTCTTCTCCTCCTCTCTTTCCCCTTCTCCCTCTCCCTTCTTCCAAACAACCTCGCTCGCCCTTCCAGCCTTCTCCTCCTCCACCCTCCACCCTCCACCCTCCACCCCCCACCCCCCCTTTCCGCCCCGCACTTTATCCATCGTACCTCATCCCCATCCCGCCTCGCCCCTTTCAACCACTCACCTTATCACATACGCACCGTACCAGCCTTGTTGAGCACCTTCTCCCATCCATCGCAGGGCCCCTGTGGAGCTCTCGCCTAACTGCCCGGTACCAAACACTCTTACATCATTCCCCCGGCCCTCCCTCACCCGCCACCAACCATCACCGCTACTATAGGCTGGCATCGTCCAACCCTGCTTGTCATCTTGATCAAGACCTCTCTCGACTCTATCGCACCATCTGTTAGCCTGCACCCTCTGCGCTTCGTTGCCGAGCATTCACGGTCTCGATAGCTTGAGCAAACAATAAAAAAAAAACATTATGCTTCCCCCCTTTGAGATCCGTGGCCTGCGTTGGCCGGCCGAAGATCCTGAGAGTGGTGAACCGAAGGGCTATCTTCGTGATGCGTGGCCAGAGATAAGACTTGAGACTCACGAAGAGTATGACAATCTTATTCGCCAACATCCCGAGACTGTTTTGAGTTATTTGGACGAGGATGATGGCGATGTCATCACCGTGAGCCAAACCCCCCCCCCCCCCTTCCTCCTTTGTTTTACCGCGGCCTTTGGCTTCTTTGTTTGCTGTTTGGGTTGAATGCTGACTCGTGGCTCCTTTTAGGTCGGTTCTGCCGAGGAACTCTACGCTCGCGTCGAGGACGTGTTTCCCACGCACGGCTCGGCTATTTTTGACTTGCTCTTGGATCGGACCCACACGGATTACAAAGCTGCGCTCGATATTTGGCAGAAGCGATACGTGGATGTTAGCCATGCGAAGGCGAAAGCGAAGGGGAAGGCTCTCGCGGGGTTGGGCGAGTCGGAGCCGAGCACGGCGAAGAGCGGTTTGCTGGTCGATATCAGCGACAATAATGATGCCTCTCATTTTAGTCACAGCGAAGCCGGCAGTGATGCCTATACCCCTCAATCACCGCTCTTGACGGCATTTAGCAATGAACTTGAGAGGATCATGCAGGAGGCTGCCGGACCAGGGGAAGGCTCTTCTATGCGCGCGCCGAGCCCTCCTCCTAGTCCGCCCGTTCCATCAATCCAATCCACCAATCGGAACGGGGAGATGCTTGCGCAAAGCCTTCGTGAAATAGTCCGGGACATAGGGCGAGTTGCTCTCGAGTTTCGTAGAGATGTTCCGTCGCAAACCAGGCCAACTATCGGCGCTTTTAATAATGCGTTTTCCGCTGCGCTCGGGGCCTTCACTTCCCAGCTTCAAAGTGTGGCGCTTGATGCGGCTATTGCGGCCAAGAATGCGGCTCAGGTCACGAGGGATATGGATACCTCGGAGATGGAGGCTCATGGTCGTAGGGTGAGGGAGTTGGCAGAGACCATTGGCCATATGGCAGTTCAGGGAGCTGGTGTTGCTAGGGAAGAGGTCGGAAAGGCGCTCGGTAGCGGTTCCGTTGAGGGCTTTGGGGATCTCGTGGAAGCTGATGCACAGTTCTCCGCACAGGCCTCGGAGCAGTCAACAGCAAGCAGCTACAGAGCCACCGTGGAGACTGATGATGAGGAGGAGGAAGGCGATGCTGCTGGGAAGAATAAAAGGAGCGAGCAGAAAGCGAAGGCGAAGTCTGTTTGGGAGCTGTCTGACAACCTCGAGGGAACTGGAATCATTCCCGTGATGGGAGAGGTGCCATCTTCCAACGATTCTGATAGGATTCCTAGCCCCGCCCCCCCGCTTTCCATTTATGGGGAAGCTCCTCTGGATGAGTTGCGCGGTCGGCCGCGCTCCAGTGCCCCTCTTTTGTCTACGTTTGAGTCCCCTGCTGAAGAGCCACCTTCCTACTTCCCCCGTGCTGTATATCCCACGCAACCTGAGGGCGTTGACTTGTTTAATCCTCCGGAGCCCGCCCGCTTTGGATATAATCACCAATACCCGCCTCATCATCCTTCTCCTCATGCATCCCCTTTCCCACCGCGTTTTCCTCCCGATTACTTTGGTCAGGGATTGCGGATGCCATCACCACCACCACCACCACCGCCGCCCCCACCACCACCTCCCCGTATTCCCCACAGCCCAGCTCCTACATCCCCGCCTTCTCCCCCGATCCCACACTATCAGATTCCCCAGCACCCGCGCCAGCGCCACCCGACACGTTGGGGGTCGCCGGAGCGTGGGTGGGGCATGGAGGAGGCAAGACCCCGTCGTTCTGGAATGCCGCCGGGATGGCCTTTCGGAAGAGATGATTCTGATGTCTCGATGAGAGGGTCGCTGAGGAGAGAGGATTCTGACGTTTCCATGAGAGATGCTGGGCCTCACGAGGAAGAGTACACTCCCAGCTCGGAAGGTCCCAGAGATCGGCGTGTGGGACGAGAGGACAGGAATAGAGATCTGAGACCCGCCCCTCGACCGATTCGTCGCTCCAGTACTTTGAGGGATGGCACTAGGAGAGGAGGGCAAGCTAGAGATGGCTGGGCGATCCCCCAACCACCAAGTCGTGCTCCTTCATTTGGGTACCCGAGTAGATCAAATTCGATCGCATCTATGCCCCCTGCTCCGGCCCCCCCAGGCTTCGGCAATTTCCATCTCAAGCCAACTTTCGATCTCCTGTACAATCACGTCTTTCCCGTGATTTGGGCCATAGAGCGTCGGTTTCCAATTTTCGCTCCCAGGATCTAGTTTCCCTAGTGAATCCGTTTTTGACCCCTCCAAGACAGCCCTCCCCGTCCGAGACTGCTCTTCGAGCTTCTGAATCGCCACCTTCCCTAGTGTCTTCTATTCCAGGTGGATGGCCTCGTGCCACCGTTGTGATTCCGCCACCCCCGCCTCCTGTCCCAATGAGCGCCTTTAGTGAATCTCCCGCCGACTCTTCGGTCGCATCGGCAGTTGAGCACGGTGCTGGTCCGATTGCCCCCGCAGAGCCGGCCAGAAGACAACAGACCAGACCCAGGGAGCTTCATGAGCACTCCTCTCCACACACAAATCCTTTCCTTGAGCGCAGGAGAATGCGTGAGAATAGACTTGGCCTGGGCGCTAGAAACTGGGGGGGGCAGTCGCACAACAAAAGGACCATCGTCCCTCCTGTCGCAGACCAGGAAGATAACGGGATTGACAAGTGCGTTGCTACGCTGATTGAGATGGGGTACGGCGATGATGGAGGCGAGAGCGCGGTTGAGAGATTGAAAGTTTACGCACAGATTGTAGAGGGGAATGTGCAAAATGCAGTAGAGATGTTGGAGGAGGAGAGGGAGGCGTGGGAGAGGAGGCAGTAGTGGTTTTTGCTCGTTTGTATTTTTGGAGGGTGGTGGAAGGTGGTAGATTGGTAACTTTTGCTGGTGGATGGTTGGTTGTGAATGAATTGCTCTTGCTAGTCATCTCGCTAGTATTATTTTCTCTTTTTTTTCCCCTCTTTGCTTTTCTCTATATTGTTTGTTCTTGGTTGATTGAATACAGCGTATGTCGCCCTGATTTATGTCACTTTTTATCCTCCTCTCTTCTCCTTTCAACTTGACGGGTCAGATCAGATGCCGTATGATTGTTTTTTTTATCCGCTAGTCACGTTCGTTGGTTAGGAATTCAAGTCGGCCAATTGGTTGTTTTTATTAAATTTATCGCGGAAGTTCTTTTTTTATATATATATCTTATTGTGCTTGTGAAGTCTCTGCATGATATCGATATAAATTGCATTAGTAAACCTGAGATTGCTAACTTGGTACCCGTCGTGGAGAAATGATCTCCCGCGGATTTCTATGTATCTGTCGTACGATGTGTAATCTAGGCTGTTCTGGCTTGATGGGTTATCCCCTTGAACGCGACAGGGTTGACTGGAATAATTATGTGTGAACAGAGGTGGCCCATTTCATTTGTCTCCAGACGGGGGCAGACGGTGCCAGACCTATCAACCAGCCATCCTTCGTGAGGTTTGTTGATACCACTTACAGCCACTACGCTGCTACGCACGCTTTATCCTGCGGTAGTCCTAAGGGGCTCCTGGTCCGCGCCGCCTCTGGGGGCATGATATCACGGGTAGAGGATGGTCTCTGCTTGTGAAGCGATTGCCAGGGAGGTATCGTACTTGGGTTGGTATGGGTATATTCCGGTGGGGTGTCTGCAGCCCAATATCGCTCACGGCAATCTTTTGTGAAAAAGGTTCGGAGTGTTTCGTGATGGATCGCGCACGGTGCTAGCGTCCTAGTTTGCGGTCCGGGGTGAGGGAGGGCAGATGAGCTCTGCAGGATATCACTTGGCGTTTAACGGTTATGCCGTCGTTCGAGGGACCCTACGGTATCTGACTTTTCGAGTTAGTTGGGAGAATGCTGTCATCCTGGGCGGTTGTTCCTACCCCCACTCGAGTGATTTATTATGATAGTGGTTACTCACTCCCGTACGGTGTCTCGCGTTACATGTACACATTCATGTGATCCCTTGCGGGGGGGCGAGGGGGGGGACTACTGAGGGGGTTATGCGACTGGACAGGGGCACTCGTTCCGCTAGGGCAGGTTCTGACGTAGGATTGTGATTACTTTGCTGTGATTCTTGCTCCGTTGAATTGGCGTTCTTTATTTTCCTACTAGCTCTCGTACATACATTGGCTTGTTGGACCGATGGTCTCACGGGGGGGGGGGTGGATTGGGGCAAGGGGTGGCACCGATCAACCCATTGATAGGATTGCTCTATCCGTACTTTAAAGTGTGTTGTGGAACTGGGAATTTGCAGCCGTTATAGCACTTTGGATTCAAGCCCGCGACAGGGAGAGGTCATTTCTGTTGCTACCCTTCCCCACCTTAAAAATTTATACTTCTGGAAATTCTACCCGATTCACCCCCCCCCCCCCCCTCCGTTTATGATTCTAGAATCCGCAAGACATTCACCATGTAGGTGCCTCATAGAGGCCAGGCAGGCTAGATTTCTTCAATCCCAATTCGTGTGGGGTAGGATCTCCCCGATACTCCCCCATGCGATCAACAGTCCACTATTATATCCTGCAATGGGGAATTCACCTCCCGGGTGCCTGGGAATTGCACTGGGACCACTCAATCGATCTGCTACATCTTAGGATATGAGTCCGGAGCGGAATAAGGTTATTATACTCTACTTTTTAACAAAAAAAAAAAGGTCCGATGAGAAAGGCAGACAGACAGACAGACAGACAGCCGTCGGGAGGAATCAATCACGCCACTTGTGCATTAGCAGTGGAGAGCTCGAGTGAGAAACTGTGAGATGGATTCTGGCATACCTGGAGAGCTCCTGAATCGTGCCGGTGGCGTAGAGTGGCGATTACGGTATCGTACGGGTGCACCAGCTCTGGGAAAAGTTTGCAAACCATGGGGGGATAAACCGACTCGTTTTATGGGAGTTTGTCTTGGGGGTTGATATTGATTGGAAACACGGTGAGGTTAGAAGTCGAGTTCTGAAATAGATTACGGGTGATATCTTGTATCATACGGGCATTTACTATATCACACTCTACAAGCTAACAAAGCATGGCCTGGGCCGAATCGAGCCGGCAAGCCCCAATGAATTTTGCGAAGAGATGGGACACTTGAACCTAAAAACGGGGAAACGGGACACAGTTCTGGGGAGTACGAGGCGTGATCGCAATAGGCTGTGTTAAATTCATTTTGCCCAACTGCTATCGGAATGCATTCCGGTATTTCTGAGGGTGTCTGAACGCCCGGGATGGCTTTTCTTTCTTTCTTTCCGAAGATCTGCTTATGATGCAATGATGCTTTCAGAGCGGCAAAAATTTAGCAAAAAATCCCATCCGATGAGCAAGATCTTTATCCGATATCGCCAAAAAGGAAGACACCAGGGACTTCTTTCGGGAGTGAAGATCTTGCCTTTACGATCCTCGTATCTGGTCCTTCCGCTGGCTTTCCAGTTATTATCCATAGAAATAACTCCAAGAGTGTAGGCAACTTCTGCCCGATACTACTCTCGCAAACATCTTAGACGGGGTGGGGGGTGGGGATGGTGAGGTTACTCTCAGAACAGGAGTATCCCCCCAACCAACCAACCAACCAACCAACCAGTCGATCCCGAGACGGGAAACGTGTTTTGTCAAACTACCCTCTCGTTAGCTGATGAGAGGGGTTATGAAGGGATGACGGAACGGGCTCAGGAGGAACAACCACTGCACAATCTCTCTGCCAGACACTCCTTGGAACGCCGTGCAATTGCAATTTTTGGCAACTTTTTGTTCATATGTGTGTCCTACTTTTTCTCACCTTCCATTCCTCTTTATCAGTGCTTCGCTCACCCTAATATTCCGGATTAGATTTTGCGAGTGGCTACCTTCTCCCCCCCCCTCCCCCAGTGTACCGCACATATTATACTCTGCGCGATTACCACATAGGCAGGGCTAAAATGCACTCGCACATCCCGCTCACATGGAGGAATACCTTCAAGGTCGATCTCTATCGCGGATAAAGCACTACCTGTATTTTACCTATTTACCCTCCTGCCCCCCCCTCCTCCTCATCCACCTCATTTCTCCCATTCTCGACAATTCCGATTCCAAAGATACCGAGTGATTATGCGTGACATGAATATCGTGATCCTGGATTGCGAGTGCCTACGCCATGGTGAAATACTCCCGGAAAGGAATAGCCTAGCTGAGCGGGATCCTGGTGTAAGGTCTCGCTAGAGAGTTGTAAGTTCCTTTGCCGTAACAGTTAGTATATCTATGAGAATTCTGCTAGGGGGTGCACACCGGGGAGGACTCTATTCCCCCCTGTGAGAACGTTTTATCGGGGCTCTTCAAGTACAGCACAAGCAGTCCAACAGAATACGAAATAGTTGGATTTTTTAAAAAAAAACTAACTTAGACAAAGATAAAAAACAAGCTACCAGCCATCACCAACATGAGGAACCGACATTCTCTCCGCCCGGCCATGAGTGGTATGGTGAGCCGAGGGTCGGGCCAACACCGGGGACGGGCATAGTATTATATCGTCAGAAATGAGCGATATCATAACCTACACCACCCCCTCGCAATTTGGTACTACCTTCCCCTCCCCTCTTCTCCCTCCCCTCTTGCCCCTCCCCGCCAGGCTCTAATACGCCATCACACATACCCGGGCTAGACCCGGCTTTTGATCCGGGGTCAGCCGGGCTCGTGAGTTTAGGAGGGGTTAATTTTTTCCTGGTCAGTACTAAGATCTCGAGCACGCTTACTAGAGAAGGAAAATTCTTGCGACTGATATTGGTTCTCGAAGATGGGTTAGGGACTAGAGGACTTGTGGAAGTAGGTGTTAGGCCCGGGCAGTATCGTAAGGTGGCAAGATTTGGAGCGAGTTTGGAGCGAGGGGGGGTTTAGGATGTTGGGTTGGGCTGGCGGGTTAATCCCCAGCTGGGGAAGTTCCTTAGGCTTGGGGGGGAAGGGAAAAAAGTGGGACTCGGGGGTTAGGCATGTATGATAGTCATTCTTTTTCTGGGGGATAGAGTGAGTAGTGGCGATTTGAGGTTGGATCTAGCACTCGGTCCCCTTCAAGGTACCGTTCCAACAAGTATGGATGCACACACGGACTATACCAAAAATTCCCGATGAAGCCTCCGCATTGGGAGTACGAGCCTCTCCTCGTGAGGGCCCTTTCTATTTATAGAGTCCGGGTATCCATAGGCCAATACTGCAGCCTTCGCCTTGCTCCCGAATGGCTAACTAGCTCAGGGAAACAAGATATCAAAATCACCTTCCCAAGGGAGCGCTAGGGAACCCCCCAGAGCTGATACTATAATCCCAGAAACAGTTCCTCTTTTCCAAGGGGTACCGTAAGAACTCAAATACAAGAGAAATGTGCTAGGACGTTGGAATTCCCCTTCTCGACAAAGCGTGGGAAAACCACCGCAAACTCAGCCCTCAGCTAAGACAAAACAAAAGGAATATACACGGCGCCATACTAGGAGAGGCAACTGCAACGTCCTAGCACATTTCTCTTGTATTCGAGTTTTTACGGTACCCAGAGCCCCCCAATCGCCCAAAAAAGCTCTCGAAAAAGTGCGATATCATGTGTGGGGTTTGGTCGGACTTAGGGGATGGCCTGCCCAGCCCTGAGCGGCAGCTGCAGAAACGTGGGCGGTTTCGTGCCGGTGTCGGCATCGGTTTAGGACTGCATTCACGATACGGTAGGAGGGTTGCATAGGGTGCCCGAGTAAGCGGCTCTCAGCAAGATGGTCTACCCGGCCCCGACAATAAATGATCAACGGTGGCTTTGGGGCCCCTTATCACGTGCCCATCACGTTTTTAAAGATTTCACTGACAGCAGGGGTGCCCTTGCCCAGGTTGAATAAGCCAGCGCCCCCCCCCCCCAAGGGAGGCCGAGCCAGCACTAAGGCTAACCCTGCGCCCAGTTCTTTCAGTACCTTTCGCACACCGTTGACTCCCGTCTCCCTCGCATCAGAGCTTTAATACGGTACGGGTACGGCACCAACTGTAGGGTTTGGATCAGGGTATCTCCGACCCTATGCTCATCCTCTTCGTCCCTGAGGTCACCTGCTACACGGCGAGGTGTTTGAGTGCCGGTGTCGTGCATATGCCGGGGTCGGGTTCCAACGTTTTGGGCAAGTGAGGCTGCCGACCTGAATTTGCAGGTGATCACAAATTGTATCCGAGTTAGGAGTAAGCAGGGCATTGCATTAGGCTTGACGCTTACGGTACAGGTACCGGTAGGATTGGCTTTTGGGTACGGTACCGGTAGTGGAGGGTACAAGCATTCGTATTTCTACGGGGTGCCGGGAAAGCTGGGAAGAAGCATTGTTCACTCTTCAAGTTGAGCCCGACCGATCCCCTAAGTTTTGGGCCAGCGTAATCCCGCATTTGAGCAGGACTGTTTCAGATTCGCTTTTGGATTAGATAGTACCGGTGATATGAGCATCTGAGCCATCTGATGGTACTATAGGCGATGTTTGGTATGGCCCAAGTCTTTAGAGGGGGGGACGGTGACCATGACATTGTGGTGGGTTCGTTCTCGTACTGTCTGGGTGGCTAGAGACCGATTCGCCAAGTGCCCCTCGCATTCATGCACCGATCCTCTGCTCGTCCTCGCGGCCCTCGGCACTAGTACCGGTAGCCTCGTTAAGCACGTAAAAGGGACCCCACGAAACACAGCTCGAGTACTAGTGCCGGTGCAAAGATGTCGACGAAGCTCACAGCTCCATCTTCCGTCAAGGGGGCGACCACTACCGTACGATACGCCACACCGCACCGCCACCCTCCGGTGCAACCAAGACCCTTCCTTGACGTTCCTTCCAACGCATTGATACCTGTGGCCAAGGCCGTTCTGGCGGTACGTTTCCCGTGGATTTAGTGAGATGATCCATGACTTCATGGGTCGTGCGGGGGAAGGATTTTCCGGGGGGATAAGTTATGGCAGCCGAGATTGCGATAGGGAAGTTTACCGATAGTACGGGTGCCGGTACCGTATCGCTTTTGTCATCGAGTGGGCCAAGTGGGTTGCCAGGACATGCTTCTTCGTGTGCGGGCATCTGGAATGATGGATGGAATCCAGGCAAGAAAGCCTCGAACAGAATACTTGTACAAGTACCTGCGCGAGCACTCGGGCACGGTACTGTGCCGATATTCTACGAGCACTACCACACGAGTACCGATACTGGTATAGTATTATTATAGGATGCCTAAATGTCGGCGCCGGGGTGATGAGAGTTTTTCTTTTCCCCCCCGTCTCACATCCCATCCCACTCTCGCTCCCACGAGTACGAGTACTCGCACAGTACTGGTACAAGTACTCGCACTGGCGCCCGTGGCTTGTACTGTACGAGTAATGTACCGTACTGAGCGGACCCAGCCCCTTGCGCATAATGCTGAAAGGAAGTTGGGAATAGGAGAATAGTTTTTCCTTCAGAACTGTGTTGTCCTCATGCACCAAGGGGGTCCCTCGGTAAGCTCCGCTGGGGAGGGGCACCTGTTGGAAGCGCCCTGTTTGAAGCTGAAGCTGGGTTGGCCTTATCTGGTGGTCTGGTTGGACGGCTATTTGTATTTTGTGTGGTGTAAATTTTTTGTGCCGGTAAATTAATTGCACTTGACACGGGTAGACTGCCGTACGATGCTGTTCCGGGTGGTGGACTATCACTCCGTTCCTCCTTTTGAACGAGAGGACGTCGTGAGCGTTGCCCAAGCGCGGATTCTCGCCAGGCTTTGATTTCCCCGGGCTCGTGGTAAATCATGTACCGGTAGAGAAATGGTGAATTGTATCATACTGCATTGTATCGTCTCGTAGAGTACTGTACTAGTACTGGTACCACGCACCCTTGGCCCGTCCCTTTCTTCTCCCCCCTTTCTCTCCCTCCGTTCGAGAGAGGGGGGATCCCGCACCGTGGTCATGCTCTTGCCCATCTGGCCTTCCTTCTTCCTCCGTGTTTGGCGGACCGGGTGTGGTACGCCCCTATTTCACAGTGTTTCCACTTCTCTTCCACCCTTTTGGTCATTCCCTTAAACTTGTTCCATTCCACCCTATTCTGTTCTGCATCGCCTCGGCCGAGCACGCTACGCCCGACTTTCATTGTTTCGAAATTGGTTTTGTCAACGAGGCGCAGGGGGAGAGTCCGTCTACGATACGGTACTCGAGTACCGGTGCCCCTCTTGATTCTGAAACTCACTAGGACTTTAGCCAATTCCTCCATTCCGCTGGATTCGGGCTGGACGTCTAATTTGATACTGTGCAATACGCTTTTGCTATTCTGGTGGTGGTGGTGCTCCACATGATACCGTGAGAGAGGAAGCGAGACGAGGGCACTATTCCCCATTCGCACGGAAGCAGCTGCGAAAAGAGTAATTCTTGTCATACCCGCTTCCGCTGCGCGCACCCGCCGGATACCGGTACAAGTACCGGTATACTGTGCCAGCTTTTTACCCGTGCTTCTCCCTTTCCCTGTCCGCTGCTTGAACCGCAACCCCCTCCTTCGACAAACGTCGTGAACCTTTACCTCTACCTCTTTCCTCATCCTAACCGCCATCCCATGAGAGGGAGGGAGACCACGCATAATGTCATTATCTATGGGTTTGTTTTCACGCCGAAAAAACTCTGAGGACAGGACCTTGAGAGCGGCGTTATCGTCACACCATGCGAGCTCCTCGCCTTCCCCGAATATCGCTACCACCTCCCCCTCCGCGCGCGGTGGATGCTCACCTCTTCCGCTGCCCCCGCACTCTGCTCCACCGACCCATTCGAAAAAGTCAAGGCTCCTCACCAAGGCCCATCCGATAAGGGTACCCGGGTACACGGCCGGTACTGGGGGGATTGTCTCCGCGCCGCATCTCACAAGAGCAAGAACTACAAACTTCAACTCACTTACCTCGGCCCCGCAGCAGCACCACCACCACCAGAGGCAGCCCTCCATACCGGGCTTAACAAGAGCCAATAGCGACGCTAGTGGGTCATGGCGGGCACGGCCGTTGGATCAGCGGGCGCCGCAACCGGGTTCTCGTATGGAAGGGTTTCCGAATATCGATCTTTTGAGCTTTCCATGCCCACCCTCGCCGTATTTACCCCAGAGCATTCCGTTGCCGAATTCGCCCGAGGCGCTTCGGAATCGCTGCGGCTCCGGTTCTGGCCCTGGTTCTTCGACCCCTGGGCTTCCCCTATCGGCTATAGGGATGGATTGCGGGAGCCATTCGAGTCATGGGTTTTATGGTTCTCCTGTGAGCGGATATCCGATTAGCCCTCCCTTATCACCTGAGAGTCCGCTGGGGACACCGCCGGGCGGGTTTGATGAGAATGTACACAAGTCGGAGGGGGAGCTGGTCATGGAGATTGCTGGGTTGAAGAAGGTATGACTTGGTTATGCACTTTATGCAGAACGAAAACGTGGCGTTATTAATGCATTATTAACGCATCGTGATATAGGCGATTAGCACGAGAGACCATGTGATTGCCCGCTACGCTGCCAATTTCAATATCGGTGAGATTAACGATGCTGTCTCCGGGACGGAGAAGTCTGAGGTTTATATCCTTCCTCGAAAAACTGGTCTGGTTGCACTTTTTCTAATCATCGTAGGGTCAATGTGTGAATCAAATATTGGCCCACCGAATTCACGACCTGGAGATGGCAAATTTGGAGAAGGATAATGAGATTACCCAGGCGGCGCGAAAGATGAATGGTCTACGAGAAGCGCAGAACGCGGAGTTGGGCTCTCTGCGAGAAGCCCACGCTCGTGAGGTGCAGACTCTGCGGAGCGCCCTCGAGCGGTTGGAAACCCCTGGCGGGGTTGGGCTAGGAGACTTGGAAGATTTGGACCGCTATCAGCGCCGGGAATCTGAACTAGTGGATGTTGTGAATGGAAAAGAGAAGGAGCTTGAGCTGCTTCGGTCCAATGCTAATACTCTCAGGGAGCGAGTTTCCGTTTTGGAGAAATCTGCCACCGAGAGGGATCATGAACTTGAGAGTGCGCGGCGGCAGATCTATGCCATGGGCGAGGATCGGATCTTAATCGGCGGAAAGCCGGCATTAGTGGCTATTTCGGAGATGGGGCTCGCAGATACTAGCAGGAGATTAATGGATGAGATAAGGAGGAGGGAAAAAGCTGAGAGGAAACTGGCCGAGTCGACAATGAAGTCTCGACCGGATCACGGTGCCCTTCTGCTAGGGGAGCGGAGGAGGAGGGAAGAGATCCATACAAATACTTGGAGGGAAATGGAGCATAAACTGGCACAGGAGGAGCTCAAGAGTCATGAAGCTCGAAGGAAAGCAAAGGAAAGCATCGATTACGTGCTTGCCGGAGAGGAGAAGCGACGAGCGGAACTTAGCCGGCAGTTCAACGAAAAGCTTGAGGCGCTAAGGCAAGAGAAGGAAGTATATGAGAACCGGGTAACGAGGATGGAGATAGAGCTTGAACAGGCCAAACAATCCATCACAACGCAGCGAGAGGGGAATGAATCACTCATCGAAATGACCACGAAAATCAATATCCGGCTAGGCGAGGAAAAGAAGAAGAACAGTCAATTGGAGGCCAAGATTGGCCAGGTTACGGAAGACGCACTGAATAGTGTTTCTGGATCGAAGCGCACATGTCAGGATTTGAGGAATGCAGTCGAGGATCGTGGGATCCGTATAGCATTCTTGGAATCCGAGGTTGTAGCTTTGAAACGGGAGAAGTCGGCAATCGAAGAAGCATGGCACTTGTTGGAGTCTGAGCTGGAGGGTCACTTGGCCACATTAGCGGAACGTGATGAGCGTATTAAGGACCTCGAAACCGAGAACGGCAATATTCGCGATCGCCTGGACGAGTGCCAGCACGATCTGGAAGAAGCGCGCAAGGACTCACCCGACCGGCCAGTCCTCGGCGATTCAGATAGTGAGACCAAGCGAGAACTCGACAACATACAACAAGATCTGGAGCTCTATAAGCAGGACGTCAAAGCTTACAGACGCGACGTTAAAAAGCGCGACGCCCAGATCCGCGACCTAAACCGCACAGTGGCAGACCTCGAAAGTCTCCTCGACCGCAAGCCCCCGCCCCTATCCCCGTTTCCGTTACCTCCCTCAGCGACCCTAGCCCCAACATCCCGCTCCTCAACCCCAACGACCGCGGGCCTGGTGGAAGAAATCGCCACACTAAAGGACAAACTTCGCGTCTACGACCAGGAGTACCGAAATACGTACGAAGACCGCGAATCCTTGCGCAAAAAGCACGCTGCCGTGACGGCCCAGCAAAACATGATAATCACGGATCTCGGCTCCACAATCCTGAAGCTGCGAAAGGAAAAGGAAGCTACGGAGAAGGTGATGAAAAGAATGCAAGCCAACTTCTTACAGCTATCGCAAAGCGCTACAGTCGGCACCTTGGCTGTCATCAAGAAATACCAGGAAGTCCCGCTGCCACCGCTACCGGATGGCGCTCCATTATCCCCCGGATCTCCGACCTCACCTAGTTTACCGGTCCGACGCGGCTCGCGAAGGAAGGATAAGAGGCGGAGTGCTAGCATGGGAAGTCCGGTTGTTGGAAGCGTGGACGGGGGCGAGGAGAAGGAGAAGGAGAAGGAGAAGGAGAAGGAGAAGGAGAAGGAGCGTAGGGATAAGGCTTTGAGTGTGGTTAATGAGCCGGACGGGGCACTGGGGGAGGAGGAGGTTATTGAGTGGTAATTTCTTTCTTACAGGCGTATTGTTGCATTATCTCTTTGTTTCTGCTAGTCTGGGGTTATACGGTATGCATAGTGTCGATATCCGGGGTGTAGTAGTATATAGTTCCCATCTTATTGTCATAGCGGAGTTTTTTCTTCTTTTTTTTCTTCTTTCGATTTTTCGGCTGCATGTTCCCGGGGCGTAGTGTCATAGGTTAGCGGTATGGGAGATGCACATGCTGCGGTGGGCTTTGATCATTTCTCCTGCTCTCATGGCCGCCTTGCATTATTCGTCATAGAGTATCACTCGATTGTCTTTCTCGCAAAATGGAACTAGCTTAGGAGGGAGATTCGCTGCACCTGATGAAAGCAAGTAGCCGGCCAAGTACCTGAATAATTCATGGCATCGGAATCCCAATCACATTCCATCATGCAGATCAAGCTGGGAGTGGACCCCACCCCCTTCGCGTCCTCCTGCCCCCTCCCACCGCCGCCCAGACTGTCGGGCGTTTCAGCATGGCACTGCACTGTGCGTTATGGTGCGCTAGCGGTCCCGTAGCTTCTCGGCGCACCTACGGTGCAGTATCACCATTACTCTAGTACAGTATTGTCGTGCGGCAGAGACGCGGTGGAGAGAAGATTTGTTGGGGGGGTTTTTTTTTTTCACCGGGGATTTTCACTTTTTTTTTTCTCTCTTTTGCGTTATGTGTGTGTGGGTATCGTAAGTAAGTTGGCCGGCCGTGGTGTTGAGGCGGAAGTGTAGTCCAGTGTAGTTCCGATTAGTTAGTGCAGTGTTCTGACAGAAGCGGTTCACTGGTGCTGTACTGTACTGTAGATTCTGAGTTGAATGGTAAGAGGGTATCACACAATATTCGAATTGGATTCCACTACTGGTAAAGTTCGTAGGATTCTTCCTAATGCCTTCTCTCTCTTTCTTTCTTTCCTTTGGCTTCCTTATCGGGTTTACGAACGATCTCGGGGGGACAAGTACCATAACATCCCAGTTGTTGAAATGCATGGCCGGACGGGACAGTCTTATCCGCGCGCTAGGGTACGGTAATCACACATTGCACAGCACCATATATCACACCCCCGTCAAGTACAAAAATGCGGAGCCCGAATGATCCGCCCATCGGTACATCCGGCAGCAACTCACCCACTCGTCCCTGCTCGGGATGAAGCAGGAGAAACCGAAGTTCCCTCCAGGATTGATAATTCACTCGCACGGGTAGGTGTATTCGCCAAAGACGGGGTCTATGGAACATGCCGGGGCTTAGAGCGCATCTGTAAATCCGTCTGTCACGAAAGAAAAGAAAGAAAGAAAGAAAGAAAAGGAGTACTAAGCATATAGGTGCGAAGCTAACTTTTGGGTATCGCACCGTCGTTCGGATGTGACTTGGATGACTGCCCGGGCAGGTGGTAATATTTGCAGAAGTGGAAGTAGCATGGCCTAGACCACTGCTGCCAGAATTCCCGAAGCAAGTCTCTCGAAGGATGGTGGTTCTGGTCGCGTTACCATATCTTGAACACTCCTTATCGTGTTGACGGGAGGTTTTGGTAATGAAGGGCATAAAGGGATTCACATCCGCTGTATTCGGAGACTGCCTTATCCAGTCGAGGTGTGTGTGTGTGTGAAGGATGTGCAGACTGCTTTATTCTCCGGGGACGTAGAAGGTGGTGATAGGAAAAAAATCAAAAAAATCATCTGGATACCGGTGTATTAAGTGTTGGATTTACGGCGTTGAAGGATAAGCGGCTGACCCGCAGTGCTTGGCTAATCCAGGACGATATCTGTATTGTGGTATTTCTATTGCTTTGGTCGATCGACTTGCTACTGTAGAGCTTAACTTAGCCCGTTCATGAGCTCACCTAGCAAGCTAACTTACACGTGTGAAAGCCGCTCCTGGTTACCATATTAGGAACATGTGATGGGGTGGATTGATCGTTTTGTCTTAGGATATCGATGGCTGGTAAGCAGTTTAGTGTGAGCAGCCTCTTGATTCGACCGAGGACGTTCCTATCCACCCATTCATATCATAGCTAACGTATACTCGTAATACGGGAAACTCCCCATCATGCGTAGCACTTGAGCGGTCCAGCAAGTATCCCACGCCCCCACTATCCCCTTCCAACATTTCCTATCGTGCCGTGATTTATATTACAAGGTCCTCGTTGCCCCAATATCACAAATTCTCACTCGTGTAGAAACCCCCTAACCCCCTAACCCCCTAACCCCCTCCGCCAACCTCCAACATGCTCGTGCAATTGTGCGGCAGAGAGCATATGATGCTAACCCAATGCTTCCGGTATCGATCGAGCGCGCGTCTAGTTGCTCCGCGAGTGGGCGACTCGGAGATGGTAGTGGTGAGACTTTGGGTTCGGGGATGCGCTAATTCTCCACCGGTGGACGGTTGGGTTGGGTTGGGTTGTGGGGTCTGTGGTTTCTCGATAAGTATGGTGCAGCTTGTGGCGCTGCTGTGGTAAGCGGGGTGTGGGTGGTGTGTGTAAAAATATTTCCCGGGGAATCAACGAGTCCTGGATATTTCTCTGGAGGCAGCGTGGCTTGAACAAAGGTTAATAAAAATGAGAAAAAGCACGAGTTGGAATAGCGGGCTTCATCTGTCTAGTTATTTTACTACGATATTGTGGGATTGCGTTATGTAACGATAACCTCGCCTCTCTTGGCACTCCGTCGAAGATCCTATAAACAGAAGCATTTCATTGTTCCTCCCAACTCGGCCCGCCCTACACTCGCACTAAACAGAGGAAATGGTTAGGGGATAAATCAGTGACCACCCAGGGCCGACCTCTCCAACGCCCAGCTCTCCCAACGCTTCCAGAATACCGCCATGTTCGCTGCTACAAGTAGATCCATCATGTAAAGACCGTCGCTGTGGCAGACCAGCATTCCCAGTTTCGATTTACTGCTGGTGATCACCTCGGGCGCCTCCCTCCCCGGAGCGGCGGAGAGGGCGGTGGTGGACGGGAGTTTGAATTCTAGCACACTGAGCAGGGAAGATTTGGAGGGGTGCGTTGGAGGGTAGTATTTGCACTGCTCACTGTCAATTCTCTTCCAGATGGGGGGCTGGCAATGGGGGGATATCACACCTTCAAGAACTTGCCCCCCCCCTCATCCTTGAACCCACATCTCCCCCGCTCTTCCCCCTTTCCCGGACTCCACAGCGCATCAAATACATACCCTCTCTTCTTCATTTTCTCACTCGTGGGCGCCGCAGCCGTACTTGCCTTTTCGCGGGAGTCAGAACTAGTGCTTGTGCTCCTCCCCCTCTTGTGCCCAATGTTCTTAACCCGTGACCAGAACCCCGTCCCTTCGATCCACATTTCCCGCCTAAAATTGACAGAAACGCGCTCGCCCCAGTCCATAGCCGGCTCCACGAACCGCTGATACCCCGCCGTCATAATATCTACCAGGATCCTCTGTGCATCCTCCTCTGTGCTGCCGGGGGAGGAAATCCTTGCTACGTTCCACTGAGCACCTGACGCCAGATCACGACGTACGATCGTCATTGTTGGGATCGGACGTGCCGGGGAGCGGGAGGAATGTCTGGACCCCGTTATGGATTGTGAAGACCACCTGCGGTGAGAGGGCGGGCGGGGCAGCGGTGGTGAAAGGGTCGAGGGGGAAATATGGCTTGTGTTAACGACCGGTTCAACGTGGATGTAGTACAGGCTGGCGTTTATATCTTCTGCTGTGACGGTAGACTGTAATGGATGGAGAGTTGTCAAGAAGAGGTCTTGGCTGCTGGGTACTCGGACTATGTATAGAATCAAGGAGGACAATATCGGGGCGTTGGGGTTTACGTATTGAGGTGGGTTGTCTGCTAGGTTCAGAATGGGAGTTAACGAGTCCGCCCGGATCGCCGCCATGGTTGGTGGGCCTTGCGGCTTGGGGCCCTCTATGTGGTGCTGATAACTGAATTGGATAGGAAGCGAAGAAAGAGGGAGAAGCAGAGGGAGAAGAAGAGGGTAAGAAGAGGGTAAGAAGAAGTAGAAGAAGGATGCTATGGGTATTTGAATTATATCTCCGATAACGTACGGTAGGTTCTGTTATGCGGCTGAAACGGAGTCTTCGTCACGCGGATGTGGCGCAGCCTCGGTTTGGGTGCTCCACCGTATCCGTGGCGGGGAGGAGAGGGTGTGGAATTAATATCTCCGGTTCTTGGGTTCTGGGATCCAGGGGATCAGAATGGATGGCGTTGAAGTGGGAGGGGAGCCGCCTTGAATTGGGCATTCACTATTGACAGTATGCGCTTTGCTTCTGTAACGCGAGCTGCACTTTTGTTGTAGGGTTAGGGTTATTACTTGGATTGCTGCATCGTTGGCTGCTGTGACCCTACTGTACGAGTACTCTACTCGAGGAGACTTGGCGCCAGTATTTGAAGCCCATATAATTACCCCCGCCAGGGCTACTGGCCACCCTTCTTCAACTCTTCAACCTTTCCTATGTTTTCCAGAATCTCACAGTAGATTACCGACACAGAGCTCTGATGTGATGCCGCGTTGTGGGTGGCTGCCAGGTCTGTACTGGAGCGTTACCGGCAGACGCACCGGGTTCACACTTGGTGACTACCGTCCAGTACGGTACGGACATATAGCATTTACTTTTTCATTCTCCTGCTGACCCGGTCGAACACAACATATACCCGTGAATATGAGTAAACGCTCCGGAGCTACACTCGGACCTACTGTACAATGGGGGGTCCCTCACGTTCAAATGCGACTTTCACAACACTGGCAATCACCTCCCGATACCTTGTGACTTGCACAATCTTGGGGATTGGCCAATTGGAGTCCTTTATTCTAGCTCATGAGTCCTTTATTTCTTGATTACTCTCACGATGGTTTCAAGTCTTCATTTCAAGGGCATTTTCGTTTGTCTTTGCCTTTGTTTTCCGGATGTTGTTTCATCTCCTTTTATCTCTTCTTCCATTCCATGATCTGCCTTCCCCCTTCAGCCCCTGTTTCATACTCATTTCACTATGGCTAAGTGAGATTCCAGTCTCTCCAGTACACCCACTGCTTGGGCGTTGCAAGCTTCTTCAAACTCCTGATATTCATCTTTGCTGAGGCGTACCATGTAAGATATCATGCCTCGGTCCTGTTGAGCTGCCTTCATGCTAGGGAGAAGAAATAATCGAGGGTAGAGAGGGCCTATCATTCCTTCCCAACACCAGCTCTCACGCTGCCTCTCCGTTCAGTTTACTTCTATGCTGTAAACACCTTGTGCTAGTGAGGAGGAAGTGTTCTCAGCGCCTCTGGCTGAGGCTGTGGCTGTTTTATCGCTAGCTGAGGTCATTTTCAAGTTATCATGTTACTGTAGCATTATTTTTTTCCCCCCCACGACATTGCCCTACCTCCGGTCCCATCACCTTCGGCCCTCGTCTCCATCATCGTTGAGCCTCCTGTTGAGGACCATAATAAGTTGCTGCCTGCCTGTGGCCCTTTTTTAAGGTTCTATTCGGTCCTGAGGTCCTCGACTGTAGACAGTGCGACCGTAACCCCCTTTCCAGTCCTGCCATGTCACTGACTGGGTCTACACCCACTGTGCCGAAGAGGAATGGAACTTGAAAGAGAGCCAACAAGTATCGAACGACAAGGGACATGACTGACACGGTGGCCCCAATCGGTGAAAACCCGCTATGGAGGATTTTGCTCCTCCTATTATTGTCCTTGCGTTACATATGTGTCTGCTTTCCCTGCCGGCTGATAGACGGGAACTCTGCCACTCTGCCACCGGGTAAGAAGCAGTGTTCGCAAGTTGCTAGCCCGGCTAGGCTTTGGGACCGACAGGGCTGCAGTTATGTGAAGGTTTCCGAGTGATCGAATGTGATTGCCCTGATTTCGGGAGTTATCAGGGCATGTACAGTGCATGCATTGGCATGGATCAGACAGGACTCTAGTGTATGCCTCAGCAGTCGCTGCGCGTACGTGACTATAGTGGGTGATATGTCATCTTCGCGATATCTTCTTATGGGTTCAAGTATTGATTCGACCCAGCCGCACCGAACCAGCCTGTAACTAAATTTGGCTAATACCCCAGCACCGTATGCAAGTTAGAGTTGAAAGACCCCCGAGCGCAGATCTGAGCATATGCCCGGAATCTAAACTCCTATTCTCGCATAAATAGTTGTGTTGAGCCGGATCATCAGGATAATCAAAAAAAGAAATAATTCGGGCCGGGGAATTATTAGGATGAAGCGTGTTCGGAGAATTCGAGGGTTCGTGATAATGCTAAGTGGTAGAGAAAAACGGCATGATAATCTAATGATAATAATTGATAACGTGCAGGCACTTCAACTGGTGCGGGGAGTGCATCGGGTGATAAGGAATTGACCAGCATCCGCGATACCCGATGCTTCAAACTTTGTTGAAATGTATTCTGGTTCTATTTGTGTGTCCCAGGCCTGCGCTAGCTGGAGATGGAAGATATCCTTAGATATTGCATCCTGATGGCGGATATTTGCGAATATCTGCGGATGTCTGTTGGTATTTGAAGATATCTGCGAGCATCTTCTGATACCTGACTTGCTACCCACTGGAGGAAAATATCTACTAACCACACGGCACCTGCTGAAAGCCTGAAGAGTTTAGGAATGGGAATGCAGCGCCTGCGAAGCCTAGGCTAGTCTTACTTTGGCCTGGCTTGGTCGGACCGTACATCTGCAGCCTATCTGGGGGTGTACCTGGCCACTTGTGAACACTGGTAAGAAGGTTTCTGGCTCAGCCATGCCGGGCATGCCTGCACATTGTGGTGGTGCGAGGGTTGGAGTGGTGACCTAGATATGCGCTGGGGTCGGGGTGAGATTGGGGGGGGGGGTTGTCAGCGATCCTGTGTCTTGGTCTGCTGGCATGAGTAGGTTGTGTGCTACTGTACTGTATTAACTTGAATAAGAGCAGCACGTCTCAGGACATCTGACTTTCCGGTTTTGGCAGGGACGGGAGAAAATACCAGCAAAATAAAACCACCCCTTACCTAGAGGAGAAATCTAGACATCCCTTATCCAAGTTAGTAGGGTATCCAAGCCTACCTTATGACAACATCTCAGCTGGGCTGGACAGCGGCGTCCCTCCAACACAATGTTATATTAGATTATTCAGGTTTTCCACTGTGGAGCAGGGTTGCAGGACGGGTTTGCCCGTGGCGGTGCTTTTTTATATTTATCTGTGGGTTCTGGGGGGATTAGCGAGGCATGTGCGGATTTCGAGATACAAGGATGAATAGAGGTTTTTGAATTTCGTAACAAATTATTTTGAATGTAGTGTATCACCCATTTTAGCTATGCACGCGTGGAGACTATTGACGCGTACACTAGCGTTCTATGTAATCCATATCAATGTGTGCTCTCGGGTATAAACGTATAAAGGTGTTGCCGAAAACGCACCCTACTTTTTTCCCCCCACCATCCCAGCCGAGCTCAGTCTTCATATAATCAGAGTGCCAGTTCTCGGTTCTCTACTCGGAAGCACACCCGGCTTTTGCCTACCCCCCCAATAAGGCTCGTGCCCTGAAGATCCCAGGAATTGCTGCAATCACGTGAGATCACTCGAAAGCTTGCAGATGTCTGTGATGTCTGGAATGTACTACGCATACTAAGTGACTGATAGATTTCATTCCTGGGTCAGGAATGAACTTGAAGCCATGGGCTTGCATTCTCTGGTCGGGAATAAGCGGCTTGTGAATGAAGGCTGGTATGGAATGATGGCTGCGCTGAACTTGGATGTTTGTGTATATATAGTCTCTGTTTTGTTGTTATTATTTGATCACTGAACATAGGATCGAATACGACTCTATTTAAGGTCAACTTCAGTTTTCAGTCTGCGGCCCTGCCAGGTCGGGCCGGATGGACCCCAGGAACCAGGATAGGGACCGCAGTCTGGCTGGGCCAGCTTCCGAAGGAGCGCAGGCCAGCTGGGTCAGGCCAAAAACCTGACTAGACCGGTCACTTACAAACACTATATACTCTAGAGTTAAATTAGTGATAATCCATCCAATACTTGTTACCACCCCAAGTGAGATTCGGAATCGAGGCCGGGGGGTTTCATGTCGCTGAGAACATGGAAAAGATGTTTGTCACAGATAGAGATTAAAATTTAACCTGAGATATTGTTACATAAAGAAGATTTGGGGGTAAAAATAGGGAAGCACCTGCTCACAAAAACTAAGCGGAAAAATAAGCTGCCTTGTAACCAGGGCCCGAGAGGCTATCTGGATTGTAGGTGAGTGAGGAACAAGCTCTGCTCCGAGTAGGGTTTGTACATAACCTTTTGAGCTCAGACATTTGCACCCGAGCAATACCGCTAAGCCCAAGCGGAAAAACCAAAAGTCCGAAAGTGTAACTCTTTGTAGACGCTTCAGAGGAATAGAAGCTTCACAGCATAAGCCAGGAGCCCTTGCCATTCCGGATTCGCCGTTCTTCTCTCCCATTCCCCCTGATACGGCACCGTTGAGTTTCTTAGGTTTAACTCTGGTCTATGACTGGTGACAACATCGCTCGAATACCAGTTTTCTGGCTGCCCGAGTTGGGCTCACCTTCAGCGAGTTCCTATATTTGTAACACGGTAACCTTGTAAGCTTATCAGATATACTATGTTGAAACACCAGTCGTCCATGTTCAACCCGGTTACGGGTCCATCCAACCGAATGGTCCCCAACGATTTGAGTCGGACCACTCGTGATACAGAGTGATGAGAGTCTAGCGCAACGGCAGTCACCAAGCCCTGCCCTCAGGCATGGGGCGAGCACGGGCCGCAGGGCATCCCGCTTGCCGAGACGAGTTTGGCGAGGGAGCCAGCATAGCGCCGGGAGTCGTGACAAGGAAGCGAATACTTTACAGTCGGACCTCGCTATAATAAATCTCTCTATAGGGAAAACCCGGCTATTACGAACGAATCCTCTACGGGTCTACTCCCCGAGAAAGTGGGTGCAGTAGCCGTACACCGATGGCTTCAGGCGATTTGAGAGGAGGGGCGGATCCAGGGACAGAGGGAGACACGAAGAGCGCTAACCTTACCATATATATTCCCGCCCGCTGTGGCGGACCAATTATGATGCCCTACCAAATCATTAAATGCACATGGGAATATTCCACAATCACGGGAAGTCACTCGTTTGCCAGCCCAGCCCACCTGTTGTACTGTACAAGTACAGGTAGGGATGAGACCTGCGGAGTGCAGAATTGAGGACTTGTTGGAAATAGCAGTAGATGGCCGCACCTGATGCGGGATGTGCTCATACATGAAGGCGTCAGTAGCATATGTCTATACCCCTGTAAGACGCGTATGCCATGCAAACTTTCTCATCCCTGTCTTTTTCTTCCCTTCTATCTTCTCTTGCGAGAGAATATCTTCCTGTACTTTACCTCTCACCTCAAGTTCTTGATCTCAGTCATCTTTAAGCAATCAATCACAGTCTTTCTCTTTACCTGAGAGAAACCTCCCATCTCCACTTGCGTGATTCTACTCCGCTGCGTAAACCCTCACTACCGATCATTACCTCCATATCAATCATTTTCTCAACAGGACTTGAAGAAAATAAAGATTTGGGAGTATATAGTAGATGCAGAAACAGCTGTTATTCAATCGGAAAAATCCCAGTCTCTAGTGCCTAAGACTTAGGTGCTTATACCCACAGGAAGTATTATATCTACCTGCCGTAACACAACTCCCAACATTCCATTTCCAACGTCCTTTTGTCATATTGAAGCAAATCACCCCAACACCCACCCGTTATGGTCCCAGCGGTGGAAGAAGAAAGCTTTCCCCGGACCTTACAGGACGTGGACGGGTCCTGCGATACTCAGCACCAGAATAATAGAAATTACCTCTATATATAATACCACACTCAGTATGATACTTTGTAAATTACGCTCTCGCATCCTTACTCTCACATAGCCGGTCCCTTCCCGGACGAGAAACGCCAAGAGTAGGTGTTCAGGAACACGCGTGAGGTGCGCTTCAGCCTCCATCGCGGGTACTTGTACTACCGTGTGTTCTCTTCTGTCTTGGGGCTCGTAGGGCACCGTACCCGTCTTTGGGGTGGTATGATACAAGTCCTGCGCGGTGGGCTGTCCACCCCCCACATCATCGGACAAAAAGCTCTTCACTCATAGCAGTCGCTGGCAGGCCCGTATCTCACAAGAGAGGGGGTGCTACACAGGAACAATTCCCCCTTACAAATTGGTTGTTAACCCCCATGATGCGACTGAAGAGGAAAGAAATAGGGAGTAAAAGAAAAAACGTTACTAGCAGCACCGTGAAGATAGGCTCACTACTGAGGCCAACTTAAGTCCAGTCTTCATTTCTCAAAGTTTTCACAAGATTACGCTTCGCCTGTGTCCTTGAACTTTATATCATAGTATATACCGGAGTGAAGGGTCCACGTCTGTCCAAAGGGGGAAAAAAATAAAAATAATACCAATTATCTTATCCGATAATCAAGATCCAAACGCAATTGTAGTAAATAAAAAAAGGGGGGAAGAGAGAAAACATCCAAGTGGTCATTTCTCGCTGGGTAACTACCTTGCCGGCGGCCCCGGGGCATGATAACGTAAATTTATTATCACTAGGTTCCAGCCAGAATTGCCGCGTGCCATACTTTGCGCAGCACTGTGCTGTACTGTACGAGTACAGTACTGTAGGAGCCTGATGACAAAGGAAACCAACACAGCGCACAATCCAACACACGGCGATTCCACATCGCAAAACCATGCGCGAAGAGACAAGTAACCAAAGGCCACGTTACAAAAATCCGTTCCAAATTTTTTTTTTTTCCAAGCGCTACTTCAGGCTTCTGAAGGACGAGCCGAAAAGCACAGCCAAAACGGGGTACAGTACTAGTACAAGTACAGTACGAGCCTGATACAAGTGTCGGATTTCCCACACTG
Source organism: Tuber aestivum (assembly GCA_900010015.1). Classification (NCBI taxonomy): domain Eukaryota; kingdom Fungi; phylum Ascomycota; class Pezizomycetes; order Pezizales; family Tuberaceae; genus Tuber; species Tuber aestivum. Next base: position 453,212 of record LN890996.1, on the reverse strand, counting down.
CAGTGACGCCGGTTAAGATAACCATCCACAGCATTTTACCGCCAGCTTCAGCGGTGGAATATAGTATAAAACATCGGCTCCTCTGTTGAACCCCCCCCCCCCCACCCCTTCCCACCTGATCACTGTTTGAAGGGGAGGGTGATATTTCGCGTACCGGTAGTTGGAAGAATACGGTAGGGAGGTACCGTATCAAATCGTAGATAGAATACGGTAGCTTGCCGTTCTCACGCCATCGGTTCTGAGCGATACTGTACTGTGCTGGTCACCTGAGGCACTGAGAATATCGGTGCGGAAAGCAACGTTAGGTATTAGGGCAAGTGCAGGAGGGAGAGAGAGCCTGAGGTGTTCAAAGTGTCATATCAACAAGGGAGATGGTCCAAGGTATCATACTCGTACAGTACCGGTACGGTACTCGCTGTATCAGACCTTGATGGATAATTGGTCATTTAGGTTGTAGGGGGTTTCATGCGTCATGGCTTGCCTCTGTTAAGCTTCATACCCTGTCACTTCATGTCTCGCCCCGGTTGCCCTCGGGATTTGGCATCTCTCCGTCAGGGGAAAACTGGGCCTAAAATTTCCCAGGCACTCCAGTGCACACATGCCTCTTTTTTTTATATTTATTTTTTTAGCCCTTCAATGCTTGCTAAGGTCTACGACCGGCAAAACGGCTGTGGTGTCTGTCACCTCCACACTTCATCCTTCGCCGGGGCTGCCGAATGCCTGTATCTCAGAGAGGGAGAGAAAGTGGACAGGGGTGAGGGCGGATAAGTATTGCCCGCGAGAGTATAACAACTGCATCGTTTGTCATTAGGTCATGATCCCTCCGTTATGCGTTATCTTGCTTTTGTTTATATCTCCTCCAACCGTTTTTAGAGTGTGGGGTGGGTATGACACCCGGGTGTGATGCATTACTCGTAGATAGCACTTCTTGGGGTTTGCGGTACCGGTAGACTACCGTACTGTGCTATGATATCATTGCCCAAAGTGAGGGCTAGGGTCAGCCGTCTGAGTGAGCGCCCATGACCCTCATCTCTACTGCATCCCGAACCTACAGAGCCGATGATAGAGTGTGATAATCTAACACTATTGAGCATTCAATTTTTACGAAAGCAGATATAAACACACGGTCTAGTGCAAAATGCAAAACTAATAAACACAGAAACGTAAGGGAGAAAGTAAAATGACGAGAGATTTTTTCCGTCTCCCCGAGACAGGGGAGGATGCGAACCAGTATGCAAACCAAATGCGGGGCCAAATTAGGAATTTGTGAAAAGTATCATAGAAGAGGGAAAGAAGTGAACCTGCCGAGCCGAAGGGGATAAAAGAAACAGATCGGATAACCCTACCCAAACACCATTGTGCAAATCCGCACCCACGATGATAATTACTTCAACCCGCCAACCCAAAGAAAAAAAAGAAAAAAAACTTATATAATCTCCACCCCCCCATCCGCCACTCCACCGCCCCCCTCGGTGGTTGCCTCAGGCTCACTCCGACTCCTAGCCATGTCCGCACTTCCAACCTCTTCGCTCCCACTCAGTTGCCTATCCGGCGCACTCCTCCTTCTCCCGCCACTGCCACTGCCCCAATCCCACACCCCGCCAGCGCCCTCGCCATCCGGGGTCCCGGGCGCAACGGTGACTCTCGGGATTACGTCAAACGGAATGTTCACGCCACCAATTCCCAGCCCCGGACTTCCTGGTCCCCCACTGGCGACGTGGCCCACGGGCTCGGATACGACTCTACTCATCCGCGTAGAAGAACACCTCGGCGAGTCGGTCACCTGCAGCATCGCGATCCTGGGCGATCGCGCGCTGGCGCCACCGCTGGACCTACCCCGGCGCATGCTGGCCGAGCTTGCCGCGCCAAAGGACGATCCCAGCAGTGGGGAGTAGGGCGATGCGGAGGGCGCGGGAGATGATATTCCGTGGTGTGTATTTGAGGAGGGGGAAGGGGGAGATCCAAGTATTGGTTCGGACCAGGAGAGACTCGCAGAGCGGTAGCGTGGCCCTACAACGCTGCGGGCGACGGGGCTGGAGGATAGGTCGGTATCGCGGGAGGGAGCGTAGCCGGGTGAGAACGGAGGCGGGGTTGGTAGTGGCATGTCCAGGTATCCGCCCTCGCCCGGGTAGTTTATCGGAGTTTGTGGCTGGTTGCTACCACTGCTGCTGTATAGTGAGAAGTCGCCGTAACGTGCGGGGAGGGAGCTTGGGTGCGGGTTTTGGAAGGGGAGGCTCTGGCTTCGACCGTGACCAGTGTTAAGCATGCGGGGTGGTAATGGAGATGGGTGGTGGAGGTGGTCCAGGCCGGAGAGTGGGGTCCTGGCCCGCGAGTGGGGGCGTGGTGCGCCGTGGCCAGCTCCTGCTGGAGGGAGGTTCCCCGGGAATGTTGACCTGTGCAGGAGCTCTTGCGCAGTGGGGGGATTCGGCCATTGAGGTGTTGGAACGGCAGGTTCGGATGTCCAGGTTTTCTTGAAGAGCGACTGGACGTAAGATAATATCCAGCCCTTCTTTGATGGGGGGGAGCTATCCGTTGCCACCGCTGCCGCTTCTGTCGGTGACTGCAGGGGGCTTGGAAGTGTTGCGGGACTACGCATCACCGTTTCCTGGGTGACTTGTGAATCTGGTGGCTTGGCATGGACTTGAACGTGCGTTTGTCCCGGAACCCAGGCGCGCGGGAGTCTCGCTGGCTTGTACCTGTATTCGATACGTGACCGGTCTATCAGGGGCATCGAAGCGCGAGGGCTCCGTCCCGGTGTTGGCGTTTCTCCCCAGGGATCCTCGGAATCGGAATCGTGGGCGCGGTCATCGTTGAGAGGCGGTGTGTTCCATTTCCGAGTAGCAGAGGTGTTTCTAGAATCAGTCCCCGAGCGCACAGGTGCTCTCGACTGCCGTTCGTCGTCGTCTTGGATAGGCTCCGGTTCATCATGAAGGGTGTCATCCTCCCATGTTGCCCTCCTGGAGCCCTCGGGAGATGATGTCTCTGGAGCACTATCACTGGTGCTACCACTCCGAAACATACTACACCTAGCCCCTGCCTGATCGTCATTTATGGCAGTCTTTATATCGTCTAATACCCTCGCTAACTCTTCGATCTCTACCTCTCGCTTCTTCGCGTGCTGTAGCAACCTCACCCCATGAACCTCGTACCGCCGATAATCCGATACCAAGAACCTTGCATTTGAGCGCTTGCAAGTCTCCATGTAATCGAAGGAACCGCAAAACATTTTGATTGCAAATTGAAGCCACTTCCTGATGTCCGACTTTCGCATCCGAGATATACACACATCTTGGACAACACTATGCAGGACTAACGTATCCACATGGATATTCTCATCCTGCTGACCACACCGGTCGACAAGTGAGTATGCCAACAAATGCCCAATGGTGTTGTTGAAATCCCGTCGCCCACGATCCTTCGCTACCAGCTTGACGCTGGACGGCAACCCCCTGAAACCTGTTACTAGCATTTGAACTGGAATCTCCCGGTGCATGAAAGCTAGCAGACATAATAGATTTCTTGCTTCTTGGTACCTATCGCTGCGCTCCTCCAGGTGATCAAAAATTATATGGAAAGGCTCCAAGTCTTCTCGATCCACAAATGGTCGCTTTCCGTACTTTTTTAGGTAATCCGATATCGGGCGTTTATTTCGCTTGATGCAACTCCCGGCAGAATGTATCGTGAGTGGGATGTGCCCTAGGTGTTGCACTAGCTGTCTTGCCGCCAAAAGCTCTGGATCGGGTGGGTTCTTGATTTGTGAGTAGTGGAGCAACATTCTAACGGCTTCGTCGTCCGTGACCGGTTCCAACTCCAATCTCTCCGGGGCGCCCAGCCGGGCCGATCCTGCGAATGATGAGTTAAGGGTGGTCAGGATGATACTTCCCGCTTTACTCTTGGGTATATATTCCGCTAACAAGTCCAATTCTTCGTTCGTTTCCACATTTGCCCCGTCAAAGACTAACAGCCAGTCGTCATGTTTCTGAAACCATCCCATAACCCGCAACCGAGTAATCATTTTCGGATCGTTGTTCAAGCTAACATTACTGTTGTTCCCACCAGAGTCACCCAGAAGCCCTAGTTCTTCGGCGATCATACAAAACCCTAAATCCAGACATTCGGTGGAAAGAGTTTGCATCATGGGTTTGCAATCGATCCAGAATGCACCCCCGGGATAGTAGCTTTTCCTCCGGAAAAAGTACTCCCTTGCTAAATGGGTCTTTCCGGCACCGCTGAGTCCGGAGATAGTCACTGCGCCCTGGGTTGGCGACTGAAGGATCGCATGCAATTCGAACAGGGCCTCCTCTCGGCCTTCGAAGTATTTGTTCTCCTGTAGCGATAACGGTTTGACGAAGGGGGTGTCTCTAATTGCTAGCAAGGTAGTGGGTTCAGGGGTTTCTATGTACATTCGTGAACCGTCAGTTAAGAAATAACTAGTAAAGAAAAAGAAAAAAAAAACATGGTTTTGATATGCTTAAGAGATGATTTTGAAACGAAGACGACAACAAAAACTCAAGGCCTGCGAGAAACCCGTCCACGACTAGAAGATCTACGGGAAGACTCCTCGGGCTCGGAAATAGAATCCGGAAAAAGTGTATCACCTTGTGCCATTAAAGCTCTCCTACTTGTACCCGCATCTGGCGATGGACTTCTTGTCCTCGGCATGATGGGCGGAGGGGATAATCCAACATCAGCATGAATATCGTACTGAATTATATTGGAAAGCAAATCATGCTTTGCCTGGATATTGCGACGATCCTCCTGCATCCATTTCATCTCGATAGCGGGCGGAGCCAGTTTGACAAAATCGCACAAACAACCCGCGAGCGTGTTCCAGCCAGGAGAATTCTCGTCCCGAAACTTGCACATTTCGCTGTGCGACGCGTGAATGGATGCCTTGCCGGCGTCCGGTAAGGCCTCTGGCACTGCTGATGCATACTCGACAATCTATCCCGACCCATCAGCTCTCCTACTCTTTGGGTGGATGCGAACGTGAAACCACATACCATACTTGGCCCCATTCCCGGAATGGAGGTTTTGAGTTCCTCCCAGAAAAAGAATAATCGGAAATCCCTGCTGATTCCTAAGAACCCATCTGTGATGTTCTGGAGGGTCTCGCTGTTCTTTTCGAGAGCCGTAATCAGTGCGCTGTTGCTGTCGACCCAGCTCTTGGACGAAACCATGCGCACGAGCATCTCGGCCATTTTCCCCCACCGCGCCAGATCCGCGCCCATATGCGGGGTCCCGAGGAAGAGGACGCCGTAGGTTGAAACCTTGATGGACCGAAACATGATGTTATGGCTGAGGTTGCAGCTGGCCGAGTAGATCAAGCCCTACAAGATCAGTCTCTGCCCGAAGCGTAGAACACACGAAGGCGGAATACCCTTTTAACAACGATACCGCCTAAAGAATGGCAAATGAAAACAATCGGTCGCCGTTGCTCGTCCGCTTTCTGCAACACCGCCGGTCAGTGTCAACGACCCCTTCAGACATACCGCGACGCGGCAAGCACCAGTCAAACAAACCCTCCGATAAAAATGCAGTTCCGAAATCAGCGTGGTCGCGTGATGGTGTACCATATTGGTGCTAGTACTCTCAAACATCTTGGATGGGTCCGCATCGTAACCGTAGGCCAAAATTCTAGCGTTGGGTACCTCCTCAGGAAGCAGATCTTTGAGCCAGAAGACATCTTTTTCGCCCGGCTCGGACCCTTTCGCGGTCCATGTCCTGTAAACGTCGCCTTTGAGGCCGTGAACGGCTACGATGCTGTTTGTCCCGTTGGTTTGTCGATTAGCGAGGGCAAACAGGAGATGAAAGATGAAAGCGAGAGGAGGCGGCTGACTCACTCAACTTTGGGATCCTCGCCCTTCCAGACGAGCTTAACTCCGATGCTAGAGCTCTTTGTCGACGCCTACCCACTCAATCAACACCGTCAGAACTTTAAACCCGCATATGTATAGATGGATAGGGGAACAACAAACCATTTGCCGAAGAACCTTGAAGCTTTTCGGAGCAACTTGGAGGGAGAGGGGTGAATGAATATAGAAGAGATATAAGTTTTGTAGGGGAGGGGGGGGGGCAAGCAAGTGGCAATTATCCCGGACTATATATAAAATATTTTCCCAACCAACACCTACGTAGGATCAGAGAAGTCGTGGTCAAAATGTGGTCAAAGTATTTTTATTCCAAGCCTCCACCCCTCTCTTCCACTTTCTCTCGAGCACGGGGATCGGGGCATGAGTGGTACAGCCGCGGGGACAGGGATGCTGATATTCGAAGGAGGTCCAAGTATGATGGATGTATTCCCCTTTCTCTCTACACATGATACCCCTTAGTTACCGCAGGCCTTACAGATGCCGGCAACTACTTGTACGATGTTACAGCACCATGTTCGCCCACATCCTATGGCGAACTCCCCAGACCAACAACCTCGAGTGGAGGGGTCATCTTCTGCTGCGTAATGTGTGCTCTTCAGGAGCTTCCATCGAAGCCGCTCAAAAAAAACTAAAACTTCCAATGTGCGCGGAGACCCCGCTGCTGTGGGTGATTCCGTCCTGAAGCTGGGCAAAAAGTGCACTTCCCCTCGCACAACCACCACAGCTTGGAATGAGCCTCTCTGCTGGGGTGTCTCTGCAGTGGCTCGTTAACTTTAACTGGTTGCCACAAAATAATTTGGCGAAAAAAAAGGAAAAAAGTACTTGGACAAGTGCGGTGCTCACGGCTTCTAGTCGAATCATCATACTTGGATGTACCCCATTCGCCCTGCGGAACGGACAAAGCCTCACCACCCCATGGCTAGGCCCACTCTATCAGCATGCCGGTAGTCTACTGTACCGCTCACTCCCAGATACGATACAGTCCAATCTTAGCAACAAGGGGGACGCACTATAGGTTGCCCCTGCCACCCCGGAATAATAGGAACAATGGTGATTCTCCAAATATCTCATCAAGTTCTCACAGTGATACCTTAGCACACTCTAGGGGAGTTTTTTTTTTGTATCTTGCTAGATTTACTCATGGTAGAGTGGCTGTCGCCAAGTAGATGCTTACTATCATATGTTCTTGGGGTTACTGGACAGTACTACAGTAGACGCTTCTTTTGTCACTAAACCCGTACGAAACATAATGTAGGTTGCCCCGTACTTGTACCACTATAACTTACTACACCAGGTGTATTACGATTTATAATGCACTCGTACACGAATACCGTACCATACTTGATCAGTAATATTTCTTTTTCCTCCCATCTGCTCTGCCCTACCCTTCCTCTCCTACCACTCGTCGTTTCAAGTTTTTCCTTTTTCGAGGCCACTCAACACCAGGCATCCATCCGCCCAGCGGGCGGAAAAACAAGGTACCGCAAGGAGATCTCAAGTATTGTGACGCGTAATGGCGAATTTCTACTCTCGAGCCTCTCACGGTATATCATGCCTTTTTTGCTGCTGCAGTCACCTGATGATTTGAAGTCAGGGGAGAGGAGAGGAGTCACGAATGTTAGGGATGCTTACTGAGCCTCCCACTGAAATGACTACCGGTAGTGCCACCCGCCTGGTAGGCCAGGAACCACTTGGAAGTATCTTCTCGAGTGGTCCCCCTCTTTCTGCGCGCCAGAATTCAGGTTTCGAAGATTGTGGGAAAAGAGGAGAAGGAGGGGGGCAAAAAAAAAAGAGAGAGAGAACCGTGCAGGCCCTCATGTGCACAGCAAAAGATCGGGAGCAACTTTCGTCCGAAAAACGTCAGAGACGTTATGTTTAATGACACTTTCTCTCCAATGCCCTTGAAAGAGGAATGCCGGGGGGAAGGGGGGGTATCGCATGCCAATGTATGGAAAGACTGCTATGATACAGTAGATAGTTGGGTTGGCTGGCGAATGTGCGAAAGAAAAAAATGACATAAATAAAATAAAAAGAGAAGGCAGGACAGCGCCCCGAAAAAAAAAAATACCAACGCATCAACTCTCTCCGCCCTGTTATGGTAGACACATATAGATTCCGCCTCTTAAATAAAGCTCTAACCACTCCCGATCGTGTAGCACCCAAAAATCCGAGGCCCCCGGAACAAAATCGCCTCACCTAGCAAGGCATACAATCGTTCGGCAGTCTTCACGAAATATCACTCGTCCAAATGAACGCACCGACGCGAAAGACTCACCCATCCATGGTGTCCATCAACCGTCAAGCCTCCGGATTCCGAGTGATACTTTACATCCCCTGCTTTATAATCTCGGCGCACCTCTCCCCAATTGCGTAAGCTGCCATCTGGGTGTGCCCTTGGTTGAGAGTGGGCATCACGCTCGTATCGGCGACCCTTAACCCCTTCACGCCACGGACATTGAGGCGCTCGTCGAGCACTGCGAGTGGATCCGTTGCCTTCCCCATTTTGCAGGTTCCCCCGGGGTGGTAGCCTAACATCATCGTTAACCCAACGTCCACAAACGATGACGGTGTGAGGAGGATGGTCTAACATGTTGTAGCATTCCTCTTCACGAACTTCTTCCACTCATCCCTCGTCCGCAAGTTATGATGAGCAGCGCTGGCCGGCCAACTCCCGCTCACTACATCTCTTGTTCCGCTCCCCTCCATCACGATCTCGTTACCAAGCCTACAAGCCTCTGCCAGAACCTCCAAATCCAATACGTCGGAAAGATAGTTGTGCTCGACGACAGGGTTCACGCTAGGATCTCTACTCCGCAGCCTCACACTGCCCCTACTCCGAGCACTGAATAATTCCGCAATGATTGAGAAGCAAGACTCCCCGTCGTGTGGGAAATCTGAAAACTGTTTCGGACCCCCGTAACACTCTGTCGTGAAGAACTCGATGTTTGGCTGCTTCGGCGTGAGCCCCATGGGGTCCCGCCCAGGCAGACGCGGGGCGGAATTCCATAGTGCAGAGTCGGAGAGATGTTCGTCGAGGCGAGTGTAAGCAAAGGCGCCGAATGGAATTACAGATAGCGGACCCTTTTTGTGCTCTTTCCAGAGTCTATAGGATGCCTCGCGGGCACCCGGGGGGTATAATTGGTCGTCGAGTGTCAGTCCTGGTTTGTTTAGCTCGTAGAATATGAGGACGATCTATTTCGTGTTTAGTTTGAACCAAAAGTCACAAGATATACGTTAAGGCTTAGATAGCATTACGTACTACATGGTCCATGAGATTCTTTCCGACACCGGGTGAATCGAAAATCACGTCTATGCCCAACTCTTCAAGTTCTGCCTTAGGGCCCACACCAGAGCGTAGGAGTATCGCCGGGGAGCAGTAAGCCCCTCCGGAAATAATTACCTCCCGCCTAGCTGTCAAAGTGTGCATTTTTCCATCGCTGTCTATCACTTCCACACCTGTTGCCTTAATCTCATCACCGTCAGTGTTCTTGTCGAATACTACCCTGTCAACTGACGTTTCTGTTTTCAAAGTCAGGTTCTCCCCTGCGCCTAGTAGATAGTTCGCCGCAGTGACCCTCAAGCCTTGATATGTCGTTCTCACAACATGCCCACAGCCATGGGGGTTGTCGCCCGTACTAAACATGTCTGGGTCCAGCGGGATGCCCTTGGAGACGAACGAATCCATCATCATGTTTGATATCGGCGCCAGCGGATACGGCTCCGTGTCTAGAGGACCTGAAGCCCCGTGGGCCTTTGGGTCGTGCTTCATCCAATCGCTGGGATGATAATTCTCTGCCTGCAGACCCGCTTAGTCTTTCTCGACGACGGGATTCACTGCCTTATTTTTTTGGCTCTCATATCACACCTTTTCCATGCACTTCCAAACATCATTCCCACTCCACCCAGGCAGTTGCCAATCGTCGTAATCTTGCTTTGTCCCTCGGACGGACAAGGTCCCATTGCACCCACTCGACCCACCCAAGAATTTCCCCCTGCTAGCGTTCACCTGACGGCCATCGAGGCCGGGGTTAGGCTCCGTGATGATATTCCAATCAGCGTCAGTACCAAAATTTTTGGAAGCCCTATTCTTCTCGTAAATTGGACTTGCTGCGAAGGAGGGAAACTCGATATGATGTACGTACCCCCCAACCATCTGCGTATTCTCTAGGAGAGAATTATGTTGACCCGCCTCGATGAGGAGTACGGACACATCGCGAAGCTCGGCTAGTCTCGCGGCAACCACGGAGCCAGCGGTACCACCGCTAGTATTTTACCAAGGGTTGTTAATTCTTCCGCTCCCTTTCTCTCTCTCTCTCTCTTCTTTTTTTTTGCAGAGGCTGAAGAGCATAACTAACCCGCAGATAATATAGTCATATTCAGTACTTTCCGGGGCGGTATTTCCAGACCTGGAGCACTCGCTAGTATCACACTCGTAACATTCGTCTGAAGTGGGGATAAGGGCACAAACATATCGATTGTTGGTAGAAATCCGGTCTCGAGCACGGCAAGTTGACTTAAATTTGAATAGCTACTAGTGCAATTGAGAAATCGGCGGTTATCAGGAGGAGAAGGAATTCTGCCAACGGTGGGTGATGGAGCAACTAAATACCCGCCCCGTCACCCGTCCGGGGACCATTTTTATCTGTTAATCTATCTAATCTTTCCATCCATGTCATATCAGCTACAGCACATGCAACCGCTCGTGTGGCTCCAGATGCCCACTTGCCCACGGTAGTTTATTATGAGCGCTGTACCGCTACGGTACCGTTCATCAACCGTGCCGTACAGCACAACTTGCGGGGGTGGTTTTAAGAATGGAGAATCCTTGTTTCCAGAATATGGTTGCGAGAATGTAACGCATGCTAGTGTACTCGTACTGTGCAGTACTGTTTCGTAAATTATTAGCATCACTAACTTTATGGCGCAGAAGCCTCCGTGTCACAGTGCAAGTACAGGACAGTACTGTACTCGAGTATCCATACAAGTACGAACTTGGCGACAAAAGAAACGGACCCCCCCCCCCCCATTTTACCCCAAAAATGGCCGATTTTGAGCAATCACAACTCAACCAAAACCAATATAGAACTAACAAAACTAATGTCATGATGTAGGCAATTACCTAGACTTTCTGGGTAGATTTTATCAGAATTTTCTCACTCCACAAGAAGGGCTGAGAGCTTAGAGTAGAGATCAGATCTGGTTGCAATGTATCTTTTGTATGGGAGGCCCATACAAAATTGTAAGTACCTTTTGACCACCACCATTCCTTCTGGTATTGCTCCATGGGCATTAACTAAGAGGGCTTGTCACTTATAAAAAATAATATCTAAATAGCTCTAAAAGGCTCTGGAAAATTTTGAATTTTTTTTGCAAGTGATAAAGCTGAAATTTTGTGAAGTGAAAATGCACATTTTTGGTGTAAAATGGGGGGGGGGGTCCGTTTCTTTTGTCGCCAAGATCGTACTATTCACCCACCCTCCCGAGGATATTAAGTTATAGCAACAAGTATCGATAACCAACCGTCCATCAAAGGGTCTATTTCCCAAGCCTCAATCACGAACCGTATCTACAGTACCGGTAGATTAAAGCACTGTGAGATTCCACATGTACTGTACCTGAGAAACAAAGCTCATCCGATGCGATGCGTTTTCCCCACAAGGAGGGGGACGGGATGCACCGCACCGGTAATGTTCGGCTCTCCGGGTTTATTTCCGGAGGGGTACCCTATTTGTTTTTTTTTCTCCCGAATCGGGAAGGTTACCATAGATCGCCGTTTTATCCATCTGATCCCGCCGCTGTTCTCCCGTAACGTTTGAATATCGCTTATTTGATTTCGCTCCACCTTCCATGGTCGCTATGAGTACTCGAGTACTTAGGACGATAGGCGTCGCCCTTTCCCCCCCCCCTCCTCTTTGGAAAGCGGGGTGAAATTGATGAATTTTTCTATCGTATTGACCTCGTTTCTTTTTTACATCTTTTTATCTAGTGTAGCGACCCCCTCACGAGAGTGTTACAGTTACTTTCTTAGGAACGGCAAGTTCCAAGAGTTTTCCTGCCCCACTTCGGGGCGCCGAAGGTGTTATTCGTTCACCATCTGCATATCATTGGTTGCTTATGATTTTCATCGCTTGTACGGCACGTCTGCCGTAATTTTGGTTCCTCACCCATGTCGGAGCAGGTTACTGGAGGTTATCCTAATGATCGTTAGGGTACGGTAATTGGGTTAGGGCCAAGTGGAGCTTGACAGTCACGTATTTCCGCCTTTACAAGTATATCTAGACTATACATAGCCCCTTCGTAAAGTAGCTGGTAAAGACGGATCGTATCTCTCTTCACACACACCTCTATCCCCACAATCCAACCCTACCGTAGCGGCTCTATATAATAGAAGAATTTGGCAAAGCTTGTCCGCCCTTTTCAGCCTCGGTATTAGCCAGGCCAAGATCCCACCCTCCCTTGCGCCTCCACGTTAAGCTTAATTTATCCCATCCTCGTTCGCTCCCCGGCTTTCCAGTCCACCAGAGCGCGAGTGATTCGTGATGATATGGTAAGAAGGGGGTCGGAAACGCCATAAATTTAGGAACATGAATACACACAAGTGTCGTCGAAATACGTAGTTCTCAACCAAGCTTTATTCGAGAAGATGTGCTGATGGTAGTACAGTGCCGAGTATGCGATGGAGCCTACAGGAGCAGTAAGACTTGGCGGTCTGAACTGGGTGCCTGGCTTTCCTGCTCGTACCGAAACGTCATCAGTTAATTTACCTTCCGACATGACTTTTACTCGTAGGGGGGAGGTAGACTATGGTCTGGTCTCCGGAAGGAAGTACCGATATCACATCAGCTAACAAACAAACAAACTAAAGAACTAACTGTGGTATACCTCTCGAGTGGTGTGGGTAAGATAGAATGATACAAGTACCGGATGTCACTGCACACTACCCGTAGAGCAGAATAATGGGCCATCTGTTTATAATTAGATGGAAACCTATGATACAGCGCCAAGTCTCTGCGGGAGCCTCATCTTTTAAGTTAAGGGTTCAAGAAGGGCGTTGTTATTTATAAAACACGAGTCACGGGTGGCCGTATGGGAAAAAGCGGGCCTAAATGTATAACCAATATCTTACCCACCATGAACGTCCCATTAGTAGCCCACAGGCCTTCGGTCTTATTCTGTGCAGTACCCACCCATGATACCTGCCCAGCACAGAGTACCATACCAGTACAGTATTATCTTTTTGAGTGGTGGAAGAAACCGAGATCCATCTGGTCTCCTAGCCTTATTCCCCCCTGCAATCCCTAACTCCTTCCGTCCTCGGAGGTTCTCTCCGGGGGTTGAGGTTGACCTATTAGGTCTCTAGCTCCATTCATAATTCAGCTACGGTATCACACTCGGATACCCCCACATGAAAGCAATCATCATACCGAAGCTTGGATTGTGCTGTACTGTACGAGTACTCGTAGCGGTCCCAGGTGTTTGCCGTGCCGCCGTGGCCCTTGACACTCGCAGTGAACCGCCCACCATAGTAAAGACAAACATTAAGAGGAAAGACCCAATGAAAGAAGGAAAAACATTACGAATATGATTTCCTTTTTCCTTGAGGGGGATGATACACAAGAGATTCCCTGTAAGAAGGGGGATAAAAAACGTTAAGAGAAGGGGTAGATTCCAAAGCTTATCTATGATCGACATTACTCTTTAAGTGCCCGAATTGAAACATTCCGCGTACGGTGCTCCTTGCGGAAAGCATTCATCACGAAACATGGGAATCGTGGAGGGTAAAGATATATCTAACGTTATATCCAAACTTCCGACCCCCTTGAAAAGAATGGGAAGAAGTGCTGTAAAGAATTCATTTTCATACCCGAAGGAGACTTCCCTAGCCACATTGAGTCCCTAGGGCGAACGTATCACTCTCATACTTGCGCAGCGATGGCTAGAAAATAGTATCAAACGGTGCGCTCCAGGAACCCCGATTTAAGCCAAGGAAGGCAAGACAATAGGAGCAGCACATTTATGGTGTTTAGCTCTCTGTAATTTTTTTAAGCTGGCTAGTTCCTACAATATCTAAAATCACGATTTCACAGAATCCCTTCGAGTATATCCCAAAGGGTAACTCTATATAATCCAACGCAGTGCAAAAAAAAAGGATGTCCCCATCTCCATCTATAATATTATGATATAAATAAATAGTAATATCTAACACCTCACTTCTGAATACCCATCCTATGATGTGCCACAAATCATGATCTCAAATTTCCAAATTTTTAGAACTGCTCTGCGGAGGACTATAATACTTACGAATCATCATCTCAAATCATGGCCATATTGAATCACTAGGAGGGTAAAAAAAAACACCCCCTTAATTCCAGGACGGTACGGTAGTGCGAATGCCGTGCACAGACTCAGCCAAGAATATACTGGTATGATAGAGGAATTGATAGGTTACGATGCCTATGTGTCATGAGGCTGGGCGGTCAGGCAGCCCCGCTCTTCGCACCTTATGTATGCCCTTCGGCACTGGGTATGATAGTGGATTTGGCTCGTTTCGCCCTCCAAGACCGTTGGACGCAGGGCATAGGGCAAAACAGGTTCTTGGAGATCGGGATGGCTTGGGGTTGCTCGGGGTGAGAGGGGACCACGATGTGCTGATGGAGTTTGCTTCCCTAAACCCCGGAAAGTTGCCTGAAGCCCCTTTCAGCTTCAGTGCTGCTGCTGTAGTTATTCGGATATAAATATACACACATCTCCGGTTTGTCACTCTGCCAGCATCTCCTCTTGTTCAGTGTGCTTCGTTCATGTGATCTCACCCGCCCCGTTGCATTCTCTGGCTGTTTCCCCAAAAGTTTCATCCCCATACACCCCCCACGCCCGCACCCCGCGCACCCCCGACAAAGCTGGCTAAGGGTATCAACCTCCGGCTGGGCCCCTCTACCTTATTCACCATGATTTGGTCAACTTGTCGGACCCGCCAAGCGTCAGCGGTTCAGGGACAGGTCCGTGATGTACTTGGACTGCCTCACATGCAGTCACTCGGTTTTCTGCTCACAAGTGCTCTATCGGAGGAATATAGTACTAAGTAGTGTCCGGATTCGTCAACCCTTGATATCCCGAGCTAGCTGTGGTAGCGCGGAATAACACTGCGATATCGGCATAAGGATGGCACTGCACAGCACTCGATTATATTGGCGGGCATCAGCTTTACCAAGAATCTGCCCAGGAGACGTTCAATAATCGAAGAGGGGAAAAAAAAGAAAAAAAAAACAAAGACGCAAAGGCAAACCTCTGATTACCTTGGAATACTCGAGTACCGTAGTGTAACAAGGGAAATACTTGCTGCATACTATTTACATTTCCCCGAGGCCAATGAGCCGCCACATCTCCTTAGGCCCTCTTGTATTATAGTCTAGCCGTTGCACCCAAGTACGATATCGTCTCCGTTAATCGCGTTAATCGCTGCGAGGGGGGAAGTGCTGGGCGCTACATTTTCGGTATAACCTGACATCATACTATGTAACTCGGCTCGTATGATACAGTACGGTACCGTCAAGAAGGCCAAACAGCGTGCGGCTCGTAGGTGAGGCTCCATCTTGCCCAGATTCTCAAAGCGTCCTCCAATACCACTCTCACGTACAGTACAGGGAGTCAAGAACTATTGCCATCCAAGTAACTTGGGGCCACTCCTACCATCTATATTTCTATCAGCAGCACAAAGCCCCCTCCGTGCTTCTGGCACGTCAGCTGTACCTTGTAATAGCACGGCGGCTCACCGTGACGCCTATGCTCCTTCCCGCGCTTCGCACCCACATTTGTAATACATTTGCTAGACTAAAGGATCCGGCGTTCAGCCAGTCCCCGGAAGATCCCCAACATACCCGGGGCTTAAACTACAATAAATTTGGATAGCGCGATTTTTGCCAACCCACCAGACTCTGTTTTTTTTTTTTCCGCCCGGTCCAGCTTCTTGGAAATTACTGGGAGGTCTTATCCTCCCGATACTGTGCTCGAATGGTTCCCCCATCGAACACGTCCGTCACAAACGAACAGACGACATACCAAAAAAAAGAGAAATATTCCAGTACTATACAGTACTCTACCTCTCATTCGGGTTCCCCGTGGCTGCGGATCAGCCTCCAGCACCAAACGCGCATCTCTGGTTTTCTATTCGCTACGTTGGGGATTCCGGCGGGGGTATTCTGTGTTTCTATCCACACGCTGGGTTCCGTAGGGGGCGGCGTTTGAATCTGTCTGTTGAGCCTGAATACTGCCTACAATAACGGGTGCCCATAACAACGGACATGGCAACGGACAGACAAAAAAACGGAAACTGGGTTCAAGGCACAGGGAAATGAAATCGTAATTTCAGAACTATCAGCATTGGGACTGAGTGATAAAGCAACCTCACAGGACAAGCATAGCATAGTGCCAGAGAATTAAATAATAATATAAACAGTTTAAACAGGAACATTAATAATATTACTTGACTGGAATACCTGTCCAGATGAATCCTTTCCGAATGTGATAACTCTATAGTAAAGTATAGCTGATAACCATCCTCACTTATCCCTAATACCTAGAAAGCATTGATTTCCCCACCTCTTGCAATCATGAACAAGTTCATAATTCAACTCAGTCTTTTCCCCTATTATATCAGGTCAGTCTAAATTAAAAACACATAATCACATTGGATGTGCTTTTGACAATACCCCTTTTCAAGATACAAGACCTGGAATCACCACACCCGCACCCCATGTGGTTCGCACATGGCCAATTACTTGTGTGTCTAGATGATCAGTTAGTTTTTAGGGATGCCCGAGGAGGGGTTAAATTACCGATCGATTGCTGTGATGTATCATGTTTGTAGGATTACCGGTGTGACCGACCAACTCTGGTTGAAATAGAGAAGAAAGAAAGAAAAGGAAGCTGTGATATGACAGGATCCAAAAATACCCAACCCCTTCCTATCCGTGAGCTGTATGCTCCCGCCATATCTAGGATAGCAATCACACTGTGCTGTAATTACGGTACGAGACGATATAGTTCAGGTATAGCGACTCCCACCAGGTCTCTGCGGCGAATTGTCAACTGTTGAAGGTGATTGCTATCATGGGGGTAATGATCGACGGTGAGATTTTTACGCGGTGGAACGGAACGGCTTGAGTGGAGACATAAGGTTTGGCTTAGGCGGAGATGGGGGTGGTGATTGATTGTCGTAGGCTGATGGAAAGGAAGAGGTTGAAGAAGAGGTTGAAGCACAGGAAGAGGTGTCCCGTGAGAGAGAACAGAAAGGAAGAAAAGATAGGGATCAGAAAAGTTTCCATAGCTTATGCGTCCTTCAGCAGTGCGTACGTATACCATTGCAGCCTCCATGTGTGGCCATCAACTACTATTTCCAACATCAACAGGCAATGCCAATCCGAGTGACTGCCTGTGACACCACTCGCTTACCCTCGGCTCGGCTCGCAGCTCGGCTCCTAACGAGCCTCAACCTTGATCCACCCGCGTCAAAATCCTGAGCTTCAGAACACTTCTATCATACTCGAGTACGATACGGTACCGGCACAGTATCAGTATCCTTCCCCATAAGCTCCATACTCCCCACAAAATTCTACAGCCACCAATTCCCTTTTTCTTCTTTTCCCAATCCCTAACTGGCCAAATACCCAACAAATAAGCAACGGATAAGATAAAACTAACCCTTACAAATGAGGCACAACTCTCACCGGCTGCTCCTCCCCCTCCTCCTCCGAAGAACCTACGCTACGACCGCAACCCCACCCCTAATCACAAAAACCACCATTCCAGCGGCACACACAGGCCACATAACCCTTCTGACCCTCTCCCACCCCTCAGCCAAAAATGCCATCTCAAGCGCACTCCTGAACGAACTCCGCCAGCACATCACCCCCCTCCTCCACCCAACCTCATCCTCACCCTCCACCCGCGCACTGGTCCTCGCCAGCAACGTCCCGGGCGTCTTCTGCGCGGGCGCGGACCTGAAAGAGCGTGCGACATTCACGCCAGAACAGACGGCAACGTTCCTCGCGAACCTGCGAGGCGCGCTACGGGACATTTCCACCCTGCCGATCCCCACGATTTCCGCCATCAGCGGGCTCGCGCTGGGCGGGGGACTCGAGCTGGCACTGGCGACGGACCTGCGCATCCTAGGCACCCGCGCGCAGGTCGGCTTGCCCGAGACCAGGTTGGGAATCATCCCTGGCGCTGGGGGCACCTACCGTCTCCCGCTGCTGATCGGGGTTTCCAGGGCTAAGGATTTGATTTTCACGGGCAGGAGGGTTGGAGCTGAGGAAGCGCTGCGTTTGGGATTGGCGAATAGGGTTTTCGAGGTCCCGGAGGGGGAAGGTGGGGAGGGGATGGAGGTGGTTACGACGGCTGCCGTGGAACTTGCCGGGGAGATTTGCGGGGGTGGGCCGGTCAGCCTGAGGATGGGGAAACGGGCTATCGATGGGTGCTGCGAGGAGGCGGAGAATAAGGCCTATGAGGGTGTGGTTGCCACGGAGGATCGGAACGAGGCGTTGAAGGCCTTCAGGGAGAAGAGGACGCCCGTGTTCAAGGGCAGGTAGTCGCTATCTTCTTTGGCGGGGAGAATCTTGTAAATACTAGGGGGATAACCGGGGTAATGGATACACAGCTAGAGCTGGACCGCACAAGCAGAGTGTGGGGCCGAAATACGCATTGTGAGTGTTTCCGAGTGACAATGCGTGATAGCACAAGAGCTCACGGCACGGATCACAGCCAAAGACCGCAGGCATCCGGGGCCACTCCCCACCACCATACAAGATGAGAACTCCCACAAAAATTTCGCCCTCAGTATGCATTTATAAAAGCGGGGGATGAAGAAACACATTTTCCTCCCTTCACGCATAAACACCCGCTCGCTGACCTCTGATCCGCGGTTGGGTTGGTGACGATCTGATCGGTTAGAGTTCGGCTCGCATGATACTCGTACAAACGGTGCAACCTCAGGCAAAGAATGGGCCTTAGTTTACGAGTAACCTTCCGGGAGGGGGTCAAGCCAGAATATCATGCTATAGATTATCCCCAGGCTACGATGCGACCGGCGGCGGCGACCACAAGAATTCACACAGCCTCCCCGGCTTCTCCGTCTTCCATATTGACATTATTATAAATGCAAAACTCCGATATTGCAATTCACATTCCCTCACGAAAACCCAAACCTCAAATTAGAGAAATTGGAAAAGTAAAAATAAAAAAAAAAAGAGCCACCAATTCACTCTCAACCCCCCTCCAATCATTCCCTAGCTCTTATCCACATTAGCCCTAGCATCGCCCGAAACCTCCCCCTTCATACCACCAGCCCCTTCATACGCCTTTCCAGCAGCCTCAGAAGCGGTACCCTTCGCCTTGCCCGCGACCCCACTCCCCACCTCCCGCGTCCGCGCCGCGGTCCGCTTCGCCGTCTGTGCGATCGCCTCGCCGGTTTCAATCCCCTTGAGTGCTGCGCTCCCCGCCGCGCGGTCGATGGTCCTGACAGCTTCTTTGGCGGAGTCGGCTATGGATCTCGACAGCGTCGATGCGGTGGTTAAGGTTCGGGCCGGCCTTGATAGGTGCAGGTGGAGGGGGCGGAGGGGGCGGAGGGCTGTCATCTTGTTTGCTGATGCGGTGGATGTTGTGTGATGGACTATTTGTGTGCGGCAAGTCGAAAGGTTCGTGGCTTTTGAGATGCGTGCGATGGGTGAGTTTTTGACGGGCCGTTGGGAATTTATGTCGCCTTGCTTTGGTACCGGTATTTCTCCCCACATACAGTATCATGCCGGTATATATGTGCCCATGTCGTGGCTGCTGGATGTGCGATTGAGCTGGTCGGTCGTTGAGGATTGTGCTGCGCTGATAGTCTTGTGACGTCATTGGAATAACGTATTTGTGATGTCAGAAGTAGCTACCGTAACTACTTGTATCCTAACCTCCCAGGTCCCAAGAGCAAGGAGGGGCAAAGCTACGAGTATTGCAGGATGGAGCTGACACGGCGGCGGCGAAATAAGTCTCTTTTTCTGGAATGGTTTTCTTCTCGGTGGTCGGGGCGTTGGAGGGAATTTTTCCAGAACGAGTGCTCGAGTACTCGTAGACTACTGGTACGAACTTTGGGATTGGCATCCCACGGTATGCCAGTCAAGAGATATCACTCACTTATTATTCTTGGCAACCAGGAACCTACGCTTGGGGATCCTAGTCGGAGTGTAAATAAGGTCCACTGAGGAAGCCGGAAATTTTTAGAGGAAAGGGGGGAGATCACCCTTATGGCACATACCCTATTCGCAAAGACAGATGGTTTGCAGATTTTGGTGCGGGTTTATTCTTGGTGAGTTGGGTTCGCAAGTTTGGTCAAGATTAGTGACTAGGACTATTATATGTTGGGCGCCGTGGTGACGGCCAGTGAGCGCCCAACACCCGCAACGCCCGGCACAGCCGGCAAACACTCCATCCTCTACGAGTATGAGCATTTGAAAAATACATACCTCCGCCCTTTAAAAAAATATCAATCAAATCCCAAAACCCCGAAATAACCCGCCCAGAAACCCAATATCTCCCGTGCCGCGAAAAACCTCATCTAACCTACAGTGTATCCACACCTTCCTTCCGTCGGCTTGGTACAATGTCTACCTCAACCCACCCAAAAGACAGTATTCCGTTACCTCCTCCTCATCCGGCCACTCCTGCACCAAAACCCCAACATCCCTCAACACCCCCTGCCTGATGCTCTCCTCGTCTTCCCCTTCCTCCTGCTGCTGCTGCTGCCCCTGTTTCCCTGCCGGGACTTCCAAAAACACCCTTGCGGCAACAATCACTTTCCTAGCCATCGGTTTTTCCCTGTCATCCAGCCAGTCCGCGACGCCGGTGGTCCACTCAATGATCCTCCCGATAGCACGGTACCTTCTCGAGAAGCCAAGCTGCCGGACGTATGCATGGACTGAAGCTGGTGAGGGCGTCAGTAGCGTGGGCAGTTCTTCGTCTGCGATCAACAGCTTTGGCCTGCGTAGGCCGATGTTTTTTTCGAAGATGTGGATGACCCGGTCTACCGGGTCTACGCCGTCCCAGAGCACGTTTGCCTGCAGACGGGTGTTCTTCTCCGCGGCGACGCACAGCGCACGCAGCGTTTCAGAGTCTTCGTTGACGAGGCGGGTCATTTTCTTGTATACTTCCCAGATCACGCGAATCCGATTTGGCTTGTCGTTTGCTTTCTTGGAGTCGAGCGTTCTAGCGAGTCGCGTGAGGGCAGTGTTGTATGCTGGGGTGTGCGCTGGTTTCTGCGCCAGGAGGAGGCGGATTGCCAATTCGATCTTGTCGTTCCTGCGGTGGAGGAGGAGGGATATGTATGCCGTTAGGATGCGCGGGTCTGTGAGCTTCGCGGAGGGGGAGGGGGAGGGGAGGGGGTAGTTCCATGTCTCCAGTATCCAGTGGGCGTGATTGAGGTCGTTGTTGTGGGACACCAATAGTGCGAGGAGGCGGCGGCTTGGAGGGACGTTGTCCCTTTTCATCATCATGAATAGTTCGTCTGCGCCTGGTGGGGGAATAGGGACGTATACACCCTCGTTGATGTTCCTTGGGGGCGGAAGGACTTCCTTTGCCTCGCCTGCGACGGCGTGGTAGTTGTTCTCTCTTTCTAGACGGCTTAGAGCGTCGAGACGGGGCTTTTCACGGAGGGACTTTTTCCGTTCAACGAAGTCTGCGTGCATCTGTCGGCGAGCGAGCTTCTCGGCGTAAAGGGCTTTTTGGATGAGTTCTTCCCAGACATCGCGGCGAGGAATGGTGCCGCCCTGTCGACAGTCGAGGAATATGGCCCATGCTTCGTCCATGGTACGAGTAGCACGAATACGGGACGCCCAGATGGAGGCCGGGGAGGATGAGGTGAGGTTCCGGAACCTAAGGTGAAATGTTCTGGTCTGAACGGTGGGCGTATCGTCTGTATCTCTGCCTGCGAGAACCAGGGCAGAGTAATCCCAATCATAGAGGGGATATCCCGCTTCTGTCATCTGCTGAATCACCTCGGCAGCACGGGAGATTCCAGGTGGAATCCGACCCACCCGGCCATCTCTTTCAAACGGCCAGGGTGGCCAGGACGTGACCATATCCCGAACAGTCTGCTTCTCCGGGGGTGTTTTGGCATGGGCCAGCTGGACAATTATTACCGCCCGATAGCCTTCCCGTATGAGAGAGATACCCATAGCAGCCATCTTGTGCAGAATTAGAAATTGGCTGCGCTGAAGGATCGGAAGATGAGCAAAGGGCCTGTCGGGTGTTGGTAAAGAGAAGAGGGTCAATAAGCGGTTATAGAGCCTGGTCACTCGAGATGGAGAGCGTGGCTTTGGGGCGTCTGGTCGGTGAAGATGGGTTACAAGAAGTTTGGCGACCATAGGGATGGCGCGAGGCAGGGCCGAGCGCACCCTTCGAAGCAAGCGGAGAAGGAGGAGAACCGTCGTCTTGTCATCGGAAATCGAGAGGTGGTTGGATGGGAGTAGCATACTCTCGACCATTGGAAAAAGAACTTGGATGCTGTCCCGAAGAAAGTACCTCCGTCGGAGCGTGAATAAGATGAGAAACGGTGGAATCCGATATGTGTACCTTGCCCCTATCGTATTCCGGGGCGACGATAACTGTGCATTCTTTGCGTCGTCCGAGCCAAGATCTTCATTGCAATGAGATGCTTGAACCCTTCTTGGCTTTCCAGAGATTTGGGCGCCATTCAGAATTTCCTGCTCCTCTAATGACCCATCAACCACCTCGTTCCTGACTCTTGTGCCCAAATCCAATCTATGCCCCGCCAGCCCACCATCCCTAGCAGTGAGAACCCATACCCACACCAATACATCCTCAGGTGTGTAGCCCCTCCGCTCTAGATAGTCTCTAGCGCCAGGGGTGAAGACCCCCCGAAGAACCATCTGGTCGTGATCCTTGCTGAGACTATCCGCACTCCCCAGCACGGGAAATCTAAAGGACGAGTGGGGATAGAGTTTGTATGCATAATAAATCAGGTTCATGGTGATACCCCTTAACGAGTAGCGTTCCCTTTGAATCCCGTTCCGATCAATGTACCTCACTTTTACCCCTCCAAAGTATATACCCTTCGACGTCCGTCTGGGATTAGCTGGCTGACATCTGCTCTCTCCGGACCTGCATCCGGGCTTTAAAGGATCCACATGTGAGAGGTCAACCTTGCCCGATGACTTCATGGGGATGTCTCTTGCGTGACCAATGCTTCTCAACAGCGAGAGCAAGGAATCATCCCCTTCCCCAGCCAGTCCATCGCAATTACCAACCCGATCCTTCTTCCCCTTCCCCTTCCCAGCTGCCCATCTCCCAAGCTTCCTTTCGGGATTCTCTCCCGAATCTCCGTTCCGGATGGTGCCCCAGCCGTTGACGCGGTCCCCCGCTTCAGGGTCCCCACCGTCGATTTCCCGCTCCCGACCGGCCTCTCCCTTCCCGCATTCCCCCGCCGATGCCGAAGCGGAATTCCTCCTCAACCCTCCCGCCACCCGTAATCCACCCGTGTCCAAACATCCACCTTCAACAATCCAATAAAGATGGGAGAGCAGTGCACAGCTCAGTGGACGGTAAAGAAGTACCCTACGCAGCGGCAGGGTAAATACGGGAAGTGACATTCATCGAAGTTTTCTCTCAGCGGGTGTTGGACGTCGGGGACGGGCCAATGGCGGGGAAGTGGGGGGGGGGGGATTCGTTGGATTCCGCTGGAAAAAAATTGAAGGGATATGCTTAGTCATCCTGATTTGAGAAACGGATTTGTAGGATTGTTTGCTTGTATCATACGGTAAGTTAAGTTAAGTTGACCTGGAAGGGTGATATCAACAAGCGGGCACGGCACTCAAGTAAGTTACAAGTTGCTATACAATACAGCGGAATAGCGATAGGGAATTATCTTTAAAATGGGGGCTTCATAAGATAGCTCGTCTTCTTTCTTTCTCTCTCCTCCCCTGAGTGAGACTGTATCCTCTGTTGCATGGTAAGGTTAGCAGGAGGTGAGGTAAATTTATGGCGTTCCGCCGGTTGTCGTGAGGGAGGAGGGAGGCTAGCGGCGGAGATGATTCTCCAGTGCGGCGCGAGAGCTGCTGCAAGCGAAGACGACATCTCCGCTCTCGGCCTTGATAGGTCCGCCGCCACGGGAATACTCGAACACAGTATGATACGAGTATGGGAAGGATACAGGTACAGTAGGGCAAAAAGTCGAGACGGACAAGATGGTTTCGTGTGTGAGTGGATATGCTGCTACCGGTACTTGCACAGGTGATACTTGCACAATAGATGTAGACCATCCCACCTCGTGAAAGGGGAAACAGGCTCAGCACCGGTACAGGTACAGTAACTCGCTTACAGAGAAGCTATCATGCTGTACTGTACCGCAGACGAGGAGAATCCCAACAAATGGACGATGGAAAGGGAGAGAGGGCCCAAAATCATCACAACCACACACTGCACCCGTACCGCCGCCGCCCTGCACACTCCCCAACACGGGGAAAATAAGCAAAGAAAGAAAGATGATAGTGAGGGGAATCTCAATCATCCTTCTCCCTTACTTTCCCTCCGAGATGGGAGAAATAAAAATACACTTTGCTCCGGTTCAGCGTTCAGAAGGGTTCTCCCTTAATCGGTTGCAGCCTCGCTTCCCCCCAATCTCTGTCTGGCTCACAGCGGGCAGTTAGTCGCGTCCCCCATTCCGGAGCCAATCTTTGGATCCTCACTCCCTCCTCACCCTCTCCTCAAATCCTCCCATCTTTCCCCCTAACTCACCTCCTCTCTTTCTTTTTTCCTTTTGCTCCCCCCGAGGCCCTCTCGCCATCTCCCCTTAATCGCTGCGTCTGATCCCCATCGCATAAGGCTTTGTGGCTAGTCGGGTGCATATTCGTGCTCTGTGGAGCCGTTCCCTTGTCCGCTTTTCACGTCGCAACCATTCCTTTCCCCTTCTCCCTCCCACCCGGTGGTCCTCTCCCCTTCGCAATCTTCACTCGCACAACCCACGCCGGTCCTTCCTTTGAGGTCACGCTTTGTACGGTGGGTACAGTGCGGTCCGTCTCTCTCCCCCCCTCGCTTCCCTTGACCTTTTTTCACTTGCTTTCAGAAGGAAGGGGAAAAGAAAAAAGAAAAAGAAAAAAAAGTCGAGCCAGCCTGGATCCGGATTTCTAATCGGATAGCCAATCGGCAAGTTTATTTGAGAAAAATTTAAAAAAAAATTTAAAGAAAATTTAACCCCCATCCCCTCACGCAAAATTCGACCCCCCCCTCCCACACCGCATCATACTATCCATACCGCCGACTCTCCGTCGTAGTTTGTCCCCATCGCTGGACGCTGCTGTACCTTACTCCCATAAGCTGCAACCAACTGCAACATACAACCGCAGCAATGGGAGCCGCAAACTCTCCCCCCCCAGCGCCCGTAGCCGTCCAAGACGCCACTAGTAACTCGAATCTAACGGTCACCACCATGACAACTGCATCTGCACCCGCTGCCGAGAACAACTCCACGATAGATGCCTCTCCACGGATCCAGCAGCAACAGCAGCAGCAGCAGCAGCCACAACAGCCCCTGTCCAGTCCTGCTTTCACTAATGCAAACTCGACTACTGGGAAGCGAAAGAGGAGCGATTCACCTTCCGCCCCCATCGTCTCGCCGACACAGCAGCGATCGCCTGCAAAGAAGAAATCCGACGACTCCATAAGGCCCGGTAGCGATCCCGCCATGATCACGACCGTGGAGGATAGGGCGTCGCAGAGGTTGCTGTTTATGGAGGCTACCATGAGGGATCTATTGACCGTCCTGAAATCGTGAGCCTATCCCCATCCTTCCCTTTGTTTTCACCTCATCTCCTCACCCGCCCCTCCTGACACGGTGCAGAAACGACCCCACTCCTTCCATCCTTCGTCATCCCATCCCGAATAGCGCGCCTTCGCCCTCCGGCGCGCCTCCCATCAAGCGCACCAAGATTTCGCCCTCGTCGCCCAACACGGTAGCCGAGAAGCTGTTGCGGGTGACGTACACGTCGCTAACCACCCTGCTCTCCGATATCAGTGCTGTTTGTCGCGAATTGCTAACCTCCGCTGATAACGAACGGCCGAACGGTACCCTCGCTAACGGCACCTCTAGTATAGCTTCCGCCAGTGCACTCCCCTTCGTCGTCCAAGTCATTCACTTTGAGGAGTTGGCGAAGCAGGTGATCACGCGGGAGCGTGTACGCAGGGCCGATTTGTTCGATTTTGTTGAAGAAATGTCCGCGGATTCCGTCACCGTGAAGCCCGTGGGAAGTAGGGGAAAGGTAGCGTTGACCGTCATGGGACAGCATGGTCCGTTGTTTTCATCGTTACAGAATCCTATCAACGCTCTGCCCGTGGGCGATTTGGCACCCTCGTCGAGATCCACTTCAGCATCCGCATCCACATCCCCCAAATCTTCAATCTCAACAGCCCCTACATCCACCGTGACCTCTCCCAAAGCTGAGCCGTTGAATGAGTGCCCCGTCTATACTCCGCTGAATGAGTCTCACCTTCCTCCGCTCATCTCCACGGTCAAGGCAATCCCATCAAACGGCCAACTTCTAAGGGGTGGTAAAAGGTTCACGGGCAAGGAGGGAGCCAAGGTTTCAACTTTGGGTGAAGCATTCCCCGCGCCACGCGGCTTGCCACCGTTGCTTCCCCCGAAGCCTGACCAGCCTAGTGAAGTAGGACTGAAATGGGGCGGAAAAATTGGGGTCGGAGGCATCAGGGTGGAGAATCCGTCGAACGATAAGTCCGAGGGCTGTGGAGACTGGCTCTCGTATAGGAACAATATGTCCCCGAATCACCCGTTGGCCCGACTTGAACCGCCTAGGTCGAGAGCACCGCTACCGGCAGATCTTGTAGCTGCGTATAGTAGTTTTGCGCCTACCAAGGACGACTCTGGATCAAAGATTCCGGCTGCGGTCAGGAATCGGGTGTGGTGGGATAGGGCCGGCAAGCAACTCTTTGCCAAAGAATTTGCCGATGAGCCTTCCCTTCGCCAGATGTACAGTCCATCCGATGGAAAGGTCGCTGTGGTTGAGGCCCGGACGGAAGAGATGGATCTGGACGAAGAATTCCGGAGAGCGATTGACGATTGGGAGCCGGACAAAGAAATACCCATAGACGCCAGATTGCTCGATGGAGCGGATGGAGCAGAGGCGACTATGGCTGGGAAGAGGGTGGATGGGGAGAATGGAGCGGACGCGGATGCTGCAGGTACGAAAGATGACCCGGAGAAAATACTATCGGAGATATCCGACTTGCTGCAAAGTCTGCGCGACCAGCAGTATACCCGCCTATCCGTTCTTCCCCATGGCCAACCTGCCAAACCCGGAACCGTAAATGCACCGGTGCCAAGCACACCTCTGGCGCCCGGCGAGGAAGAGGTCGGGCTGTACAATACCATTCGGGACAGGCTAGCTCGACTCATATCCAAGCTCCCGCCCCACCTGGTAGCAACCATCGACGGTGGCCCTGGCAGCGATCTCGCTCTCAGCGGCAAACTCCCTGTTCTCGCCCTGCCCATCTTCAAGGGCACACTCCCCGCCGATGAATCCCACCACCCCAAAGCCTCGACCCCGCAAGTCCAAGGCGCGGCGATGGCGGCAATGAACGCAGCTGCCGGTCTCTCACCCGTCAACAGCGCACCCGTAGCGCACATGTCCCCAGCCCGCAGCCAGCACCATCACCACCACCACACCCCGGCCGCCTCCCGTCCAATGTCGGCCCTTCCAAACATCAGCGTGGGCGGCGCCCAGTTTCACGGCCACCAGATGCCCAACTATCGCATCCCCAGCGTAACAACCCCACACCACTACCCATCCCCATACGCCCCCGCCCCATCACCAATGCCCACGCCAACCCCACAGGGGCAATACCAGCCCCCGCCCCCACGCATCGTCAGCCCTCTCAATCACCGCCAACCCGCCCCCCCACAGCAGTTCCATGGACACAGCTTACCCACGCAGACTTATCAGAATTCCCCCCCGCCGTACCAGACCCCGCCACATCCGCGGCGCACCGGGGTCCCACCACCGCAGGGACTTGCGGCGGTTGGAGTTGGCTATAGCTCGCCTGCGTACAACAATAGCACCGGACTGCGTATGGGCGTGCAACATACCCCGCAAAGTATGGGCCCCGGAGCCGTATCTGGCGGGGGGAGATATACTGGCAAACGGAGGTAGGTAGGGATGCCACTCTTGTTTTTCCTTTTCCACTTTTCATTTTTCCCTGAAACGGAAAACAAAAAAGATAAAGGCTTGGGTTTGTTCTTGCTTTGCACCTTTCTCTCTCTCTTTTCTTCTCTCGGATGGCCGTGGCAGTTTGGGTTGTTTTATTACTATCTTGTATTTTTTTCTTTTCTTTTACCACTTACTTTCCTACCCTTCTTTTTCTTTTCTTTCTTTCTTTTTTCTTCTTCTCGTGTTCAACTCTACCCTTCTTGTCATTTCCTTGCCAGCACTTTCTGTTGACAAGCTTTTCCCATCCCGTTTTTTTTCTTTTTTTCTTCTCTCCTAACTTGCCACTAACTCGCTCTGCTTCGTTACGTGTTTCGGAAATCAAACTAAATTCTATTTGTTTTCACTCCTTCATGTCCCTTCATTGCTTCCTTTCCGTTGGTCAGCCAATCCCCGACATCACGTGGTTCCCGTCGTCGATGTATGCATGCAAAAGCTGTGTGCTCCATTCGGAGATGGACTAGCTTAGTCGGTTGGTTGGCAGGTTAGTTGGCAGGCTGGTTTGATTATCATTATCAGCAATTCGGTTTATAGAGACGTTTAGTCACTGTATCAAGGTTTTTTTTCTTCCGAGTTTTGTCGCGAGATGTAGAGTAGAGCAAAACGCCATCATGGAACGAGTCGGGGACGGTAATGGCATGTCGTGATTTCACTATAACAGGGCGGCTATCTTGGGTGCGGGTGACGCCTCCAATCTAGCGATCGATGACACCACACAACCTGGTACCGGTACCCCTGCCTACCCGGAAGTCTACTGCAGAGTACAGTACAGTACTGTACCAGGCGAATTTGATACCGTACTCGTACATCCCAACCCATCGCCACCACCACCACCACCACCGCCACAACCACCACGCATAAACAAATCCACCCACCCCCCGAACACCCACTCCCCACCAATTTACCCCACAAAGACCCGCATCCCACCCGACGCAATACAAGTACAACTCAATAGAGAAAAGACCTCCAGAAGTAACAAACGCGCAATCACGTGATCTCGCGCAGCGCACGTGTCAAACTTCGCCCTCACTCCATCTTCTCCCCCTCGCACAGCACGAAGGGCGGTGGTGTCGGTTTCAATGCGACGGAATTACCATACGTTCAGAATGGAATATCGGGGGGTATCTGTCGTAGGGATACAAGTACTTGTCTGTGGTACGAGTATAGTAAGTGCTGCAATGTGGGACACTGGTGAAAAGACGATGCGAGAAAAAAGAAGAAAAAAATCAATCTCTCGATTTCTCGGATGTCATTCTTATGGCTTGTCCATGCTATAAGTCCCTACTTTCACTATGCCCTCTCAAATCGCACGCTGCTCTTCCAATGTATACTGATGGATGTGTTGGGTTGGTATGGTATTTTGGGGCTCTGGGTTCGTTACGGGGTGGGTGGTTGTGATATTCGAGTGATTGGTTGTGATTGTTTTGTATCATGGTCTGTGGTTTTCTGCCAGTGTGCCAGTGAATGAGATAGTCTACCGGGGTTTATCATATGTTGGCTTATAATGATGGCTCATTCATTCATCTGCTCTGGTGAACCAGGTGGGGAGCGTTGCACCGTCCCCCTACACTCCAAAGGGAAACCTATATACGGTACGAACCCCCCAGCATCTTGGCCCTTTCTACCATGATCACAGAGTGGTGACGCCCCTCGTCTTCTTTCCCAAAATCTCCTCGAGATGCTCCACGATCCTCTTCTCCTTGCCGCTCTTCCCGCCACGTCCGAAAATGCCCTCAAGTTCCAGCAGCCTTCTAACCGTCGAAACCATGCTCTCCTCAAGGGATGTGTACTCGCCCAACAACTCCCCCCCGAGCTCGCTGTCGATATCCACCGGTGGATTACCCTGTGCGCCCTTGTCGGCTGGAAGGCGTCCGCGGAGTTCCACGGGGAAATGCTTTCCCATTATCTTCACGACGGCCGTGTTGGAGTATCCGGGCCTACTCAGGATTATGCGCTGGTTGGAGGCTGCGGGGGAGGTTAGCGCCCGGACATGCGCACGGGCTACGTCGCGAACGTCGATCTATGGTGGCGGGGGTTAGCATAAAAGAAGGGTGGAGGGGTGGGGAGGGATGAGGGGAAATACATATTCGGAGAAGAAGGTTGGAGGGATTTCGCTAAAGGTTCCGTTAAAGAGGGAGTATATACTATCTGTGGTGAGATTAATTTTGGACAGGGATATCACTGGCTGGATGCAGGGCCCTGTTATTGGGCCCCTGGTGAAGCTCGTTAGCACGCGAGACTACTGTGTTCTAGTGTGAGAGGGGGTAAAGTGGGTAGTCCCACGGTAGCATCACAGAAACCGAAAAATGCGGCTTCTTGGTCTTCATATATTCCCAAACCACCTTCTCCGCCGATGTCTTTGCGACACAGTAATTGGTGAGCAAATTCTTGGCCTCCCGAGCCATCCCATAGGTGGTCTTATACTAATTAGCCCAATACACCCATTGGACAAGAGCGTTTGGTGAGCCCCTGACATACCGAATCCCAATCCCTAGGCGTAAACCTCTTCGAGGTGGCTCCCCCGGCCATAGGATCGAATACCCCCAGAGCACAAATCGAAGAAGTGATGGATATATGCTTCACCTTCTTCCCAAACTCGCTGACAGCATTGAGAATTCCCAAATTCCTGGAAGCGTATCAGCAACACCACGCGCCCTTCGATATAAAAAACCAAAGAGAGAAGCGTACCCCCCAACATTCGGCTCCAAGTAATGCTTGTCAAAGTCCGTATTCTCCTTCGACATTAGGGGTGCGGCGGTGTGAACGACATAGTCGTATTCCGTCTCTTGGAATATCCGGTCCCAAGACTCTTGCTTGGTGAAGTCCGACAACACAATGAATCTGGCGCTCTCTTCGTATTCGGGGTTGAAGGAGCGGCTTAGGTTGGCCTTCTCTTCGGAGCGGACGGTGCCGGTGACGTGGTAGTTTGCTTCTATTAGTTGCTTCAGGACGTGAGCCGCTACGTAGCCGTTCGCGCCTGTGAGGAGGACTTTTGGTTTGGTGGTGGGTTCTTCGACCGTCATTTTTTTTTTCGGTGGGTTAATGAAGAAGGGGGAGGTTGGGATTTGGAGAGTATCGTAGTGTTCTTGGGCCGAGTGTGTGAGACCTTATAAAGACCTCACGGGGTCTATTACCTGCACCGGCTATCCTTTCCACGCCATGAACGCCCGGTCTCACAACCGCTCCGGCCGGACATCGAACCTGAGCAGCCAGAAGCGCGAGACCGTGTCCCCCCCCCTGGAATCTGATGTGGTTATAGGCTAGAAGTGTCCTTCAACACCATGATGAAGGGGGCGCATGGAGTGTGTTTGGGACCTCTTCCGATTCCAATCCACTCCTGGCCCATAGGGAAAACTGGGTTTACCCTAGGTCCGGTACGACATTCGGTAGGTGGACCACTCCCGAACGATGCGAAGCGGTTCGACCAGACGCCTACTCGGGGACTTCCAGTTCATGTCGCGACTAGACCCATCGGATTTTAGTAGAATTACCGGGTTACCGCAACATCAGGTGTTTTATATGTTTCTAGCCGTAGTGATCTTCAAAGCGTACTATAGTAGGATAGCATGGGTTTATCTAACTTGCTTACAGTTATCCTTGGCAGGTCCAGTACAGCACTGCGCATATCCTAACTCGTAGCGCTAGACATCACGCCTAATCACTCATGCCCCCCCCCCCCCACCGCATTCCGCCTACGATGCACCCGCCTACTAAAATCGCACCATCAATAATGCGGGTACGTACTGTAGCCCCGTCAGGAATCATCAGGCTAACAGCTTTCGGCAGGCCGAGTGACCGGGACCCCCCTGGGGCGAGATGTGCCTAGCGCATTGCGGGGAATGAACTTTTTTACGATGCAACACCATAACTTAAACTTACCCCACGTGGCGCGGGTGTGGCGGATGTGGGGGGGGAGGGATGTTATCCTATCGTGTTGTAATACCGATACAGTGGTGGCACTCTTGTGAAAGAAGATACTCGAGTACACCCTGTCGACTAGCGCATCCATTCATCTGAATCGTTGCGCCTCTATTCGGCAACTGCGCGCCATTCCCCTGTGGGTTTATGATTGGCAAATTCACTAACTTGTCCTGCGGCTGACTTATCACAAACCCCCAATGGTGTAATAACGTGGATTGGCGATTAGGATGCCATACCAGCACCATCGTATTAATGGCACAAAGCCAATCGGCCCCTTTCCGGGGAGATAGAGTTTATCCTTGGCCAAAAGTTTAGTCCACCGGGCCGCTTGGAGGGTCTTACAGAGTACGGTACTATCATAACCGACGGTGAGTTCTCTAAAGTCTACTCGAGTAGGCCGAGGATGAAAGGGCTCACTCCACAACCCACCTACCGGTGTCCGTCCTGCTGAGTTACCGTGGTGCAGTATCCTGCTCGGCGGGTCAGGGAACTCTATCAGGGG
The DNA here is from genome assembly GCA_900010015.1 of Tuber aestivum. Taxonomy (NCBI): domain Eukaryota; kingdom Fungi; phylum Ascomycota; class Pezizomycetes; order Pezizales; family Tuberaceae; genus Tuber; species Tuber aestivum. The sequence goes on along the minus strand of LN890996.1, from coordinate 420,654 downwards.
ATAAGGTCGGGGTAATCAGCGGGATCTGCAATGCGTAAAGCTCACAAATAACTTGGTTATGCTATAGAACTCGTAGCGATGGTATCATATCTCGAGTTGCTGGGGGGTAGATACCTAGATGGTTGGCACACCCATCGTTCGGAGGTGGTAATTTTGGCTTAGGGTTAATAGCGAAGAATGAGTGACCTTACGCTTCTTATTTTCATGGAGCGAAGGGTGGATCGGGTCTTGGCGGAATTCCCGGGGCAAGGGTCGATAGTGCAGTGGGCTATTGTAAGTCAGGCGGTTTTTCTTTTCTTTTCTCAATCTCTCCATTTCTCACAATGGTGTTGGTTTGTGCTCATTTTCGATATCACAGCGCGTTGTAGACTCTGGCGTCCGATTCTCAGGCTAATAAATCCAGTCAACTCTAGAGCCAATCTCTGGGCGAATCACTCCATTTCTAGGTGATGTGCTCTGGGCAATTAGAACGGTATTACAGTGGCGATAGATTCATGTTGACGGATCCGACTGGGTATGATGTGATGCCAGGACAAGGTATCAATTATTTGGAACGCAGGTTTTTGCCTAACTACGGTACCGTAGCCTACCCTGAAAAAGGCAAGGATTAGGCATACGTTCTCCAATGGCATGATATGATATAGTATTAGCAGGGTGTCGCGCACCCTCCCACCCCACTATTCGTTAACTGTTGCCTGGGCTTTGAGATGTCTATGAGGGTTATATATATCAGACCTAGAGCCAAGTTTCCCCCCCACCGCTCATGCACGTTGGATGGGACGTCAGAGGGTGCACTTCACCGGTCAATCGTTAGAATTTCCAAGTAAAATATGGAGAATATTTCGTCTTACTCCTCCTACAATGTAGATGCACCCGCTAATAATCCGCAGACTTAGAACCACTGGGAACGCCGAAGGTACAGTACACATGCGAACTGCTATACCGGCAGGAGGAGAGCCGCATGGTGCTAAAGTGATTGAGTACCGTATCTCCACATAAGATTGGTAGCTGGAAGATGTTAAAGAGCCAGAGGAGATGGATGGATGTTCTTCCATTCGTTTCGCCGTATCCTCGGAATGTAGGAGGAGCATGATACGGTACAAGAAGTGACCCAAGGCATAAGTCAGGCGCGAGGGAACTATAACCCCCGGCGGGCGCTGGCCGTGGTGGAGAGCTCGTTTCGGTCCGTAGGGTACCAGACCGCCACACCCCAGGTACAGTATCATACCATGCACTATTGGGAGAGGAGGGTTACCTGTGGGCTAGGGTGCCAGGTCGGTGATCGGAAAAGAAAAACGAATAGGGTTCGCGTTGTACAAAATTTCGATAGAAGGGTATAATTTATTAGAGGGCGGAGGTGTGCGGGGTGCTACACGCCCATATGATAAGCGTAGAACACATCGGTAGTTTGATATGGTGCGTGCCGTCTACATCTCCATTGGTGTGGCAGGGGACGTAATGAGGGACGCAAAGAGGGACACCTTGGCATTCCAGCCTCTATACCTCTATTAATACCGCTATTGTGTTTAGGTTTAAAGTCTGTAAACAAGGTGATTGTTTTATCTAAAGTGGTGACCTACCGTAAAAACTCGAATAATTGTCACTGGTGCTAGGAGGTCAAAGTAGGGTGTGGCGTATGTAATCTTAAAAGTTAGTGCAGATCTTCAGAATTGGTACCTGTCTCAGACTATCAATCAGTGGCTTTGACCAACATTTTCAACCTCAACTCGTATTGCAAGACTGTGAAAATTAATTTCAGCATGTAAATAAAGCAAAAGGGGGGATAAGTTTAGGAAAAGGAGACCTGAAAACTATATCTTAAAGTATTGCTATCCTTTTCATGTTGACTTAGTAAACGTGATCCTACCTTTCATCATATGGAAATGCCACCAAAGCCAGCCGGCTGAAGGAAAGTGCAGCCCATACTGCCCCCACTCTCTGCTGAGAGATTCTATGCGGGAGTAAGAAAGAAACCCGGTCCCAAACGAAAACAACTTACAGATACAATCCGAGTCCCACCCCAACGCGTTGAAACACACTATCGATCCTATACAGTTAGCTACAAATTAAGAGTTCTTTCATATTGGGCAACAGCTAGCATACCGATAAGTCCAACCAAATTTCGAACCCCTACGCCAGCCGAAACAGCAGACCGATTTAAGATTTCTAAAAGAAATCTCTACCGTTGGAGGAAAGAGGAATGAGAAGGAAAGTTCAATGAACTTAAAGGTAGACAATTCCGAAGTAGAGGGGGAGGACGTCATAGAACTTGGGAGAAGCTGGAGTGTGAGCTTTATGATCAATTTCAAAATCACAGAGAATCTGGTGCTATTGTCCGACGTGGATGGTTTCGTCGAGTCAGCAAAGCGTTATTTATGGAGCACTATCCCAAGAGTCAACTTACCAGTTTCCCATTCTCAAATGGATGGTTCCGACGGTTTCTAAGTTGGTACCAGATTAGTTTACGCTTTGTAATGAATAAAGCAAGCACTCTTCCTAGTGACTTTAGGAGTACCATTCTAGAATAGTTGAAATACAACTGAAGAAATTCACAACTCTGATGTGATGATGATTTGGGATTGGGAGGCGAACATGCTGCTGTAGGCCGATACAAGCTATCAAATATTGCCAACATGGATCAGACATCATTACCATTTGAATATTTAGAAGGGAGAACTTACAACAAAAAGGGAGCAAAAACCATTTGGGTTCAGAGTTCACAATCGGGCTGGGATAAGCGTCAGGCGACTATTCAGCTCACAGTCTTCGCAGATGGTATCGCACGAGTGAAACAATTGATTTTTTTTCGGGGGAAAGGAATAGGAGGAGGAGTCATTACCGAACAGAGATCCTATGATCCGCGAGTCGTAGTAAAGTTTAATGCGAAAGCATATGCGAACTCATCTAATATTGTTGAGTGGTTAGATGAGCAATTTGTTCCTGTATTAGACAATCAGCCAACGCTTCTCACTCTAGATCTTTTTGGCGCTCACAAGACAGACTCGGATGAGGTTCTCGATACCTTTCGCGCTAATGATATAACTGTTAGCATTATTCCTGGTGGTTGTACGTCTCTTATACAACCTCTTGATGTTTCTATCAACAGACCATTCAAAGATATCTTAAAGGTAAATCTCACATACCTACAGAAAATAAAAAATACTGACCTAAACTAGGAAGTTCTAGAGGAAAAACTGGATAGAGTGGAGGAAGAGGAGGAGAAACTATTGTTAGCTGGAGGAAAACTAACAGGTAGCATGATAGGAAGAAGAGGGGTACTTACAACATGGACCGTAGGTGAAGCCTGGGAGCGCTTCTCAACTCAACGGCAAGAGGTTGTACGAAAGAGTTTCCGGGTACTAGGTTTGTTGCTACCTATCGATGGTACCTGTGACCATGAAATATCAGTAAAGGGTCTTGATAAAACCTATCTGGTGGAGGGGTTAATGAATTCGGAAAGTGGAGGGATTTGTGATACTACAGATTGTATTCTGGAGAATGAGGTTGAGCTCGATGAGGCAGAGGATAATTTTGATGTATTCTATGAAGAAAGTTAGTATCATGAAATGATATTGTGCAATTTATCTTGGCGAGACATACCTTAATTGGACTGCTTAGTCCGAGTGACAATTATTTGAGTTTTTACAAGTGCAAGGGGAGATGTCTTCATACAAGACAGGGATTGTTTTGCGGGTTAACCTAAATTAACTGTGCGAAAACATTATCCCTGGCACTTGTACGGTATATGTATTCTGAAACTGTGATCAGCCCGTCAACCCATTCTTGGTTTAGTTTGACAGGTTAACAGAATTGCGAATACCAGTTAATGAGATCCAACACCTCAAGTCTGCCGATCTTATACAGGTACTCGAGTACCGTGTCACGAAAACACTAATCCTTCTCAAGAGTTTGTTGACTCAGAATCCGGATATTACAGGGGTGCCTGAGACGGCGAATCTCAAGGGTTTTTACAGTAGTGGGTTTCACGAGATTTTACGGTATCCAGTGTGAATTCTCTTCAATTAATTAATTAATACTACTTTTTTTTTGCAGCACCCTCTTGGATGGCACCCGCACTCAATCTTGCTTCCATCAGAGCTAATTCTGAGAGGATCTTGGATTCTCCTGCTTGAACCTTTGATTCCAATGAGGAAATCTGCACCTGAACCTTCGACTCGAACATAGAAAGTTGCGACTGGACATCCCCCTTTATCTTTTTTTTCGGTTTCTGGGTCTGTGTAGGCATATTAGAGAACAACCTGGTAGATACGTTAGTAAAATACAATTAGGTTATTAATTGCAAATAAAAACATACAACGGATATAAACAATCCCAAGAGCAAGCGACCGAAAGAAGTTTGGTCATCAAGTCCTTTATCCATTAGTTTCGTGAGAGACGCTAAATCCTTTGGGAGAATTGCTAGCATAGTTCCGGGTTAACTTGAATCCATATTTTCTTACTTTGACCACTTCTGTTATCCTCCAGTTAAGAGAATCTACATCGTGGGCGATTCTTCTCCCGGCGTCCGTCTCGGTACCGTAAGAACTCGAATAATTGAACCTCGAGCTAGGACATCGGTGTTGCCTCTGCTGGTATTGTGCGGTGTTTTTTACTTTTTCTTTTTCTCTTAAGTAGGGGCTCGGGGAGTCGGTTTTCACTGCGCTCTCGGCCTCCTATCCAAGAGAGGGAATTCTGAACCTCCTAGCGCGAGGTTCAATTATTCGAGTTCTTACGGTAATAGGCTGTGCAGTCTCGGCTCCGGCAGCGGGCCGCGGGGTCCCAACCTCAGCAGCGGCCTGGGAAGGCTCAGCCCCGGCAGTGGTTTTAGCTCTCGTGGTGTCCCCCCCAGTGGTTTGTACCCTAGTTATCTGAACCACAATACTATGTTATGATATTATAGTAAATTCACGACAATAGCTGATGCTCCGGATAACTTACGGGGGTGGATGCAAGCATCCTGTTTCCCATCACCGCCCCCTTCGTCATGCACTGTGAACGTATACCGGGCAAGAGGCGTCTGAATGGCAGCATCTTGGGATATGGGTTGCGGTGTACTTGGAATAGCCTTGTGTTTGGGGGATGGAAAGTAGGGGTTGAGGTACAAATGGCGGAAAAGGATTATTAAATAGGGCTTTGTTGAGCCACCGTTACCTTGCTATCGACTACATAAATTTTCGCCGACTGCGTACGAATGCCGGCACCATATTAACATACTTGACAGCACACCGAAAAACACTGCACAATGAAAAATTTGCAGTGGAGCCGCGGTAAAAGGTGGTGATTTAAGTGAATTAATTATCAAACAGTTAAAAAGAGTCACGTCAGAGCCAAAAAAGAAAGCTCTTCCTAAGGTGCTTGTATGTGTGAGTAACTTATAATACTTCTTATTAAATTTAAGAAGGCAGTATGATCGGTATTTGTAATCTGGTTTCGTGGTGTACTCGTAGTTGGTTATACACCAGGAAACCCCACAACCATTCATCACCTCTCCCCCTAAACCCGAATCGGGAAGTAATGAGTCAGCCGTTGGTTGAACCCGCATTGACCATTGAAAAACAATCGACGTCTCCCCTCTCCCGTAACCCCAACTGAGAGGCCTTGCGTGGAACCTGGGCTGCATAGGTAGGAGCCCTTCCTACTCTCAAATTATGATACCATGCTTTGTTGGTGGTTATCACACCAGTATAGCACACTGGTGGTCCCCAATTCAAGCCCGGGCGAAACCAACCTTTCTCCTTCCTTGGCGCTAGTTATTACTTTTACCCCCAACTAGACCTTCCCAATTATGGCCTTTGACTTTAGTTAGGGTGCAATGTATCACAAGCCTAAACCCTTCATGGTCGTCTCTCGGGAAGGGCTGGGAGTGGGTGGTACGAGGCAAAAGGTAGGAAAACTAATGGAAATATGAAAGGAAAAGTGGAATGTGGAAAGGATGGGGGGAGAAAGCACTGGCACGTAACGTATTTCACCGTGATGTGACACAAGACCGGGATATGACACAGGTGCTGACGTGCTCTGAGACAAGGATAATTAGTATTTTGGTTCCCCGCTTTTGATCAGTGCTGTGACAATAACAACAAACCTCCTATCGTCATGGGTAAACTAACCTTGAGGAAAGCGTCCCAGTATGAAGAATGGCTTCAAAGAGCAATTAAGGCCATCAAAAGAGCAACAAATCCTGTGTCTGTACCAGAGGCCTCAGAAGAATTTTCAGTCAATAAGAGAATGCTTTACTGGCGGGTTGCAGGAACCCATTTGAGTGCAGTCGAAGGACATCAAGCCCAACAGCGCATTATGAGTGCGGAAGAAAAAGCGATAGGGAAATGGTGTGGTGAGCAGGATGATAGAGGATTCCCACCCCGGCTTGATATGGTTAAAGATATGGTACTGCATTTAGAATCGAAACGATTAGAAGCAGGAAGTCACTAGCTATCTGTTACACATAGAAGCGTAATCGGTGCGGCACGTGACCAAAGTACATAAGATCACGTGTTCGACTCCGGGCCCCGCCGTAGTATTCGTAGCGCTAAGATATTAGCGCACGATACGATAAGGCATCTATGCAGCCCACTCCGCGGAGATACGAGGCATGCGACCGAGGAGTTTTCGCTGGATAACATGGAAGGAGCTCCGCTCTACAAGATAAGACTTAGTTGGTTCAGATTGGTCAGTTAGTTAACGAGCTACGACCTCTGCAAGTCTATATGCAATTACAAGAAGTAATATGCATATCCCTTCAGCTCGCGTAAGCTAGAGTCATCCAGAAGACCTAGTTACGATTGGTTAATAACAACTCACTGTAACGACCCTACGATATAGAGCTATGGTAACCCACGTTTACACCCATACATAAGACCAAGAGGTCAGATGGTAGACGAGGCGGGTATGCAGGCGCATATCTAGGAGATATCTGATGGTCCGGAAATCTCTAAGAACAGAAGGTACTTAAGGAATAGGTGTACCAAAGTAGTAGTCATAACGTGACAATATCCGCTCTAGCCTATGGATAGGTCAGAAGGCCGGGTAAGTTTACCCTGCCTAAGGAGGTCACGTTACCCTACCATGAAGACTGGTTTTGTGTCACCATGGACATACTTACCCTACCTTTGGGACACTATTACCCTACCTTCCGTCGGAAATGTTCTCGGAGGAATTTCGGGAAAAGTTAGGATTGTTTGTTACGCAATGACGATCGACGGGCACTTGATTGCACTTTGATCGGAAGACTACGGGAGGAGCTATAGTGCTCCGAACAAGCCGTGACTTGGTAGAATTATTCCTAACAGGTACCTGCGGCCCCAGGGTTCGCCCCGGGCGTCATGGGCCAAAATGGGTGGAGTTGCCGTTATGCTAGTTAAATGGAATCTATGAAGACATGTCCATAACACTGTATGCGTCGTCGCCGTCCGTCCGACCGGAAGCTGTTTGCAGGATATATAAGGGGGCCAAGGTGAGAAGGTCAAGTACCTTCTCCAAAAGGAACCGAGTAAAACGGACCAAAACTGACGGAGTTAGCGTAAGCTATCCGGAAGGGTCCCCTGAGTAGTCCCAGGTAGTGGCGGAGACATCTGGGAAGGTTTTACGCCAATCATGCCTACATGTGCCCCTTTGCCATAGGGTCTTTATGGGTTGTTTGAAAGACTCTAATAGCATGACACTTATCACGGTGAGTGGTGTGCCGGGGGTAAGGGACCATGGGTAGCGCCTATGGGTCCCGCCGCCGACACAGCTCTCTGAGGGAGCGTCGTAGACCCCCTAAGTTCGCAATCAAGAAAGATAGAACTTAGCCGGAAGACAGCTGATATCTACGAGTGCTTGCATAGGTCATAGCATATGGGAAGAGAGTCATTTAGTTAGCTTTCCTAAGGGTCTCGACAGTTAGCCACTGACGAGACACCGATGTGCAGAGGTTTTCACTCCGGCAGGTGTATTAGTAAACACCTCGCAGGAACTGATGTGCATATGGGAGATTGCTGCTAGAGTGCGCTGACACCTATAGCCCTTCGGGGACACGGTAATAGTGCCGGGGCAACCCTTACGGAGAAGGGCATACTCACGTTGATCGGGGTAACCTGATGGGGGAGTTTTTGGTATAAGTCTGACTACTTAAAGATTATACGAGAACTCTCCTACCCCGACACAATCAACATCCTCTCGAGAGACTTTAATTGAGATAAGCCTGAGCTTAATGATATTAAGTTTTACCGTTTACTTTTATTCTTTACACTTTTGCAAGAGCTGTGTTCCAGAGATTTGAAGTTTGGTGCGGTCGCATCCTTGGGAGCCATCTACCTGAGGGAGCCCCCGTTACACTCACTAGTCGAGTTAGTTATCTTCGTCATGCACTCTAAGCTATGCACATAGAAGAGTCATTGATAAGTCCTTTGACGGAGCTGATCACTCCACTCAGGAAGAGAGCGGGGAAGTTAGTTTTCAGGGTCAAACGGAGTTCGCACTCTAATGACACTGAAGCGTTAGTATGGCAGGTACATAGTCAGTAAGGGATTGGATGAAGACCGCGACCACCCAGACGCGGAATATAAATATCGAGGTGCCTCCCTAGCTTTAAGTTTATCATCAGCGACCGGAGAAGAGCTCTTATCAATATATTCGTTCTACTTTACTTCTATCTTAACGAGCCTTCTTGACTATTTCCGAAACAGAAGACTACAAGGCCTAGTGTACACTCGCTTGACTTTAGAGTTACCTACCCCCTAACACTATATTGATAACCTCTGGTTACCAAGGCTCTCTGAATGATCCCTTTGAGACCACAAATTCAATTAGTGGACTTTGAAGAACATTCAGACACCACCTTCGAACCACGATCCACGCCTATCTACGTCTCCTTCGAAACACTTTGGAAAACCGAATTAGCCGACATCCCGTTATTCGAAGAAGACGAACCCTCCTGGTTCACTTACTCTGAAGAGTGGTTGGAACCTGATTTCTTCCGCTACTACTTCAACGACCCTGACTGGGAACCTTACGAGGAACCCACTTGTGATACAACGTACCACGGTACGACTTCCGTCCTCTGCGACGACGAAGGAGGATACGAAGGATCCTTGGCTCCTTGGGCGTTGGAAATCGAGCTTTTGCACCAACACAAACTAAATGAGGAACAATATGACGGACATACCTCAAATTACGGAAAGCGGTGAGCCAAAGGACCCCGAAATGGAAGAAACCACTGACTCTCCACGATCCATGGGTGGCTGGGACCCCCGCACAGTCGGAGGACTTTTTCCAAGAAGTGGACAACCCAGCCTACCACGAGACACACTTGGTCTAGGCTCATTTTTAGGAGGACGACCTCCACCACCAAGTCCATTCACCGAAGAGCAAAGGTTCAAGAACTTTGCAACGTTAGTAGGAAGGGTGACGGCTCAGTTAGACCGAGGCATCACCCAGACCTAGAACGATCAACAAGTCGCTTATGCGGCACTGACAGAAGCAGGAAAGTGCCTTGCCGACGAACTAGTCGGGGTGAAAGCAAGGATGGACAAAGGCGAGAGGTTCATGGGAGATGAACTAGCCAAGATGGAACGCACGGCCCAAGGTCTGCAAGGAGATGTGGTGGCGGAGCTGGAAAGCTACCATTTAAGGGTAGCCGAGGAAATGACCAGATCAAACTTGGCCCAACAGGAGCAGTCTAGGAAAACTGCGAGGTTGGAAAGGGAAGGTGCGGAACGTAGCGTGGATGCTATAGAACGGGACAATACCTTGGCTCGGATGATTGAGGAGCTTCAAGAACAACGAATGACGGATAGGAAGGCCTTCGACTCGTTCCAAAAGAAAGCCACCAAGGACCATAAGGACCTAACGGCGGCCCTCAATGAGAAGTTGACTGAGTACGTCAACAACACCAACGAGCACTGAGAGGGGGTCAAAGACATGGTTAGACGACAGGAAAAGGAATTTGCCACTCTGTCGCGGCAAATGACGGACTTCCAAACTGATGTCAGGAAAGAAGTAGAGGACATGACAGGAATGATGAGTGAACTAATTGCTGATGGAGTAACCATAGCATTAGAAAGACGATTTGGAAAGGTCCCAACAGGTCACACCAACCAACCAGGCAATATTGGTTTTTCACCTCTACCTCCTCCAAGCCCCTACGGTGGAGCTTCATATGCCGGAACAGTTCAGGAGACTGAAGCAGACCACCAAAGTGCTTACGCCCCACCACCCCCACCGGTGCCCCCAAAAAGGGATCCAAACGGTGGACCTCCCGGCGGAGGCGGTGGACCTCCCGACGGAGACGGTGGACCTCCCGGCGGAGGCGGTGGACCTCCCGGCGGAGACAGTGGACCTCCCGGCGGAGGCGGTGGACCACCCGGCAGAGGTGGCGGACCTCCTGGACCAGGCCAAGCACCAGGAAACGTACACTTTGAGGTTGATGAGTTGGCAGCCTTGATGACACGAGCAGTGGCTGGGGCTAGTAGGAAACCAGCCGAACTGCCATCTTATTTCGAAAATCTCAGTTACCAGAAAGTGGAAAACTGGTTAACAGAATGCGAGGATTATTTTCGAAGAAACCCTCACCACTGGGAAAAGGACCACGACAAGGTCGTGTGAGCCCTCGGCAGGACGAAAGGGAAGGACGTGATACCCTTCAAGGAATGGTACCGAAATGCCATAGATGGATTAGCGGGCCAGCAGAGACGGGAGGAATTCCAACTGTGGGTAAACTTCCGAACGGAGATAACTAAACATTATGCTCCTTACAACGAGGCTCGAAAGGCACTAAATCAAATGACAAAAGTGCCTTACCAAAACAACATTGAGGCATACATTACTCAACTCGAGTTGTTGAATATCCAGGGGCAAATGAAGGGCCAAAGTTGGAGACAACTTGTGGAAAGTAAACTTCCACCGTCCATCCTACTCAGGATGTCTTACGAGGAGATCGACTCGGATGATGCGTGGATGGAACAGCTACGAGCTGTAGGCATGAAGGATGAGGAATTCAAAGAGCAACTCCGCTTGAAGCGCGGTAGCTCCGAGACGACAATTCCGAAGAGAAAGTTTGGGGACAAGGACCGAAGTAGCCAACCTAAAGGAAAGGCTAAGACTTGGTCCCCACCAAAGCGAGATGACAAAGGAAAGTGGAAACCCGCGAAAACAGGCTCGTCACCCACAAAACGAGTACATACCGATTGGAAATCGGCCCACAAGGGAATTTCACAGGAAACGATCAACTCACGGCGCCAGAATGATGGCGGCACGCGCTGTGGACTCACTAATCATAAGTGGAGTGAGTGTCGAAAGGCCGCCGCGGTAAATTTGACTACTGGGCGCAGGATCGCAGTCCCGAGAACCCGACAAGTTGAAGTCCGCCCAAAACCTGCGGGTGGAAAGGTGGGCCAAACTCGAGCAAACCCAGCATCTCGGATTTGGGAAACGACTTCGGATTAAGCAAGGGTATAGAAACGAAGTCCATGGCAATGGTGGAGCATCTGCACAAGGGAAGCGCACCCTATATAGGATAGTCAGCAAGACGAAGAAATACGCGCTCTTGTCTGACAGTACACCTCGCCCCGACCTAGCGTGATGCTCTTTGGAACGCATTATGCAAGAATGACGCAAAAGCGCACTCCTTAGAAAGTGCCGAAGGATGCAAAGTGCTTCAAGAGTGTTAACAACTAGATTATGCTCTTGATTACAGCGGGATGCACACCCTTCGGAGGCCTTCGCTAGGCGTTGCATGTGAAAATGGGCTAAGAAGATCGAGGGTACAACCAGATAGTGCACACCTATCGAACCAGCTAGACAGGAGTCCAAGCTGGCTGGACGCAGCCTGATATGAGTCGAAACTGGCGATAGAGCGCTCAGCAAGGCGGTACACTCGATGGAAAGAGTCCCAGAAAGACGTACTAGTTTAAAACGGTTCTAAGCGAGGGAAGACAACCCGATGTCCAAAGACTCCATACGCATTAGTCACAAACGGGGCATCTCGCAAGGAAAGGCTAGTGCAAGTACAGGAAGGGGCACCCATGGCGACGGCAATGGGGTAGTCCATCATCAGGATGAGGGAAACTGGGGACAGCGTGCTCGCCCCAGGGGCTCCCCCCATGATGGGAACCGAAAGCAAACCCTAAGGCCAGGTTAAAAGGTCGATCCTCAACTCAGTTTGGGTTTCTGAGTTCGGTATGATTAAATATCGTCATTGAGGGTAATTAAGCGAAACGTCCCAAGGTTGTCTGAGGAGGCTTTAGTAGCCGAAACCATGCTGGCGTGGTAACAATCACCACCCCCGCAACCATGAGCAAACGACAGACAACCAACCAAGGCCCCCATACGGGGCCCAAGCGCACCAAAACCTATGTACCAGAACCGGAACGATATAAGTGCCCCGAAGGCACCGCATACCTTCGTTCCAACAAAGATCGAGTACCGATTCGCGTGTTATTAGACTCGGGCTCCAATATCTTTGTTATTAGCAAAACTCTAGTACAGCGATTAGGCATACCCACCGAAAGACGGCGGAAGCCTCTCCAGATCGAGGGATTTGATGGCAAACCCTCTAAGGAAAATGGATGGCTTTATACCCATCCTATAAGGTTGAAAATAGGAATCAACCAACACTCGTCACTCATGTCCTGCGACGTGGTTAACACAGTCGCTTAGGATATGATTATACCTTTCGGTTGGTGGTATGACCAACACCCGATTACAAATATTGGCAACTCAAAATCCTGGACGTTTACGGATAAAAAATGCGCGGATCATACCGGAACCGCACAAGACCCTATTGAAGTAGAATGGGATGAGTCCCTACTACTTGACGAAAAGGCTATATTCGTCGGACAGATGCATGCCAAAGGCATGATAGCACCATTCGAGTACCCTGACGAACCCTGGGAAGTAGCTTGGGAAAGATTGCCTAAGTGCTACCAGGATTATAAAGAAGTGTTTTCCACACAAGCCTCTGATCGATTACCGGACCATAGCGAGTTCGACCATAAGATCGAGCTGGTCGAAGGAGCTAAACCACCATGGGGACCGATATATCCTATGTCGGAAAAGGAACTTAAGGTCCTAAGGGAATACTTGGACGAGATGACCAAGTAAGGAAAAATAGTTCCTAGCAAATCCCCTTATAGAGCACCGGTTCTTTTTGCCCCAAAACCTGGTGGTGGCCTACGACTGTGTGTGGATTATCGTAAGCTAAACGAGCTTACAATTGCGAATAAGTGTCCATTACCTCTAATGTCAGAGTTACGGGACAGAGTGGAAGGATGCGACATTATGTCACGAATCGATTTAGCTAAAGGCTATAACCTAGTACGCATAGCAAAAGGACATGGGGACAAAACCGCTTTTGGAACAAAGTACGGTTTAAAACAGTACGAGGTCATGCCTTTTGGACTGATAAATGCACCGGCAACTTTCCAGAGTATGATGAATGTGGTTGTAACGTGTTCGCACCGGAGTGCTAATCACGCTTCCGGGTACAATAGGAGTAGCGCACAAGTTGATCTACAACTTATGGCGTACTGCGCTAAGGGAGGCTCCGAGAGAAGGATATAAAGAATAAGGACTTGAAGAGGTAACCGTTCAACCAAGTATATTAGAAATATTCTGTCTGTCGAAGTCTGCTGTTCCTCTAAGGGATTCAGCAGTCTTTAAATACAAGCTTCGTCCATGTCCTGCATGGACGGATTTCCAAATCATCCTTAAGCAAACCATAAAACAAACTGAGTATCAAAA
>LN890996.1:340895-392253 GCA_900010015.1 Tuber aestivum | reverse complement strand
ATCGTAGGGTCGTTACAAAGAGAGCGGGGAAGTTAGTTTTCAGGGTCAAACGGAGTTCGCACTCTAATGACACTGAAGCGTTAGTATGGCAGGTACATAGTCAGTAAGGGATTGGATGAAGACCGCGACCACCCAGACGCGGAATATAAATATCGAGGTGCCTCCCTAGCTTTAAGTTTATCATCAGCGACCGGAGAAGAGATCTTATCAATATATTCGTTCTACTTTACTTCTATCTTAACGAGCCTTCTTGACTATCTCCGAAACAGAAGACTACAAGGCCTAGTGTACACTCGCTTGACTTTAGAGTTACCTACCCCCTAACACTATCCCTGAGAAAGAACTGGATCAAGCGATTTCTTACCGGTAATCCATCTCTGGCTGCGAAGCTCAGTACCCAGCTGGAAAGGCAGCGATCATATGCCAATGATCCCGCTTTGCTTCAGGACTATTTTGCAAAATTAGGACGCCTAATCCGACAAAATAGCCTTCGATCATCCCAAATCTTCAACATGGACGAGAAGGGTTTCTTAATGGGCCTTGCAGCAAGGGCGAAGGTTATATGCCGGTGTGGGAGACGGAATCCTTGGGTAACTTACGATGGAAAGCAGGAACTTGTCACTGTTATAGAGACAATTTCTGCCTCTGGCAGTTTGCTTGCTCCACTTATTATCAACAACGGAGCCGGTCACTATTTAGGATGGTACAGAAACCTAACCGACAAGGAACAAGATTATCAGTTCACCTATTTCCTAAAGGGTTGGACTGATGATCAGCTACCTTTATAGTAGTTAATTGATCTTTTTGACCCACAATCCGCAATTATTACCGGGGTTGGTGCACCACGGCTTCTGATCTTTGATGGCCATGGATCTCACATCACATTTGAATTTGTTCAATTCTGCCTTGATCATAACATTTACCTCCTTTGCTTGCCCTCTCATTCAACTCACCTATTACAGCCATTAGGCGTAGGATTGTTTAGTCCTTATCAGCATTACTATGGCCTTGCAGTAGATGAATATATTCGGTCTGGTCAGGATAGAGAAGGAATCAAAAAAGCAGCCTTTATTCCGTTCCTTACTGAAGCTCGTCAAAACACAATGAAAAAGACCTCTATTCAGCAGGCCTTCATTACTACTGGAATCTGGCCCCTCAATGCTCGGCATGTGTTGGGAAAGTTACAACCAGTCATCACAAAATGGCGTGATACACTTGACACAATGAGCGCTCCATGTACTGCTTGGGCTATTCGGAATCGTGTGAGATCAGGGGTGAATGTGCTCAACCAAATGGCCTCACTGACTCTCACTCCATCGGGGGAGAAGCTTGCCCATGATAGAATTACAGGTATTCTACAAGAGTTGGGCCATCAACTTGAGGCTGAGATCACAGAAAACGAAGTTTACATTGAGTCAAATCGCAAACTTCAAGGAACGTAAAAGATTTTCAACACAACCGATAAGAGACAGCTCTTGGTAGCCTGAGTGCTTGATGGAACTAAGCTTATTAGGCTCCGAGATGCCCAGTTAGCAAAGGATGCAAAAAAGCTCCCTTGACCACCCCTACCACTGGCAGTCCCAAAATCAAAGCATGTTTTTACGAAGAAGCAAGTCACCAAAAGTCAGAAAAAGCCCCTCCATACATCTTCCGGTAATCAGACTCCACCTCAGATACAGGAAGTCATGATCTGCGATACCCCAATGGTTGTTTTTCTCGCCCCAAGCCAAGAGGAAAGTAAGGATGAGCAACTTAGCGATGATGAGTGGAATTCATTACTTTCAACCTCCGGCCGGCACTCTAAATCAACCCAACTAGGGGCAAAAAAACTCCACACTTCTTCCTGATCGCCCTTTGCATATGTCCCTCTGCTCCCGCCAGAAATAGTCTCTTTTTCTCTTTCTACTTTTCCTCTTTAGCTATTCAGCCTGAGCCTCCCATGTTCTGATACAATTTTCATTATTTATTACTATTTTTCTGGGTGCCCACCCTGCTATTTCTTTCTGCCCTTGGGTTTCTCCTCATCGCTCCGGCATCACTATTTCTTTCAGATTATGAATTGGATTGTTTTTAGGTTAGTTATCACAATTTCAATCTTTTTCTTTGGCTGGAAGTCCAGGTGAGACCTGGGTATCATATCCCAGTCTTGTGTCATATTACGGTGAAATACGTTACCCTCCTGGGAGGTGGATTTGGAAGTATCAGTATCACACCAGTAGATATCATGCACTTGTTCGTAGTGTCCACATAGTTCTCTTGACTCTCCTGAAGCTGTACCGCCCGACGGGTACACCATTTCCTCCCACAGCTATGCTGATCCCAAGCACTCTCCCGGAGCCTTTACGCTAACCAATGAACAAACGAACGAACGAATCAATGAACGAATGCAAAAACATGCAAATATGCAAACTGGCAAAGAATGAGTAAGTAATGGTGGACACTTCAACCCTTCGAGCATACCGAATAACATTCATGGTTTCCAACAGGTTGGTCAGCTGTGGAGCCTCGAGCTTGTTCTAGCCGAATTTGGTGGACTTTGCTATTCTCCCGGCGAAGGTTGGCCACAATCATTCTAGTCATTAGTGTCTCTTGGATGGAGAGGTCTTTCATCATGCTTTTCTTCCAGCTGTCAACGACGAATAGGCGATGCTCATCGTCTTCCATTAGGCCACGGACTTTACTTCCTCCAACTCCTCAGTCCAGCCTAGCCTCCCTGCCAGCGTTCCCACCCCCTCACCGCACCCGCTCAAAAAAGCCACACCGTCCGCCTGCCCACCACTTCCCCTTGCCAACTCATTATAAATTAAAATCTTAACAGCCATTCCTTCGCCCGTCCGGGACACCTCTTGAATGGATAAATGCTCAACGAACTCCACATAACTACCAAGCCCGCCTCCTTAACCATGCTAAGTCCCATGAGTAACTCCCTCTGCAAGCTCTTCCAACAAATGAAATATCTAGCCACACCAAGTTGGCACTAGCCTCTCACTGGAGAATACTTCCGGCGAGAATGCTCTCTTTCATCTTATCAGCTAGGTATGCGGCGTGATAATTGATGCATAGCTGCCACGTGATCCAGCCATGTGCTTCGATGGGCCTCGACAGTCCTGTTCAGTGGAGCTCCTGCGGTGTGTTCAAGCGTGTGTATGTTCTGGCAGTAAGTTCTTCTTTATTATTAGTGATATGAAGATGTGTACGACTGTTAGGGTGAATTAGCGGGGGTGCAGGAATTTTGTAAGAGTGTAGAAAGGTCTCAGAGAGAGTGTTTCTGGAGGGGTGTCAGCATTGACCCTGGCGGATAGTGCGGCACCTATTTCTTTCCTTTTGGAAGTTCTCTGTCTTGCCTTAGTTTAGGTACCGGTATTGAGAGAGTAAGGTTGAAAGAAGGCGGGGTGGTCCAGATGGTCCAGAACATACCGCCTTGTAGGAGGGGGTGAAGTGTCTAGTGTACTCCAAGAACATGCTTCCAAACACTGCTCACCACGCCACTCAATCTGCGAAGAGTTATATTCTACATTATCGATTATCAACTGAACCCATCAAACATACAAGTACCTCTGGTCGCAATCATAAGGGATCACTCATGTCACCCTCGCAAGACGAATACACACCACACCAGCAGTTCTAAGACCCCACTGGAAATCTGCTACAACCTCAAACGAGACAGCACTGAGCAGAAGGCAATAACTCGAGAGCTCCACCATCGCTCGTGAGTTTGTGCCTGTGTGTTTGCTCCCCTAGCCAGAACAGAGTTGCTAGATACAACCCCTAACCTCTCCGGGGTATGTATACGAACGTCCCCCGCGCCAGGTTTCTATTGGTGATCTTCAATCTCGAATACAGCTTCTGAGCACTGGGTGGAAGGGAATTCAAGCATTAGCCATTGGGAGCGACGTTTAATTTGTTGTTGAAGCTAGCTTACTAGAAACCCTCTTTAGCCCTTACTCCCCTCCCCTACCACGTACTTGGATGATACAACCTGGAAGGGTCGGACCAAAAACATAAACTGTTAACTAGCATTCTAGCTTCGGAGGTTAGCACATATATTGAAAAACATTTGGTGTGTTGCTGCATTGCTTCGTGCTAAATCTCTTCCCTACTTACACTTGCGGTGAGATTAGTAATCAGAACACCATATACAGAATTTTGCAGTATCCTGCACACTTGGTTGAGGAGTATGATATGGTGTGAGGTGTCTAAAAGGGGGACCACTAGTGTTGCACAATGTGATGCCTTATGTAATCAGGGTAAGGGGTGTAGAATACAGAATTTTAATTTTTGGCAGGTCTAAAGCCTGAGTTTACATTGAGCAGTCACTTCTGTATAATAATAATCTCAAATTCAATTTCCAATAATATTTTTCTCTCTATTACCTCTTCCTTATATCCAAATCTGCAACTTCTTTAGAGTTACAACAGAAATTCCATGGCAGATACAGGACAGACTTTTGTAAATCCTAATGCTCTCTCAGGCTATTCATGAGTACAATGAGCAAGAATACGACAAGACTAAACCTAGGCAATTTCTCCTCTTAGTTTTGAAATTTATAGATCCATGAGACTAATATAGAAGATATCTAGAAAGAAAATGGCCATTCAAAGCCAATCATAGCAAGTGTACTCTGTATGCGTAAACTTCGTCAATGACAAGCAGCTGCACAGACTGCCAATATATCTCCACAGTTTATCAAACAAGTTTTGCAGACTGTTCTCTCAGCCTTTTCCCAGTACCTACAACCAGAACTGGTATTAGCTTTCAGAAAGTTCTACCACAGGGGAGAAATAGCAGGAATCCTCAAATGGGATTTCCAAGATGTAGGAACAAGCCTAGCCAAGATTAACATTAGCATAGAGCTCGCAATATGAAGTCGACCCCAAGCAAAAGACGAACAGTTGGATAAGTTGGTACTACAAGAGTACCACTACCATCTAGACTTATTCTAAGAAAAAGAATCCACCAAGCTACCTCCTCATCAACTAGGCGTCAACTTGGAAATCAACTTTGAAGAATGCAATAAAGGGTTACCACAAAAGAGAATATATCCTTTGGGAGAAACTGAACTGGAAGAACTAAGGAAATATATTCAACAAAATCTGGAAAGAGGATGAATTCAGCCATCCTATGCCAATGGAGGGTCACCTATTTTGTTCATCAAGAAGAAGGATGGGAAGTTAAGACTATGTATCAACTATTGAGCCCTCAACAAAATAACTAAAAAGGATCGGTATCCCCTACCCCTAATAGGAGAAGCATTGGATCGACTAGTGTCAGCCAAATACTTCACCAAACTAGACATTTGGGATGCCTACCACAATGTCAGAATCAGAAAAGAAGACAAATGGAAAACTACATTCGCCACGAAATACGGAACATACCAATACCTGGTTATACCTTTTGGGCTAACCAACGCACCAGCCTCATTCCAAAGATGGATCAACAGAGTACTCCACAAGTACCTAGATATATGCTATATCGTCTATTTAGATGATGTACTCATATATTTCAAAGATATGGAACAACACCAGAAGGATGTCAGCAATATAATGGCTGACATCAAGGAATCCAGAATGCGATGCAAACTCAGCAAATGCGAATTCCATAACGAGGAAACGGAATACCTAGAATTCATTATCAATGGAGAAGGAGTCTGAATAGATCCTGTCAAAACCAAAGCAATATGGGAATTGGAATACCCAAAAAACAAAACCGACATCCAATGTTTTATGGGGTTCTGCAATTTCTATTGGAGCTTTATAGAGGACTTTAGTCGAACAGCCAAGCTCCTATATAATGTGACCAAAAAGAATGTCAAATGGGATTGGGGGGCTAAAGAAAAAGAGGCTTTTGACAAGCTTCGAACCAAGATTACCCAAGGACCAATCTTGGTACATTTCGATCTAAAGAAAGAAATGATGATTGAGACAGATGTATCGAAATACGTATGCTCAGGCATACTATTATAAAAATGTAAAGATGGGAAATGGAGACCAGTGGCTTTCAGATCCAAAACGATGACCCTGGCGGAATGCAACTATAACGTCCATGATAAAGAACTATTAGCAATAGTTCAAGCCTTGAAGGAATGGAGAAGATACGTACAAAACAATCAAGCTCCTGTCAATATACTCATGGACCATAAAAACTTAGTACCTTTCATGACCACAAAGGAGCTAAATAGACGACAAATACAATGGATGGAAAAACTAAGTACTTACAACTTCAAAATCGAATAACAACCAGGAAAATAAGGAGGAAAACCCAATGCCTTAACCAGATGATCAACGGACCGACCAAAAGACTCCGAAGATGAAAGAATCAAACAGAAACAACAAATACTATTACCAAAGAAAAAATATTTCCAACCAGAGAAAGAAGACTAGATACGAATCACTGAACGAGATAAATACCTGAACGACGTTGGAAGAAGATATTAGGAAAGAACGTTCACAGGACAAAGACATCAAGGAGATCAGAGAAAAACTGGCACAAGGAATAAAGGAAACCAAAGGCGTGGCCTTAGGATTATGCCAATGGAAAGAGGATTACTTATAGTACGATAGAAAAATCACGATATCGGAAAAATTAGGAATCAAAAGACGAATGAGTACAGCATTCCATCTACAAACAGATGGATAAATGCAGAGGATAAACGGCATACTGGAACAATATCTCCGTGCATAAGTCAACTATCCATAAGATGATTAGTACAAATAGCTACTCCTAGCTGAGTTCACATACAACAACACAAACCAAGAAACAATTAAGACAACACCCTTTTTTACAAATTACGGAATACACCCAGTACATGAGACCATAGGTTATATGCTCAAAGGAAAGATAACAGATAAGAAAGATATAAGTTAACTACATGACACATTACGAACCGAAATGGTTACAGCACAATTACGACACAAAGAAGAATATACTCGCCACCAAAAACCTAATCTAAACCTGAAATCCGGAGATATGGTTTGGTTGTTACCAGGCAATATCAAAACCATACAACCTACAAAAAAATTGGATTACAAGAAAATAGGACCATTCAAAATCTTGGCAAAGATAGGAAGTTACACTTATAAACTCGACCTCCCACCCACAATGAAAATACACAACATCTTTTACATCAGCCTCCTCAAACCATATCAAGACAATCCTCTATCTTCACAAGAAAAACCACCACCACCGCCAATCAAAATAGACAGCAAATCGGAATACGAACTCAAAGACATAATGGACTCTCGATTACACTACAGTCGTGTGCAATACAGAGCAAAGTGGACAGGATACTCACCAGAATACGATAAGACCTAGCACCCAGCTGAGAACTTTGAACATGGACAAGATGCAGTCCACTAATTCCACCAACAATACCCAACTAAACTAACAACCCAGCATCAAGGACGTACCCGAATCAGGGCATGTAACACCCACGCTATACAGAACAGACCATTACCATGACCGTTAGAACTACCAACAATTGCGATACCCTCGGCCCTATAAAATACTCCAGAATGCGATGCGTTCAGACACATTATACCAATAAGCCCGGGGTATCGAGTCCCAATACCAGTCAAGAAAGAACCCAAGGATGAAGACTGGGTAAATCTGGTGGATTTACTCCTGTCGAGAACCCCGATACCCGAAAGGTAATACCCGAACCTGTCATGGATAGGATGCTACAATGACGAGTGCCAAGTGTACAAAAGCAAGAAGGAAGGCTCGGAATATTGGCCTTGGGAAGCAAACTGATGACCATCTAAGACTTCACCTCTGGGATCATGTGCGAGATCCCCGACCCCAGAGCCAGTGGCTCTGGTACAGTACATCAAACCAACTCTGAGGATGGAGTCAAGGAGGATAGGGACCCAAAAATCCAAATGGCCCAAGACAAAGAAAGCCAAGAAGATATCTTAGCAGGAAGAGATGGAAGAAGCTACGCCGAGGTTTCCTCAGGCAGAGGATTAGCAGGTGGTGATAACAGAGCTGGAAAAAGACATTTGGCTAACACAAGTGTTGCTAGAGGCAATGAAGAGAGGAACTAAGTTGAGGGTAAGCCAACTCGAGAGAGAGCTGGCGAAAGAGAGAGGAGCAAGGAGCACGTTAGAAAGAGAGTTAGAGAGCCAGGCGGAAGAGGCTCGGAGACATTCAGATAGGACTGCACGAGCAGTCCACAGGATTAATCGCAGCTACTACCACAGGAAAGATAGTTGGAGGAACCATTACAGAAGATGGAGGAACAAATGAGTCGAAGGGACTTGGGCTGAGAGAGAGGGGAGCTAATGTCACAAACTATGACTAAGCAAGGCAGATTTCACATAGCTCGGGATTCCAAGCTATAGGTATGTTGGGATTTTACATGACATACACTAGTGCACCATAGGTTATTATGTTTACCTATTCATAACTCACAATTGTGAGTCACACGATGTTATGATTTTCACACATGACTCAAATTATGAGTTATGGGTTTCACTCAAGTGATGCGAGTTGCACACCTGATTTAGTTATTATATTTTGATTGGTTTTAGGTATGTTGCACAGCGACTTATAGGAGTCGGCTGATGGATTTCATACGACTCATGGTTATGAGTCACAGGATTCGCGTGACACGAGGTATGAGTCATGCCAGGTGAAGAGTAACTATATAAAGGGTCACTAGGACCCAGAGTATGAGCTCTTCACACGTTCTTCTTGTTTATTTCCTACCTTTAAGTTATTACAATAAAACCTACCTTTATGCTCTTTAAGATTTATTTTAAGAAACCCAAAAATTGTCTTTCCTCCCAAGAGAGAAAACTATCTCCCTTCCCACGACAAACGAATAAGTCCTAAGCGAGGACTTATGTAGAATAGATGAGTAGGCATAATAAGGTAGAAGTCAAAGGACTTGACTATTGATATCACGTAGGCAACCGCCTAAGAACTATTACCTCTCCCCAAGATAAGAATCGTTACCTGTCACATACCTGTGCCTAGTAGGATTCTTAACATTGGCCTTCTAATAGTATATTGAATATCTATTCAGCACCAATACCTGTAGTGTTATCATTTAGAATGTAGGGGATATGTTGTACACACTCTGAGGCTTGAAGCTTTTCTTTCCATACTCTATATTATAGAACTAATATGAATATAAATGATCTTTATTTTGACACTTTCACCATATACATAATATGTGACTTAGGTCACAAGGTCCAGTCCTGGTATTGCATCCTGAAAAGTTAGCAGTACTCACCTATATCCTGAGAATGGCTGCTGCATCTGATTGAGTCTAGAGAATTCAGAAACTACTTAGTTGCTGTTAAGAATCCTACCGAGTAGGACCTAGCGACAGGTAACGATACTTCTCTGTAAGGTAATAGCTCTTAGGCCTATGCCTACACGAACCCGATAGTCTAGTCCTTTGACTACTATCGTACTAGCGCCTATCTCCTTATTCTTCTCCTTAGTCCTCGCTTAGGACTTTGATCTTTTCTCGTGAGAGGAAAGACACTTCTCGGGTTTCTTAAGATAAATCTTAAAGAGCGTAAAGGTAGGTTTTATTGATAATAACTTAAAGGTAGGAAATAAACAAGAAGAACGTGTGAAGAGCTAATACTCGGTGTCCTAGTGACCCCCTTATATAGTAGCTCTTCACCCGGCGTGACTCATACCTCGCGTCACGCGAACCCTGTGACTCATAACTATGAGTCATATGAAATCCATCAGACGACTCCTATGAGTCGCTGCGCAACATGCCTAAACCAATCAAAACATAATAACCAAGTCAGGTGCGCAACTCGCGTCACCTGAGTGAAACCCATGACTCATAGGTATGAGTCATGTGCGAAAATCATAACATTGTGTGACTCACAACTGTGAGTCACGAACAGGTAAACATAATAACCTATGGCGCACTAGTGTGCGTCATGTGAAATCCCAACATACCTATAACTCGGAAATCCGAGCTATATGAAATCTGCCTTGCTTAGTCACAGTTTGTGACATTAGCTCCCCTCTCCCTCAGCCCGAGTCCCATCGGGCTTCAGTCTTCTATCCCCCATCTTCTTCCTTCGGGTAGTGGATAGTACCTATTCGCTCCCGTGTTCACCCTGGCCACCCTGGCCAGAGTTTTCTTCGCTTCCTTCTCTTCTTTCCTCCAGTCGTTCTGGAGGGCCTTTCTCATATTTCTCTCTCCTTGCAACTCCTTTGTCAAATTTTCGTTGCTCCACCTCGTCCTCTCCAACTCCTTCTTGAGTTCCTCTATCTTTTCCGCCTGATATTCCAGCAACCTGCTGGTTTCAGTTTTCTCGGCCAACCATTTCATCTTGACCTCCGCCGAGGTCTCGTGTTCCGTTTCTTCTTCCATCTCTTCTTGCCAGGAAACCTGCTTCAGTTTCCTGGGCCTTGCCCATTGTCTTTGTTTTTTCGCCCCACTCCTCCTCGATTCCGTCCTCGGAGTTTGTTCGATGTATTGGACCAGAGCCACTGGCTCTGGTGTGGGGGATCTCGGGGATCTCGTTGGTGATCCCAGGGGTGAAGTCTTGCGTGGCCATCGGTTCGTTTCCCGAGGCCAGTATCCCGTGCCTTCCTTCTCGCTTCTGTGTACTTGGCACTCGTCGTTGTAGCAACCTGTCCATGACAGGTTCGCGTGTTCCCTTTCGGGTGTGGTGGTCTTCCTCAGGTTGAGGTCTACCAGGTTGGTCCAATCTTCGTTGCTCAGCTCCGTCTTGATTGGAGCTGGCTGCGGGGTGGGGGTCCGGTATCCCGGACTCGTTGGTGTGATGTGTTTGAACGCCTCGAGTTCTGGCAATGACTGTAGGGTTGATGGCATCGTCATCGCACCTCTTCCCTTGGTATATTCCCACTGGTAAGTGTCCGTGCGGTATAGTGTTGGCGTTACACGCCCTGAATCAGGTATGTCTTCGGCTGTCGGTTGTTGGTTTGTGGGGGTATTTTCGGTGGAATTGTTGGACTGCATTTTGTGCGTGTTTGAAGTTTTCGCCTGGGGACCAGGTCTTGTCGTGTTCGGGCGAGTATCCCGTCCACTTCGCTCTGTACTGCAAGCGACTGTAGTGTAATCGATAGTCGATTATTTCTTCGAGTTCGTATTCTGATTCCCCGTCTATCTCAATAGGCAGTGGGGGGGGTTTCTTTTGATATGGTAGAGGATTGTCTTGATAGGGTTCGAGGAGGCTGATATGGAAGGTGTTGTGTATTTTCATTGACGGTGGGAGGGCGAGCTTATAAGCGCGGCTTCCTATCTTTGCCAATATCTTGAATGGTCCTATTTTCTTGTAATCCAGTTTCTTTGTTGGTCGCGTGGTTCGGATGTTGCGTGGTAGTAACCAAACCATATCTCCTGATTTTAGGTTTGGATCCGGTTTTCTGTGGCGATCGTAATTTTCCTTTTATCGCAATTGAGCCGTGACCATCTCATTTCGTAATGTGTCGTGTAGTCGACTCATATCCTTTTTTTCCGTTATCTTTCCTTGGAGCATATGACCTATGCTTTCGTATTCGGGGTGTGTGCCGTAATCTGAGAAGAGAAAGGAGTTGTTTTGATTGTTTCTTGTTTTCCGTTGTTGTAGGCGAACTCGGCTAATGATAGCCATTCATACCAATCATCTTGTTGATAGTTGACGTATGCGCGGAGATATTGTTCCAATATGCTATTGATTCTTTCTGTTTGCCCATCCGTCTGGGGGTGGAAGGCTGTGCTCATTCGTCGTTCGATTCCTAATCTTTCCGTTGTTTCCTTCCACACTTCTGAAGTAAATAGTGATCCTCTGTCGCTAATGATGTCTTTGGGTAATCCGTGTAGGCGGTATATTTCTTTTAGGAATATGGTTGCGAACTGCCGTGCCGTCATATCCGTTCTGCATGGTATGAAGTGACTCATTTTGGTCAGGCGATCTACTACCACTAGTATGGCGTCATGATCGTTTGACTTGGGTAATTCGGTTATAAAGTCTAGTGATATAGACTTCCATGGTTTTTCTGGGGCCTCGTTTGATTTGAGTAATCCATAAGGTGCGTGTCGTACCACTTTAATCCTTTGGCAGGTGTCGCAATTCTTAACATATCGTTTGATGTCTTCTCTCATCTTGGGCCAATAATATCTTCGGTTGATGAATTCGGTAGTTTTGGCCGTTCCTCCATGCCCGGCATATGGAGGGTCGTGATGGTGTCGTATGATTTCCGTGCGTAATTCTTCTTCGTTTGGTATCCATATTTTCCCGTCGTACCACAGGTAGTCGTCTTTCTAATGGCATAATCCTAAGGCTACCCCTTTGGCTTCTTTCATCCCTTGTGCCAGTTTTTTGTTTATGGCTTGGATTTCCACGTCTTGCGAACTTTTTCCCTTGATCTCTTCTTCCAATGTTGTTCGTGTGTTGATTTGGTTCAGGGACTCATATCCACTGTCTTCATCCTGTGATTGAAAATATTTTTCTTTCGGCAACAGTATTTGTTGTTTCTGTTTGATTCTTTCGTCTTCCGGGTCTTTCAGTTTGTCCGCTGATCGTCTTGTCAAGGCATCTGGCTTTCCTCCTTCTTTTCCAGGGTGATATTCAATCTTGAAGTTGTAGGTGCTGAGCTTTTCCATCCATCTTATTTGTCGTCCGTTTAGCTCCTTCGTGGTCATGAAGGGTACCAAGTTTCTGTAGTCCATGAGTATTTTGACTGGTGCCTGATTGTTTTATGTGTATCTTCTCCATTCCTTTAGTGCTTGAACTATCGCTAATAGTTCTTTGTCATGGACGTCATAGTTGCATTCCGCTGGGGTCATGGTTTTGGATCGGAAAGCCACTAGTCTCCATTTGCCGTCTTCGCATTTTTGAGAGAGTATGCCTGAGCATACGTATTTCGAAGCGTCTGTTTCGATCATTGTTTCCTTGGTGGGGTTGAAATGTACCAGTATTGGTCCTTCGGTAATCTTGGTCCTTAGTTCGTCGAATGCTTCTTTTTCCTTAGAGCCCCATTCCCATTTGACATCCTTTTTTGTCAGGTTGTATAATGGTTTAGCTGTTCGGCTAAAACCTTCTATAAACCTTCGGTAAAAGTTGCAAAATCCCATGAAACATTGGATATCCATTTTGTTCTTGGGGTATTCCCATTCCCATATGGCTTGGGTTTTAACTGGGTCCATCTGGACCCCTTCGCCATTGATAATGAATCCTAGGTATTCGGTTTCTTTCTTGTGGAATTCGCATTTGCTAGGTTTGCACCTCATTCCTGATTCTTTGATGTCGGCCATTATGTTGCTGACGTCCTTTCGGTGTTGTTCTATATCTTTGGAGTATATTAGTACATCGTCCAAGTAGACGATGCAACATATATCCAGGTACTTGTAGAGTACTTTGTTGATCCATCGTTGGAACGAGGCGGGTGCATTAGTTAGCCCGAATGGCATAACCAAGTATTGGTAGGTCCCATATTTCGTCGCGAATGTTGTTTTCCATTCATCTCCTTTCTTGATTCTGACATTGTGATATGCATCCCGAATGTCTAGTTTGGTGAAGCATTTGGCTGACGCCAGTCAATCCAATGCTTCTCCTATTAGAGGTAGGGGATATCTATCCTTTTTTGTTATGTGATTGAGTGCTCGGTAATCAATGCATAACCTTAATTTCCCATCTTTTTTTTTGATAAACAGGATGGGTGATCCTCCGTTGGCGTAGGATGGCTGAATCCATCCTCTTTCCAAGTTCTGTTGAATGTATTTCCTTAGTTCTTCCAGTTCGATTTCTCCTAGCGGGTATATTCTTTTCTGAGGCAGTCCTTTGCTGGCTTCTTCAAAATTGATTTCCAAATCAACATCTGGCCTATGGGGAGGTAACTTGGTAGATTCCTTTTCTTGGAACAAGTCTAGATGTCGATGGTATTCCTTTGGTACCAATTGGTCTAGTTTTTCGTCCTTTGTCTGAGGTCGACTTCTTATGGCTAGCTCCGTACTGATATTGATTTTTACTAGGCTTGTTCCTTGGTTTTGATAATCCCATTTGAGAATTCCTGCCGTTTCTCCCTTGCGATAGAATTTCCCGAAGGCTTGTGCCGATATCCTATTGATCTCGATCCTTGGTATTTTTCCTTGTGTTTGGTCTGTGCTGCCGAATCCTTTGGTTCCTCTGGTTGTTTTGGTCAGGTTCTCTACTTCTTGGAGTTCCTCTTCATTGATTTTTTCGATAATCAGTTGTGCGATCTTATCGCCTTTTTTTACCATATAGTCTTTGTTGTCCTGGTTGACCATGACCACCTTCAATTCACCTGTATAGTCGGTGTCTATTACTCCAGCATTGGTAGTGAGTCTGTATTTGACTGCGAGACCGCTGCGTGGTGCAATACGCCCATAGGTTCCTTGAGGTAACTCAATGGATATGCCCGTTGGAATAATTACCTGCCCATTGGCTGGTATCTTGACTTCTTCGTTGGCATACAGGTCGTGTCCTGCTGCCCTCTCGAATCCTCTTGTGGGTATCTTTGCTTCTTGGCTTAGCTTCTTGACTTGGATCCTTGGATTCTTCCTTGGTTGAACTTGATTGAACCTTGCGTCTAGGTTCTCTTGGATTGCTTCTTCTTCTGGTGTTGCGTATATTACCGGCGAGCTGTTGAGACACCATGTCGTACATCGTTCGCTGGTAAACGAAACCTTTCCTTCTTCCCAACTGATGGTAGGGTTATGTTGTCGTAACCATGGCATCCCTAGGATTATCTCATGGTGTTGCAGATTTGCCACTTGGAAGGTCGCCACTTCCCTATGATTCCCAATATTCATAGGTACTTGCGTCGTATGGGTGATTGGCCCCATATCACTGGGTTTTCCGTCTGCGAGGTAGATCTGCCTTTCTTTCTTCATTTTCTTGGTCCTTAACTGGTATTTCTTACAGACTTCTTCGTCTATGAAATCTTCTGTTGCTCCTGAGTCGAGCATCGCATGTATCCTGATTGCTTGTTTTTTGTCGTCGTATATTGTGGTTTCGATCATGATATGATCATTGTCGTTGTTGTTTTTCTGACTTAAAAGAGTGTAATAGTTGGCCTTCGAGATGGGTTTGTCTTTCGGAGGGTCCCGCAGACCATCTATTGCTGGGGACCTTCGTCTTTTGCCACCGTTTCTTATTCGTCTTCAATATCGATTTCTCTGATATTGCTGTGGGGTTGGAACCTAGTATTTGGCTTGATATTCTGTTGACTCCTTCCTTGATTTGGGTTGGCCTGCCGTCTGCAATCTTTTATCATGTGTCCTGCTATTCCGCATCTTAGGCACAGGTTGTTGTTTCGTCTCCGAAGGTATTCGTCTCTTCCTAGATTGAGCGATGGCCTTTTCCTTGTTGCGTCCAGGTCCATTGCATCTCCTCCTTGCGTGGTGGTCCTATAGGTCCCATTCTGTTTTCTGGGGGCGTTTTGGTTAGACTGGGTTGGGGCTGGCTGGTTCTTTTGTATCCAGTGTAGTTGTCCGAATTGAATTTCTTTTCGTATGGCCCAACTGGCCATGGCCTCCGTTGTTGTGAATTTTTCTTTGCTGTATCTCCAAGCTTCTTGGTAGGTCCTCTTCAGGCCTTTCATGAACCACCTCATTGCTGTTGCTTCGTCGCATTCGGCATCGTATTGGAGAAGTCTGAATTTGTACCAATAATCGGTAACGTTCTTTGTCCCTTGTCTGATGTCTTCTAATTTGTTCCGCGCCGATTGGCTCAGTTCCATATTCATGAACTGGGCTTCAAATATGATTTTGAAGCTGTCCCAGGTTGTCCATGGTACGGGTGTCTGACTGAGCACTATAGGAGTAACCCACTGTAGGGCCGCTCCTTCGAGTAGCATTAAGGTGTAACGTATCTTGTCGTCATCGTGTTCTTGGTTCCATCCTACTGCATTGAAGTATGTGAGGAGTTGGACCATGAATCCTCGTAGTTTGCTTCTTTCCCCATCGTATCTTGGTGGCATTTTGACTTTTGGTTTCTGGTCTTTGTTTCTGAATTCCTCTCGTATCATCTGTTGTACTTCTTCTCAAGTGAACAGGGCTGGTCCCGCTGGGGGCGGTCCAGGTGGTGGTGCTGGTCCTGACATTCTTTCAGGTCTTGGTGTGTCTGGA
This sequence comes from Tuber aestivum, assembly GCA_900010015.1. Taxonomy (NCBI): domain Eukaryota; kingdom Fungi; phylum Ascomycota; class Pezizomycetes; order Pezizales; family Tuberaceae; genus Tuber; species Tuber aestivum. The sequence goes on along the minus strand of LN890996.1, from coordinate 376,181 downwards.
GTTTCTTCTGGTAACGGTGGAGTGATTGGTTCTGGGGTGACGGGACTTGTTGATCTTGCTGAGTGTCGGTTTGCTTCACTAAGCACTTCTTCCAATCCTCCTAGTCCTAGACTGTCATCTTGGACGTCTATGTCTCCCTTGTGATCTCTGTTGAAAGGATCCGTGGTGTGATTGTTAAGTGTCGCGTTGTAGACACGTTCTAATGTTAAGAATCCTACCGAGTAGGACCTAGTGACAGGTAACGATACTTCTCTGTAAGGTGATAGCTCTTAGGCCTATGCCTACGCGAACCCGATAGTCTAGTCCTTTGACTACTATCGTACTAGCGCCTATCTCCTTATTCTTCTCCTTAGTCCTCGCTTAGGACTTTGATCTTTTCTCGTGAGAGGAAAGACACTTCTCGGGTTTCTTAAGACAAATCTTAAAGAGCGTAAAGGTAGGTTTTATTGATAATAACTTAAAGGTAGGAAATAAACAAGAAGAACGTGTGAAGAGCTAATACTCGGTGTCCTAGTGACCCCCTTATATAGTAGCTCTTCACCCGGCGTGACTCATACCTCGCGTCACGCGAACCCTGTGACTCATAACTATGAGTCATATGAAATCCATCAACTCCTATGAGTCGCTGCGCAACATGCCTAAACCAATCAAAACATAATAACCAAGTCAGGTGCACAACTCGCGTCACCTGAGTGAAACCCATGACTCATAGGTATGAGTCATGTGCGAAAATCATAACATTGTGTGACTCACAACTGTGAGTCACGAACAGGTAAACATAATAACCTATGGCGCACTAGTGTGCGTCATGTGAAATCCCAACATACCTATAACTCGGAAATCCGAGCTATATGAAATCTGCCTTGCTTAGTCACAGTTTGTGACAGTTGCGTTCCAACTTCTGGCACCAAAAACTCCTGCATTCTGAGTCATAAGCTTTTATTTTTGCTGATGTTTATTAGTACTTAGACTTTTAATAATACCTCAAATCACTGTGTTTTAAGAAAATACACTACTAATAGATTAATTGAATAAAACTCCAGGTAGAAAGCAGGCTATTATGAAGGAGAATTTCATTCATGGAAAGGGTCGCCCTCAGGTGAGGTAGTTTTCTGATAACTACTATCAGTGGGATTTAGTCCATAAACCAAAAGGAGTTAAGCAAATCCTACTGGAGCAAGGAAAATAGAATATGGAATACTATCTTAAGTGTCTAAAGACTCTGGATCAGTCTGGATGTAGTCCAAATAGTAGTTGTTATAGAAAGGCCATTCTGGCAGCTTAGAGAGACTTCCAGAAACAGAAAGGTCTTCTCCAAGAAGAGCTTAAGTCTAGGGGTTAAAAGGTAAGCTTCTATCTAAAATTTCATTGTGAGTTGAATCTCATTGAACCATATTGGTACAAGGCCAAGTGGTTTACACAGGAGAATTGTAACTATACCCTTGTTGACCTATAAACTACAATTCTAGCAGCACTTTCCTCAGTTCAAAACTCCTCAATTAATAGATTTTTCCAGAAGTTATTCTGAACAATCTATGCATATGGGAAAGAAATTCAGTATGGAACTAAGAGCTTCCAAAATCATATATAAAAATCATACTGCAGGATAGAGGATTGGTCGGAGTAGTAGACCTCTTTTTTCTACCTCAGTTGGCTCTTGTATTGGTTATTAATAGGGTTACACACATACAAATTCTTGGTAATATTTATTACCACCTACATATAAAAGATATCATCTTAGATTTATTATAACTTACCAATAATTAACTCAAACAAAGAACTGAAAACTTACTATAAGTATACACCTCTTTGGCTATCATAGTTAGTAGTTATTAAATACAAATCTGCCTTGGCTGACAAGCTATTCAGGTTAATAAAATATCACTCGGATTTCTGATTTACCCTGGTTGCAGAAGTCCCCCACTATACTATGTTACTTTCAACCATCACCCCTAGAATTCACCAGATCAATCGAAGGCAACAAAATCCTGAAACCTGGTATCACCTACAAGACAAATAGTTCACAGCTTGGAAACCTCCTCCTCTTCTGCCATCCACCCACCCATGTCTCTCCCTCCCCTCCCCCACATGCATCTAAGAGATCTTCTCAGAGATTTCATCTCTGCCATGATCTCATGTGACCCTCCTCTTTCGCTTCACCTCAGATTTACGACAGGAAACAAACAATGAGTATGTCTTACTTAATGGAGTAGAATTCCTAATGAGATACCTTGGATCATAATTGCTACTTCAAAGAGTCTAACAAACTCTGCAAAAAGGTGATAAAATCTCCTGGAACCGGTCTCACACTGTGAGGTACAAATTAACACATAGGTGTTTAGAATACTAATTGTTTCCACATGAGTTAAACAAAGTTAGAATTCATACATAATCAAATTGTTGTAAACAGTGGAAAGTTCTTACTGAATTCTTGTACAACCTGTGGCGGGAAACCCTACTAGAGTTTCTTGTAAGCAGTATAATCTCGTCTTGGCTTGCTACCTGCATATAAGCAGGTATCCACAATAGTATCTCCTTCATGTGCTGTTTCATTTTTGCTTCTAATAAACTCCTTGTCCTCATTGGTAAATCCCCCAAACTTCTCCAGTTTGAAAGTAGAAATAAATTGATGCTAGAGTTAGTAATCTCAAGCAACCAATTTGGACCATAGTCTGAATTAGAGGTCAGTAGTCTGGTCACCCCCACCTTGGCTTTGAAAAGCCTGGACCAGTCCAGTCAAAATTCTCTGCAGCTGCCAAAGCCCGGCGGTGCCCAGGCAACCCCCTGGTCGCATCTTGACACAACCTACAATGTTAGAGCTGTCAGATGCCTAGGGAAAGCCACCAGATTCCCAAGTAATCTGAAGATATCTATAGATAGCCTGTATGCTTTCCACTTTTAATTACTCGGAACAAGTTATTAGGAGCAACAGGCACCTGTATGCTTTCCACTTTTAATTACTCGGAACAAGTTATTAGGAGCAACAGGCGCCTGATGCTATAGATCTTGCTTAAGGTAAATGTATGACATCCAGCGATGAACCCCCGCTATATCCAAATAGGCTGTCCTACCTCAAGACACTATGCTATTCTTCACACAACTCTCTACCCACCCTAGGTAAATATGTATTGTCCGCAAGAAATAGTTAGTCCTGTTGAATAATGAAATATTTCTTAGTAATAAAACACATGTGATCCCTGGAAACATTGGCCGGCAGGTGACCCAGGCAAGGCCCGGCTTTAGTTTTGAAAAGCCGCTTTCCCACAGTCCGGCCCGGCTATCCCTGAAAAAGCCTGGGCCAGTCCAGCCATACTCAAAGCCGGACGGACTGACTGCGTGGGATGACTGGCCGGAGGAGTGTATACGCTTCCAGAGAGAGTGTCAGATCTCCTATCCGGCTTTGTAAGGAGTCAATCTGGCTTGCGTGGGAAGCGACGTCGCTTGTAAGTGATGTATTTTTTTCTTCAAGGGTTGCAGTTTTTTCCTTAAGTGTTGCATTTTTTTCCTCCAGGGTCACAATCTTGGATTCCAGAACACCCATTCTCCTGGGCAGACTTGCAAGGCCGAGTCCAGCCTGGTTCCCAACAGTAACTCGTACCATATCATAATCGATCTCAAGTTGGTTGTTCTCGAGGCCATCTTGGAAGGCCCTTTTCGCCGACTCGATCATCTCGTTGTCATCCCCGATATCCGCCCTAGTAACTAAAACTGCATCACACTGCTCTTCTATCATGCTCGATGGTGTGGAAGGCATTCCCATTTTTGCCCACTCTTCGTCTTTTTCATGCTTCTCAAGACGGTTGACCAACTCTCCCTTATTTCCGTGATTTGGAATACCCCTCGCTTCGCATTGGCTCTTAAGTTCCTTCACAGTCTTCCTGGCCCAATTTTCCGGCATGACGGTGAGTACAAGGTCCGACGAGAAGTTATGCAACAGTTACTCGAGGTTAACCAGCCAAATAGATTGCCAGTGTTGCTTATTGTGCTACCGGGAGGTGGGGAAGAAAAAAGAAGAGGAAGGTCCGCCGATGTTGCTTATCGTGCTACCGGGAGGTGGGGAAGAAAAAAGGAGAGGAAGGTCGTAGTATGGTACAGGATTGGAGTTGCCACCCCTTTTTGTGCCTCCCAAATGTCTTGGCACTAAGACATACGGAGAGAGTGACTGCTGTATGAGATGCGCAAAGTCGGACAGCACCAAGGTAGCGGGACTCCAGAGTACTGTACTCGAGTACTCGTAATTCTCTGACGTTTGTGAACACGACTGCTATTGCATACCACCAAAATCCTGAGGCTCCGGCCGAGTTTTCGCCCATCCCTTCCCTTATTCCCGAATTTCACATTGTTTTAGCACGTGGACTAACCAATTAGTGTCGATTTAGCTACCATCCGCAACAGTGAACCATTCCTGATTGATCTATTCTTTTTGGGTCAAGTCCACAATCCATAACACTAGTCTGTTCGAGTAACCATGACTACACCTACTACATATTCAACACGACCAAACTCAAGGAGTGATATCGTATGATTTGCCAACGGTCAGTCCTGGTGGTGGAATTGTGGTAGAACTATAGGGTAACCATACCATACAAAATAGACAAATACCATTCTAGCTCATGCATCCCAAACTAATCACAATTGTAAAACACTTATGCCCAACGCACCCTCCCCTTAACCCCCCCTTTCCCAACAGCCCATCCTACGTTATCTCACCTTCACCAAACATAAATCAACCTCGAAACTAGGAAACAACAGCAAAAAAGACCTCGTCTACCCCTGCCCTGCAAACGCTGTCCATACGCCCGCCTTCAGCCGATCCACACTCTCACCCGTAAGCCACAACCCCCGCTCCTCACCCATCCTCTCACAAAACATAAACAGGAGCTTAACCCCCTTAAGCCGATCCCTGCTAACCCCGCTAACACTATCTCTCTCGAGAACCAACCTCGTATCCACAATATTGCTGTCAACCCCGTCAGCGCTAAGTAATAATGCTCTCTCGGATTTATCCAGTGAGCTAAAGGCCCGTAATCCCAACAACCACTCTAGCGAGGAGTTGTTTGTTTCCGTCTCGTCGAGGGCTTGCAATGTTGCCTGGAAGACGGTGGAGGTAGATGCGTGCGCCGTGCGACGGTGGACGTATATCGTTTGCGAGCTACGAAAGGAGTCGAGATGTGCGGGGTTATTGGCAAAGTCAAGGACCACAGTCCAGTGGTGTGGGGAGGCGGTGGTTACTGAGGCGATTTGGGTGAGTTCGGGGAGGAGACAGGGAGCATTCTTGTGCAGTTCTTCGCCTGTGCGGAGGGTTACGGTTATAGGAATTGCGCAGGGTCGGTGGGTTTCCACGTCCCTGGCTACGAGACAGCGGGCTTCGGCGGCGAGGACCCAAAAGTGGCGGAAAGCCTGAAGGTGGGGTTTGTTGTCGAGGATAGTATTTGGAAACAGGGGGTAGAAGGCGCAGAAAAGGGAGGCAACGGCAGTATTTGTGGTGCCAAAGGTGAAGGAGCCATTGCCTAAGAATAAAGCACCGATTGCAAGGTGAGAGGCTACATGACTTCCGTATGGGGTATCGGCGTCAACACGGCCATGGAGCTTTCTGAGTCGCCGGAAAACGATAACATCGCCTGTGCCAGCCATAACAATGGAGGCGGCAAGTCCTACAAGATCCTGGCAATTCCTCACAGTTGCCCTAGTTAGCCGTTGATCATGATTCAACGCTGTTATCTCCGATTAGCTTCATTTCACTTTATTAAACTGTTTGGTGGTTCGTGTAGACATACCAGATAAACAGCAAAGCCTGATGAACTGGTCCAAATAATGAACTAGCACGTTTCTCGCACTCTCGTCTCCACTCCCCGCGTATTTCAGTGCAATACAAAAGCACAGTCCGGCAATAATATTGAAAAATGGCAGGTCTTCGCTGTCGAGTTCCCATATATTATCAAGTTTGTAACGCTCCCTCAAGAAAGGTCGCAAGCTAGTCTTGATCCATCCAAAGCTACCATCAATACCATCCCACATGATTAGGTTCTTGGCCACCGTTCTAAGCAAGAATATGTCGGGCCGGACGTAGTCAAATAGATGAATTGTATCGGGAACATCGATCTTTCTAGCCAATGCCTCGTCGTTGGTTTTCATATATATCAGTGCCAATGCCACAGTTGCCCCCGCGGTAGCCTTATCTAGCACGTGGACCTGTGAGACCTTCTTGCTGCTCACAGCCAATCCCAGCAATCGCTCCACAAGGTTCATATCGTGTAATCCCCTAAGGTCCTTTCCGGATCCCAAGTTGATAAATCCAAGAGCGAACCCTGCCGCAAGTCTGTAACCTTCATCCCTCAGGGTATCCGTAGGAACACAATTGTCGAGGATCTCCGCGAACTCAATCTCGCTGAGCATCACTTCGCTCATCCTACGGTGTTGAGAGCCACAATACAGTAGTCCAATCCCCATGATGCCTGCGGTCTGTGTGAGAGGACTCAAGTTAAGTTCCGCACTCCCGAGTGGCAACAGTCTTGTTACATGAACCGAGAGAAGCTTCGTGATCGTAGTATCCATAGTCCCAAGATAACTCGCGCTAAGGCCTAGGAGTAATCCTATTGACACCATAGTATGTTTCGGCGTAAGATAGTTGAAAGCATGCCATTTTGCGATGCTCTTCAAATGCCCGTTTAAGCCAAGGCCCAGCAAGAATCCAGCGTGTCGATTGGTCAGCTCATTAGGCTTATTAAAGACAATCCAGCTGGTATCTATCTCTTTGGCTTCCCTGGAAATACTGACTCCCGCCGCAACACCCGCATGGAAAAACGCCCAGCAAACCTTTTCCTCACTATAAGTGCTTTTATCTGCCGACACCGTCGTTCCGCTTGGCTTCATAACAGTCGAAAGATTAAACGCTGATATCGGGAATTTCTCTGTTAGTAAAGGTACTCTTGCAGAAAAATTGAATAACCCTCTCCCCGGAGGCACAGCCAAGGTGCGGACTGCTACATGCTGTGAGAGCTCCTTTTGTGCATTCAAAGTATCCTGTTCACTCCAGTGCGGTTCAGGTATACACTTTGCGATAGCAGGCTTGTTGGTTGCGAGTAGCCTTGCGGCTTCTGCCGTGCGTCGATCCTCCTTGAATATTAGTCTTGAGACTGATAACCGATCATGCTCTGCAAGGTGATCGTAAGACCCTATGGTTTCGTTTTCAAAAGTAGAATTGCAAATATTATGGACATCTCTCATCGCTTCGTGGGTTGGAGCCTAGCGAAAAGTGAGTATCAAGACATATGATCAGGGATTCTGAGCACTTACACTTTGCCACTTTGTTCCTCCTTCTTTCCTGCCCTTCCCCGGCTCAATCAACATTCTTAAATCTTTCCTGCCGACCAAGTCCAACGCTTGCACCCCCCAGGTAGTCGGCGGTTGTTCTTGGCATCTTGCAATAGCCTCCCGAAGTGGCACAGCAATCCCCTCCGGAAGCCTTTCTAGACTCGCAGCATTCATTTTTAACTCAACCATACGGGAAACGACATCCACATCTGTAGCACCTGGAGTGGTCAGAGTTGTGTATATCTCAGTGACATTTCGTGTTCTGGGTGTAAGCCTCGCAAAAACGCGTTTTTGTACCGGCTGTGCCGGAGGAAGTGGCGGTGGTGAGAAGGGATTTCTGGCACGAGAAGTGCTCTGCGATGTTGAGTATTGACTTGACGCTGACGAACCGGAGGACCCGACAATGTCCTGTAATGTCATGAATGGCATCTGGGTGCTCCCATCTAAACAACCAATTAACCAGTCATATATTGAGGGCATCCGGAAAGGCTGTTGAGGAACGTCGGCGATAGTTATTGGGGCTAATAAGTTAGCAAAATCCTCCTTGTATGCTTGGATGGACGTCTTCTCATTACATTCATCATAAACCCATCCCAGCATCTCGAGGTCCTCAAGAATGTACTCTTCAACCCACTCCGACCAGCCCAGCCAGGTGGCCAACTGCCTCAGTAACGGGCAAAGCCGTCTCCCAGCGCCCTCCATAGCAACATCTAATTTCCACTCCTCCCGGATCAATTGCAGTGCTACAAGCAGCACCGCCAGCCCATTTCTGCGAATCTCGTCAAGAGCTTCACGGCTCCCAAAATATTCATCTTCAACGGCCTGTCCCATTGGAGTCTTCAGGAACTCTCTTGCGAGCGATATACACTCTGTAAAAAACTTATTCATCTTCCGCTGCTCAGGAGCACTAGCCAGTGCACTTCTCGCTTTGGTAGGGCTAGCTTTCACAGGAGGTCGACTAGCTTGCGAGAGAATCCGCTCGTCGTCTTCCCCCACCATCCAGCCCCATGCAGCTGACCTCAAATATTCTGGAGCACTTCCCCATTCACCCTCACTACTAATCATATCCTCCCATTCCTTCGCAGCAACGATACTAGCGCTTCTAACAAAACCTGCGCTCTTCCTCTTTAGCACTGCCTTCTGCTCTGGCACTGATGGGACTGAAAGTAGAAAAATCGTGATCACGAACGCCCGCCACTCATCCATCTCCGGCACTTTTCTGGGGCCGGGTGATGCCCCGGTCACAGATGGTAAATTGGATTCAGGGTGCTCATTGACGCTCAGCCACTTTGCCACCTCAACCCAAGCTCCCCACATCCCTTCTCCCGCCACTGCCCCATATGAAGCCCCAAGTATAACCTTTACGGTTTCCAAGCAAGTTTTGACTAGGGCCTCTCTTGGCGCCATCGTGACACCCACTCTGTGGCCTACGCCGTCTCCGTCAACGACCGTCACTCTTCCTCCAGCTTCACTATATTCGAGCCTCTGATACCTATCCGGGCTAGTTGAGAGAGTTCTAGCAAATCCTTTCTTTCGGCTACCTCGCCTGCTCCCATCTTCACCCACCACATTAGTGTTCCATCTGGCCAAGGTTGGAGGTAAAACAACTCGGATACTAGGGCCCCAAGGGGAATAAAGATACAATTCTCCACCATCAGTAAGTATCAGGACACGCGAAACCCCATGATCATCCATTTTGATAGCATCAAGAACATTATACCGCGTCTCGGTTTTAGAGAAAACAGGCGTATAGCCAACACCAACGATACCATACTTGTTCATCGACTTCCGGCTATACCCTTTGGGCATCGAGGGGTATATTTGAAGTGTAAAGGTAACTAGCAGCAGAACTCCTTCATCAGGGTTCATAATGCAAAGCACAACCTTTCTCCCACCATTATCCTTCCCTACAGCGGCCGCTGCCGTTGATGCGCTAGAAGCGTGCAAGGTAAACACTCTGGGTATTTTACGTGTTGGATGGCTTGCTTGCGAGTTTGAGGAGCCTCTGAACATGTATGTATCCAGCTTGCTCATGAAGACTTCGTTTCGCAAACCTTCTCCATCGTAAATTCCTAGGCCGCCCATTCCAATACCCAACGCACCCATGTTGAGCTCGTTCAACAACTCATCCACCGGCTGGTCGTTATCAACCAGCATAGAATTCGCTGGTACAGCAGGAACCGGTGGGGCACTAAATGAAGCGCCAATTGAACCAGAAACATCGGAAAACCTTCCTCCCCGATCGTGGTTACCGGATAAGTCCGCCCGAGCAACCAGAGATGACACTCGGCGACTGGTTCGTTTCCCTCCGGTCTCAAAGTCATCACCCAATCCGGGAAGCGAGCTCGCATCGGATGGCCCTAGCGACTCCCGGGTGCCTGCCACCGTCCCCGCAGACGTGATAGAACCGGGACCTCCACCAGCCACCGGTGTCGTAGCACCCGTCCCTGGGCCAAAGGAGGATCTACGACGAGCTGAAGCAGTCCCAGAATTGGCGCTAGGTGTCCGTCGCTGAGTATTTGTGGGAGGCTCTTGAGGGATATATCGAACACTCCATACCGTTATCTGCGCTTTCTCCGGATTTCTGGTAACAGCAAAAATTACCTCCGGGCTGCCATAGGCAACCGGATTCCCAGAAGCATCTTCTGACGCGGGAAACTCTAACTCTGAAGAAGGCGAGATGAAAATCAATTCCTCGGCAGATGGAGTGTTTCCGGGAGATACGATCAGTCCAACCTCCAACAATGGATCCGTTAAGGAGAATAGTCTAGGAGCGTCCTTAACGGTATTAATCACTGGTCGAGCACTAAAACTATTCCCCGTAGAAAATCCCGGTATTGGTGGTGAAACCGAGAGTGCTGGCGGTCTTCTCTGCAGAATTAATCCTCGGGGGGCCGGCATAGCGTGCTCAACCTCAAACGGCAGATGAATAACGTGACTCGTCCCGGAAAGAAAATAGACAAAAGCCTGAGTCTTCAGTAAAACCACCAGTGCTCTTGCTCTCCCCTGCGACACGATCTCATCCTCCGTATCGTCGGGTGTAGACGTCGCTCCACTTGTCTCTCCCCCTTTCGCTTTTGGAAAGCTCCCCAATTGTGCAGCGTATGTCCTACTCTTTGAGTTCCACGTGCTCATCCGTTTCTTATTCTGCCCTCCAGGCAACCAATCCTGACTCTTCCTCTTATTGCTTTCCCCACCGCCCATGACATATGTACCACCATCATCCGGCGTCAAGGACCCTTGGGGGTGAACAACCGCATCCTGGGGATCATCGGAGGGAAACCAGGTGAGTACCGCCTGGACTACCGGTTCCCCCTCGACATCGTAGCGAAAAACACGCCGTATTACTCCGCCCTGTGACCAAATTACAGCAGACCCGGTGATTAGGAGTTCTTCATGAGGTAGGCCGGAGGACCAGGTGTAGGAGTCCGGTGGAGGAGGGTCGGGAAGGAGGGATTCGGTAATGCAATACGGGAGCGCAGCGGGGGTGTGTAATCCAAGAGAGGCAATTCGAGACATACCGCCGGGCCCTTAAAATCGCCCTATCTCGCAGTCAATAACTCTGGGTTGTTGTTGTGGTGCTGGTAATACGGCGGGGTTGGCGGGGAGCTTACAAACAAACAAGGGAGCGCACACACAACTTCAACAAACGTGGTATGATATGGTATTCAAGAGAGGGATTGGAAAAAAAAGGGCTTGGGGATCAGCTCACTCCTAGTATGACACAAGCTCATAGTTGGCGGAATACCTTTCATCCAATTAACCCTCCGACGGTAATGTATCATAAGGGAAAAGTGGATTAAAGGAAAACAATGGGAGGAAGAGGCTCTCCGGGTCCCGTTGCAGGCCTGGCTGACACGTGACATGCCACCGAAAATGCGGCCCGTGACCTCGCGCAGTGAGGATGCCTGCCTTTACCATACTCGTAGACTATGTACCGGTATTCCACCCCAGTACTGCATCGATACAATCTACGATACTATCATAATATTACCGTATCTACTCGAGTACAATTGTGTATTTGCCGAGAACTCTGAACTAAGTCAGGCAATCTATAGTGGAGTCGCTTATAAGATTCTTCTTACTTGTATCATACAATCATTATAGCCTGCATAGAACACTTTTTCTAGCCAGAACCCATCGCCCACCCGAGCATCTGCTTACAAACACCCGGGTTCGACCCCTATCATGGAAGACATTTCACAGTTCTCAGAGCCTACACAGGGTTACAGGGATAACGGAAATTTACTCAAGCATGCCACGATACTGAGAACTGTTCGCCTCCGGACAAGACAGAGAAAGCCCACCATTCGGAATACATGCCGCTAAACTACATTGCAGAATTGATGAGACCTAAGCACAACCCTTGATACCCGAAACAAGTATATAACACAAGCAAGAGGAAAGAAATACAGCCAACAGCTTTATGCCGGGGACTCCTGCATAAATCCCACTTTCCTCTTCCCCTTTCCGCCAACAACACCTCTCCTGGTTGGATTCATCCCCTCGGCAATTTTAGCTCCGGCCTCAGTAGGTTTAGCAGTCGCATCCAATTGCTCATCCGTCTTGCCATTTCCGGATTCCCCGACATCGAGAAGGACGAGACGGCAACTAGTCGCCAGGAGCACCCGGGCAGTCCTGTTGTGCTCTGCATCCCCAGTAACCACACTCAAGTCCCCGACCTCAGCACCCCTAGTATCCCAGCCTTCAAGAACCAAAAACTCCTTATCAACCTTTCCATCCTCACCGCTCCATGCGATACTATTAAAACTGCCTGATCCAGCGCTCACATTTTGCGCGGCCCGCTTCTTTATCTTGACTTCCTCGGCTTTCCAGAATTTCTTCAAGGAGGGGAGAATCAGGATTACACTGCCGAAAACCATCGTGACGATCTCGTCGTAGATCTGAAGACTTCCCATTGTCGTTGTAGACCTGCCCTTAACAAGCGTAGCTTGATTTGAGAAGAAGTTACTTGCGCCAACTGGCGCGACACATAATAGTCCCTTCAGGCCAATCCTCTCCTCAGGCTTTAGGGATCCGCTGCAGCGACGTCGGCTAGTTATGCTTGCACCCCCCGAGGCGACAGACGAAGCTCTGAGAGAGGGACTGCGGCCGCTAACCTCGCTGACGCTCTCGTCGTGATTTCCGTGACCTGATTTTTTGTTGTTATTATACCAGGTCTCTCCGACCATACCTCCGACAATGAAGCCTGTGACGACGGAACCGGTCTCCTGTCCACCAGATAATACGCCTTCCAAGTCCCAGATCCCCCATTCACCGTCCTCACAGAGCACCACCACACTCCGTCCTCCAGTGCACCACTCCGCCCCTAGAACCTTTTTCCGTCGCTCGGTAACCTGGGAATATTGTGTGTAAAAGCTACATAGCCATGTCTTGGTCCTTGTATCCAGGATCCTAACAGCGCCTTTCCGGTCCGAGAGAAGTAAGTGATGTTTGCGAAGTAGTGAGTGTGCTGAAGTGCTGAAAGCAAGGGAAGTAATTGGCGATTGTAAGAACATCGTAGTCGGTCGTGATGTCGGCCTAAAGCTAACGGGGGCCAGAGAGCCGCGTACCGGAGGAAGAACGGATATGCGCCAGAGCAGAAGAACACCACTGGTGTCTACTGATGAAGAAGCGATGACAACATCGTAGCCACCAGGCTTATCCGAGAGCCGCGAATCGTAAGATACATCATCAGAGTCCGGGTGGGCGAAGTTAAATTCATCGGAAGGCGTTGGGAGAACAGACAAGGACACACATTCGGCAGGCTCACGGTGGCCAGATACCCCACCACCTAAAACAACAATATGCTCGCGTCTCTCGTAAGAAGAGGAAGGGGGCGCGAGTGGCAGCGTAATAAGACGAATCGTACGGTCACCGCAGGCCGCTACAATCAGCATATTCCTGTATAATAGCTTTTCCGCAATAAACTCAAGCTCATTCTCCCGATCGTCGATGTCCTCAGTTGGCCCTTCGGTAGGCAAGATCGAGGCCGGTGGGAAAGAAATGGAGTTCACGGAAGTGCCCAGGTGAATTGTGTATTCACAAGCAAACGCTCCTTCCTCAAGCTCATCCTGCGCCTCTCCAGACTGCTGCTGGTGATCGTCTAAAGCCATCGCCTCGTCTCCATCCTCCTCTAGTTTCGGCGGCGCGCGCCACAAGATCTTGATTCCGGACTCATGGCCAACAACCAGTATCTCTGAATGCGAAGTTGGGCGCGAAGCGAGTGGGCGCGGGTAGAATTTGGATGTGTGGGTGTGCGCATGCGGGAGTTGGTACGTTATTTGCTTGAAGAAAGGCAGAGGGGATGATTTACGAGGTGGTGGTGGTGACATTTCGCTTGGGGTAACTTGAAGGTTGTTTGGGGAGACGTGTTTTCGTTTGCTCATCTGTTGATGACATGAGGCTAAAGCAGGGTGCTGTGGCACCCTCCACTGGCAATCACATCACGTCACTCGGGTTTCCTGTCTTGGCACGTGTTTAATTTTATTCTTCGTTTCGAGTTCGGCTTCACAGCATTGCACGAAGGACACTACCGGTAGCACAGGTACCTACTGTACGAGTACTATACGGTACGAGTACATAAAGAACGCTAGTACTGGTGCTGGTACTTGTACAGTTGGTAGTGCTCTCGAGAACGCACTGGCCCTTTACCCCAGCCCAGCATCCACTTCACCCCCCGCACATCCATCCTCTATGCAGTCCCGAAGAGCTCTACCCAAGTCCGTGGGCTAAAGAATGCGTATCGTTTTGATAGGGCGGCTAACAGTGCAGGGTGGTGATCAAATAGGGTGAAGTGAAGGAAGAAAAGAAAGAAAAACCATAGCAGTCTAAACCCATGCAAGAGCGTGCAAGGCAGTGAATGTCCTCTTTAGCTTAGCTTTTTGGAAACTCAGGGGTATTAATTTGTCCATTCGTGGGTTCGAGGGTTTCTGCGTCTATGCTTGGACTACCGGTAATCATGCGCTCTAGCGAAGCAGGCCATTAGAATAGCCATCCAGCGACACGAGCAGCAAATGTTAATTTATCTCGATCGAGCTGTGGGAGGTGGTAGCCAAGTCAATTTAATTGGTCGCTGGATTGGCTGATTGATATCGCGTGGGGCATCTTTCGGGTCACGTTCAGAATTCGGGCACCTCCCTGACCTGTAGGAATTTATAGAGTCGGTGGTGGGGGGAAGCTAGGGCTAGGGCTGAGTCTATCTTCGGGGATGCTCAGGACCGCGGGCAGTGGTTTTACTGCTTTGAAACCTACGGTACTTTTAGCAGAATATCCCGATGCCCGAGGAGAATCTGGAGATTATAACTCAGAACTTAGATGAGCAGCAACTTTCCTATATCCATAAGACTTTTCCAGCTTGCCACCCAAGTACTGATCAGACAGTGAGAGAGAGCCGACCTAGTTGAGTTTTTTTTTTTGCATCTTCTAAACGTTCTATCATACCCAAAGAACTCATCGCAGCCCTCCCGAGATTGCGAAATTAATTTACACACGTGACTTCATTCAATATTGGATTTTCGCTGCCAAGAATTTCAGCTCTGTAGCTGCTGAGACCTCGTAAAACCGGGTCGTTCACAAGGAGGCACGAGTATCCAGCTACGGTACCGGTAGTAGTCTAGTCTAGGCCATACCTAACGAGATGAATTTTGGTCTTTCCGAATATAGAGTTAAGAGGTCCTTGTCAACCTATTCGCAAAACAGTACGAGGCTGGTGACAACTTCCTGGCACTTTAAAACTCTGTGTGTAAACTGGTTGAGGAACTGCAAAGCGAGTGATGGTTGGCACTTTGGTCTTGGCGCGTTTTCTGAGGATTTTGGATGGGGAATCGATTGACTTGACGCTTTTCTAAACTTCAACCCCACAAGATTGCTTTCCAAACTGGTCTACAATTCCTTAATAATCCGTGGGTTCTTGGGGAAATATTCCAAAGAATTTTGATAGCGAACAACTCCCCATGGCGGACTAGAAGGGGTGAGGTGGGGTGCGTTGAGGGTCCTACGTGAAGATTTCCCAAGCTGTATTACTTGTGCCTGGGATACTTAGTACCGGTAACTCGAGTATCTCATTATGGCTAGGATTGAATCGGGTTACTGCTACTGTACTTGTACAATGCCTGATGCGATAACGCAAACACGATTTTCGAGTAACCACTCATGGGTGCAAGCCGGTGGGAATTTCCCGAGTACGATAACATTATGATAATACAGGCACAACACTTGCTCCAACTCTGAAAATAGGTGGAGCAAAATTCGAAACACCGAACAGCATCCGCTCTTCCAATATGTACATAGTACGGCACATTAGGCAACAAACAAGTATATTCCATAGAAGAAACATCGAAGGCCCGAGGCACACCCGCCAACGCTGTTACCGCCCGCAAAAGGGGTTCGGAAATTTCGCTGTCGTGAGTGTCCGCTCCATAGTCGCGAGATCGATACAATCCCGGAACTCGCATTTATGTCTGATGATGGAATAGAGATTACTCGGCCACGACGGCCTCTTCGGTAGCGGGAATTTATTCGGCGTGCCCGCAGAAATGGATCCGCCCTCGGGAGTGGTCATTTTCAAAAACGGCTCGTCATCAGATGGTTCCCGCGGGGCCACTGCATCCGGTGTGATGAAAGTGTGGTTGCGGAATCTGGGGAGGGGGAAGTCGTCCCTCTTTTCGTCTATCCAACCGACCATGCCACCGTGCAGGTGCAGCTTAGTCGCGTGTTTTTCGAAGAGCGGGCCCGGGGTGAGGAGGCGCTTGTTCGAGGGGCGCGTGGTGAACGTTATCTTGACTGAGTTCTCAAAGGTCCGCGCTAGGCCTGTCAGTCCATCGATCAGTTGTTGGATGTCGTTAGATGTGCACTCGGCTTTGTCCCCCCGCAGGGCAGGGAGGGCACAGGCGTCGATGGAGTCGATGACGAATAGAATGCTCGGGATAAAGCGGAGGATGTCCTCTAGGATCTTGATAAAGTCTGGGACTGTCCGTGCTGCTTGGAGACGGTCCAATGGTAGAGTGTTTCGCTGCTCCAGGAGTAGGTGGGGGTTGTGTTCTAGGACGTGGAAGACCAACAATTTTGCTACATCCACGGGACTTTTCAAATACCCGCACACCGTTTCATTCGAGCAGAATATGAATGCTATTTGGTAGCTAAACATGGCCGCTGTCTCTTCGAGATCCACCGCTAACCTACCCAGAGCTTTCGGCAGGCCGCGGAAATCGAGTTCCACAGGCAAACCCAAAGACCCGGATATTTTCAGGTTCTCAAAGCCGGGGGATTTGTATCCAAGGAGGGGTCTTAGTTGTCCAAACATATTTTGACAAAGTTGCTCCTGATCTTGCTTGCTGGCCCAAAATCTATTTTGCAGCTCTTTGCGTACGAAGGAAACCAGCAAAGTTAGCCATACTTCGGTTCTCCCAACTTTCCTTCTGCGAAAACAGACATGGTCATATCGTATATATCATACCAAAGAATTCCCTCTGCGTCATTTGTATACAATGAACTTGTCCATTCATGGATTTCCTTCTATCTGGCGCTTGTCCGGCTCCTACTAAAGCACTAACTCGTTCCACTTTTTTGCAGAGGTCTTCTATCAGGCCTCTATTCACTCTCGTGTCTAGCTTGTGCCCGACGTCTGCTAGATCGGCCACACGTTTCCCTTGCTCACGGATATCATCTACCAGTTCCCTGAATGACACTTCGAAGGGATTCCATAAGGCTCTGAAGAAGTGGGATAAGCGGCCGCCACGATACCAACTTGTTGCGCGCTGCAGGAATGATATTATGTGGGCGTAGAGCGTGGCGACTCCGATTCGCATCTCATCGCTGGGGTACATAATTGAGAGCAGGTCGGCCTGTGGAAGATAGCCGCTAATCCGTGTGAGGGTTTTTGCGACTTCTTTTATTGCCGTCTCATGGTTGATGACGAGCTGCAGCGAAGGACAGGTTGATCAGTAACTCTTGTCCCTGGGTGGCTTCGGGTTGCGTTCCGTGGGGAGTTAACTCACGACGAACAGAAGCTTCATTGCTCCCCATGCAAGGGAGGCATACTCTGGGTGGTGTTGAACAAGGACATCCATGACTTTGCTGTAATGTGTCACTCGGGTGGAGAAGCGCTCTAACCATTTCCGAGGCTTCTTCCAGCGAGGTTTATTTTCCCAGGTCTCCTTGGCTTTGTTTGTGTACTCCAAGACGTCTGCCATTGTGGTGGCCCTTTCAGGATCGAGCCGTTCCTTCTCACTTTTTGCCAGGGTTCCGTTAAAAATTTGGATAGCCTCTTCAAACGCCTGTTTTGCTGGACCCAAGGTGCTAAAAGTCCGGCCACCATGAATCAACAATATGAACTCTTTACTGAAATTAATGAAGATATTATGATCTACGATACCTCAATTTTCCCGGATCCGCCCACCAGTCTTTGGTAGCATGTCTTTCTTCATCACAAACATCAGGGACCGGTATTATTAATCCAATCTGCCCCGAACAGGTCTCCTTCTCCTCCTCAAAGGGTAGCGATGTCCGGCGGGCCGGTACTAACGCGTGTTGGTGCTCCTGTTGTTGGAACGGTTGAAATTTCTGGTGCGATCTTAAGATCTTGGTACCAAAAGTCGAACTCATGATGTCGCTCGCCCCGAGGCGACCAGATGCCTAGATAACCAGTATTTATCTACGCTGAGGGTCCCGAGCCCAAGCCTCGCGATTTATTCCTGTCTCGAATGTCTCACACCCCGCTTTCTATTATCCCCAAGGGGGGGGGGGGGGTACGAGAATTACTGACAATGTTCCGTATGCTCGTTGGTTGCATTAGAAATAAGAAGTGTTTCACCGGTCTCTTGAGTGTGGAGTTCTGAGACCTGGTTGAAGTGCCACATTGGGGAGGGCTCAAACATGCGCAGTCCGACTGCATCATGATGGTTACAAGCTGCCGGGACAGCACAAGTACCAGGAAAGATATTTTCGTGCAAAGACAGGGATAATTTTGCTGCTCTATCTTCGCCTTGTACCGAAACATCTTGCCTGGGACTTGTACCTTGGTTTAATAAATCCCGAATATTTAGCTATAGTCATGTGCGCAGTTGAGCCTATGCCGTAGTATTTTTTGTATGAGAAGCTCTTGGGGCATAGTACTAAAGTTATTATTTCCGCTTGCCCAATAAGAGAGCTTTGGGGAATATACCGTACAATGTCGTACCGGTGGCCTTGGAAGGAAAGCCCGGGTGAGCAACACCAATCCAATAGTCGACTTTAACACAATGCTCCTGCGCCTAATTGCCATCCTTGATTCTAATTCAGACAAGCGAGCCTCTAGGCAATACCTGAATCACCGTATCGTCGATGGGAGCTGTGAGGGGGGCAGATGATCCAGAAGAATAATCAGATATTCAGCACCCAAAAGCACACTGATAGCTCCGCACCGCACTCTTCCGAGGGGGGAGGGAAACACGAGATGTGATATGTGGGGTAACATCTCCATGGATATGACTTTGGAAGATTAACGACCTTGTTAGGCCTTCTCCTGAATACTGACCTGCCCGAAGAAAGCCTGGGCGGCACCGCCCACAGTGCCGTGCAGCCGCGTCCGTAAAGGCTCCGCACCTCCATTTCACCTAAGGAACAACACCTGTGGCGGGCAATGGAACAACGAGAGCCCTTTAAATAACTGTTTCTGGATATCCCTCTAACGACATTACAATACTCTACTACGAACTGTTTTACTCAATAGTGGGAAGCGGTCTAACGAGTCCTTTCCAGGGGGTACTGTACCAGTTGCACTGTGGTATCATAAGTGGAAGTATACTGGATTTTGGGGGACGAGGCCGTACTGATGCCCTAGTGCCCCGAAGCTAAGACCATGCTGAGGCGAGACACAAAGTGTATCTACGATCCGAGAACGATGGATGATACAAGCACGTAAGCAGATATTTTAGTCGATGGATGGTGAAAGTGATTGGGTAGGGGTAAGTGGATCTCTGTACGGTATAGGTACTGTGGTAAGTTGATCAGGAGTTAAAGATAGCCTTTCCGGGCTGTCGGGGCGCATCTACAAGTGCGGCATAATACACGGATATTTTTTTGCACAGTATGGCGAAAAATGATATCACGTCGGCTTCCTCCGTTATTCAATGTCTTTGGGCGGCGGAACCGGGCTCCATCTGGAGGTGGTTTTCCTTGGCTGTGCGGAGGAGGGGATGAATGCGGTAAGTTAACGCTCCTGATCGACTCGGAGAGGTAGCCGGGATGTTTGCGGACAAGAGTCTGGTGTTCCACACAGCACTATTGTTGGAAAAGTTATTTATGTGATTTGTATGGGGGTTTTCAGTGATGCTGGGCGGGCCGAGGGCATGGTACTACCGCAGGTGCTACCGGTAGGTTATTGGATAGAAATTGGGCTTTTGGGAACAGATAACGGTGGTAAGCTTAATGAATATTATGGATCTGATCTGGGCTATCTGGATGGTATGTAACCCAAATGATGGAAAACATCGAGTGATGAACTATGATGGCCGCAGCTTGACCAAGGGCTTTTCTTTGCGCTGGAGGATTCATATGTTTCGCTTGGGGGCTGAGGATGAATCGATGCTGTCAGATGGTCCTGCGATCATAGGGGTGGTGTTGGCTGGTAGGTCTTAAGATGCCCCTAGCACTGGTTCGACGATATCCGTCGTTACCGGAACCCGTGATATAATGGCTCCAGGCTCTGGGCAATCATAACCCGCCCTTGTACCAAATGTGATCAAGGGTTTCTGGGTTGGGGACAGGTTCCTCCCGAGAAGGTGCAGTACGATTTCCCCGGGTAAAATTATTTGAATGATAGATTAGATTTGTCTATGGTTTTTTTCAACAAACTTAAGGTCATGGAAGAAGTCCTGGTTGCGATTGCGATTTGGGGATTCTGTCTGTATCTGTCGAATAGACAGCCCTTGCACTATGATTCTAGTCACCAATCTTAAGCGCATTGATAAAATATAAATATGGTGGAAGCGATCAGAGGGTTTGGGGAGGGGTTCTTTATGAGTGCTGCAAAAATCACTGGGGGAATTCTTTTTTTGGGTTTCTTAAAGGCTGAGAATTCAGCACCCCCAATTTTCCAAGGACCCTGTGTGGTGGGTGCGCTTTGGTTAACCGGCGCTTGAGCCGCCAACTCAACAGTTTGATTAGTCATCTCCGGGTGCTGGTGTTACCCGGCACTGCCTCCATTCTAAGACTGGAAAGAACTCAACTGAGGCTAGGTGCGGGTGATCTTTGGCTGCATACTCTTGGGGTTCATAATATCGCACAGTTCGTTAATCCGATAATCCAAGCTTGCAGAGAAATCCAGATTTAAATTTCCTTAAGATTTACTATACCTCTCACGTTCCTTAGTCGGTGAAATCCCTATCCGGTGAATTGGCTACGGCTCCCGCAGAGGTAAACTGAGCTCATAATATGCCTCGCTCCTATTCTCGTTCCCGCTCCCAATCGCCTCCTCGACATCGATACCGTCGCTCACACGACGGCCGCGATGATCGAAGGCGACGAGATGACCGTTCTGGCAGAGACAGCGACCGGGAAAGACGGTATCGAAGAGAAGAAGAAGAAGACGAACGACCGTACCGGCGAGATGAATACGACAACAGTCATTCAGAACGACGGCGACGACGAGATGGCAGAGAAAGGGGTTATACAGGGGAGCGGGAGTTAGAAGCAAGAGACCCAAGAGACAGATCAAGGGGCCCATCATCCTCTGCCGCCCCGGACGAACGACTGGCCCGCCGAGCTGCGGCTTCGACCTCGGGATCTGGAGCTCTCGAACCCTTGAAAGATAGAGAGGAAGCAAATTTCAATACCACCGGCCTCCTCGCCGCCGCATCAAACACTACGAATGGCGTTGTCCTCAAGTATTCTGAACCCAGCGAAGCACGAAAGCCCCCTGGCTCGCAGCGCTGGCGACTTTTTGTCTTCAAAGACAAGGATATTGTTGATACTATTGACCTCAATTCCTCATCCTGCTGGCTTATCGGGAGGGATAGGGCTGTCGTGGACTTGCCGGTTGATCATCCTAGCTGTTCGAAACAGCATGCCGTCATACAATTTAGGTTTGTCACAAAGACAGGTGAGTTTGGGGATAAGGAGAGCGGGGTGAGACCGTATCTGCTAGACTTGGAGAGTGCGAATGGGACGGGGGTTGCTGGAAAGAGGATTCCGGAGAGTCGGTATGTGGAGCTGAGGGATGGAGATCTGGTTACTTTTGGGCTGAGTACTAGGTTTGTTGGGTCTTGTTATATTTCTTATGGAATGTGGCACTGACGGTGGGTTTAGGGAGTATGTTTTAATGCTTGAGAAGGACTAGATGTGGATAGAGGAGGGAAATGCGGCGGGTTCGGTCTTTGCTTAGCATTAGGGAGTTATTTTTCGGACGCTCAAGGAGCATTGTAAATAACGTATTGTAGTTGAGAAACCGTCAAGGATCCGTTCATAGAGTCCTGTCCCTCACTTGGATGTAGGGGCTCATTAAAGACCGGAGGCCGACCTCAAATTATTTTGGGCGATTTGCTGGCCGTATGTTTGTGCAGGTCATTGTTTTGTGAGCGTCGAGGGTTGATGTGCTGGGAATGGGGCCCGGTTTTGGCGGTTGCTGTGGAAATGCTGGACTCTTCTTGTCAACAACCTTCTGCTGCTACACAAACCAGAATAGCGGTGGGTAACATCGGATGTCTCTCTCCGGAAAAATTGGATGGATGAGTAAATAAATAAAAAAAATCCCCGTTTTAACCAATTTGGCTGTCTCTGTCACTGACTCAATATCATACAATCGTTCCTCAAACCGACTTACCGGATATCGCTGCTCGAGCGAGGAGCACATTCAGTCTGAGCGCCATCTCCTGCTACGCTAGCATTCTATTTACAATTCAACCTTGTGCCTCATCGTTTGGGGCCTCGATTTCCCCCTATAAACTCCACCATCAGGACCCAAAATGGCCCTCGACGGGTCCGGAGGCTCACGCGGACCGCTAACAGAAGATCAACAGGCTAATAATATCGCATCCCATTCTCCCAACTTATCCTCGACAAACGGTTTAGAAATTACTCCAATGACGAGCCCCGGCCGTGATAGCTCTAACCAGGAGGTTGACGTAGGGGATATGAGTTTACCGGCGGAACAGCGCCGACATCTGCTGGAGCTGGAGAGCTCTTTCAAAATCGATTTGGATCTGCGGACTACTCTAGAAGAGGGATCCAGCACTATTTCCGGGCGAATAGGAGATATGGGACCACCTCCACTTCCGCCGGCTGCCGTGCCCAGAAGGGGGTTACAACGCACACCCAGCAGTGTATCGAATCATCGCAAACTCAGATCGGGTGCGGCGACCCCCACTACCATAGCCGGTAGCAGGGAGGATTTGCGAGGGAAGAAAATTTTGGCCGACGCGGAGGAAACGACTTCTCCTTTCGCGGATTCAGGAGCATTTTCTCCTTCCCAGACCCCTATCCCAACCAGCGAAACTGACGGCGAACCGAATTTATCCAGCAGCCCTACCCTTGCCGCGCAGGCGAGGAACAACAACAGGAGCTCTACCAATCTGGCTGCTGCCTTTGCGCCCGGCTCTTCGCATGAACCTTCGCCAGAGGAAATTGGACTTGCTATTGATAGACGACCCTCTACGGTTTCAACGAGGGGGGAAGGGACTTACGGGTCATTGGGGAGTGAGGGGGCCACGTCTGCTGCTAGGCCGACTAATTCTGTGAGGGGGAGGGGTTTATCGAGCAATTCTTCATCAAACCTAGCCGGCGGATCTACATCAGGAACACATCGGCGGAGGCCGAAATTTTTGCGCTCACGGCAATCATCGCAGAGATCTAGTGTTTCTTCAATTGGCGATACGGGTATGGAAGCTGGCGACGACGGTGCAAGCGCGATTACTACTGTCGAGGGTGGTGGTGTCCTTTCGCGGTCTGCGAGCTTGGGATCTATTGCTTCGGGAATTACTGGAATCGCTGGTGCAGGAAGCATCCGGGGTGCGGAAGGGCTGTTCGCCAACATGCCAACCGCCGCAGAGCGAGCTTTGGCGCGACTTGATGAGGAGGAAAAGAATTCCATGAGAGGTTCGGTTGCCGAATCTAATGAGGGGAACGGCCCTAATGATGACGCTATTGCGGAGCCCACTACCCCCAAATTCCAAAACGCCCCTCCCCCCCCTACGGATACTGCCATCACTGCACAAGTCAAATCGGTACATGTGCCCGCAACAGTAGCTAGGGAATACCGAGCAGGGCATCTTGCACCGATGCAAACACCCGGAAGTCCATCGAAACGTGGCGGACCAGGTACTACACCAGCTCCAGGACAGGGTAAAAATATGACACTGAAGGAACAGAGCACTATCATTGACAGATTGCAAAAGGAGAATTTCGACCTCAAGATCAAAGTATTTTATCTCAATGACAAACTGGAAAAGCAGTCTGATGAAGGGGTTAAGGAGATGATGAAGGAAAATGTGGACATGAAAGTTAAGCTTGCTGAGGGGATGCGCGAGAGAAAGTCCCTGAAACGGAGGATAAAGGAACTGGAGAAGAAGATCCAAGAAATGGGTGGCGAGAAGGAGGGAAAGGAGGATGGCGAAGACAACATCACTGAGCTCTGGGAACTTAAGGAGAGGGTGGAGCGATACGAGGTTGAAATAGAAGAACTTAGTCGTCGAGAGAAGGAAAGGGAAGCCCGTGTGAGAGAGGAAATTTCCCGCAAGGGAGCCGCCAGTGGAGAGCGAGCCGAAGAAGTCGTTAGTTGTTCACGTTCCTTATTTTAACAATACTAATGTGAGGTAGGGAATGCTGAGAGAATTTCTCGAGACAGAGACCGCCAGGAGGGAGAAGGTTGACATGGAAAACCGCCGCCTAAGGGAGGAAATCTGGAGAATGAAGAATGAGTCCAGCGGCCAGCCTCACCTCAGCTCTCATCACAGCATAAGCGCTCGTCATTCGTCCACACGTTCTTTATCTGAAAGAGACCGAGATGAAAGCCGTGAAAGGGGCCTTATGAACCAACTTCGGGTTGAGAACGATGAACTCCGTAGAGAAGTCGGCGCTCAGACCAGCATGCTCACATCCCGCAATCGTGAAAAAGACCGCTTGTATCAAGAAATTGAGGATCTCAAGCTTCATTTGCGCAATGGGTCCGGAACTTCTTTGGGCGTAGTCGCGGAACATGATCAGCATCCGCAACATCAAAATAGGGCAGCGTCTGTCATCAGCGACCGGATCCTTGACCGATCAGTTTCTCGTGCCGGAGGAACTGCGAGTGTTGCTGGGACTCACGTGAGCGTGTTGAGCGAGAGTGAGAGAGAGGATTTCGAGAATGCGAATGGCCAACTTCGTGATCGTATTTCTGAATTGAGGCTCAAAAACCAGGAACTCCAGATTCAGATCGAAAACTGCTATCGAGAAATCGATCAAAGGACGGAAGAAATGGAGAGGGTTGCAGTGGAGTATGAGGAAGAGTTACAGCTTGCTCATGCGGAAGTCCAGGAAATGCAGGCTGAGCGGAACGATGCATTAAGGATGAGGGAGGAAATTGAAATGGATTTCGATCAATTGAAGGAGGAAGCGGAGGAAGAAATCCAGAAACTAGAGGAGGAGCTTGATATCAGGTTGGGTGATGTCGAGAAATTGGAGGAGGACGTCAGGTGCAAAGAGGAAGACTTCAAGGGCCTTCAGCAAGAAATGAGGAACGTCAGTGACATTGTTGTCAGGCTGGAAGATGTGCACGAAGAACATGCCGGCGAAGTACGAAGGCTGGAAGAGAAGTTAGAGAGTCTTCAGCGCACTCTGAGGGAGAATGAGCAGGAGATGAGTATTCTCGAGGGATCCCTGCGTGAGGCTAATGAGAAAATTGAGAGAATGACCGTCCAGAGTGAAAGCGCCAAGGGAGAGATTGCATTCTTACGTGAGGAACAGGATGCAGATAAGATCAAGATTGGGGAGCTCGAAATGGTCATCAAAGGCCTCGAGAAGACGGTTGAAGAAGAGAGGGAGAGAGTCGCCGATACTAGGGAGAGGCTTGAAAGTGAGAGGAAAGATCGCGAGAAGATGGGAGATAAAAGACATCAAGAGTGGGAGAGGAAGGTCAATGAAAAGAGCCAAGAGGTGATGAATGCGAAGGATGAAGTCAGGAGGCTGAGAAGCAAGGTTAGCAATAGAGAGGAAGAGGCTAAACAATGGAGAGAAAGGCTTGAAGAGCTGGAAAGAGCTCTCAGGGAAGCACTTGGTGATCTTTCAGGAACTAGGACTGGCCTCTTTAAGGTATTTCCCGCTTTCGAAGCTAAGATGGAGGTTTTTAACAGGATGCAGTCTATTGTGAACCTACAGAGCGAACTGGAGAGCACGCTTGAGGAGCTGGATTATACCAAGAATGAGCTTGCTGAGAAAGACCGCGTGCTTAAGGACCGCGAAAACTTGCTTGAAGGCATGGTAGGTTGAATCTCCTTTTTCGGACTTCTGCCGGGGCTAACCTCTTTAGGCTCTTGAATCCCGGAAGCTCACAGAACTTCTCGACAAGGAGCGTGCTGGTCGTAAATCTGATCGTGCAGCCCTCGAAACTCTTAAAACCACTCATCATCAAACCCGCCATACAATCACTCAGCATCAGACCCAATATACAGAGCTCGAGAAGACTCGCAACAAGGAGTCAAAGTCAATCCACCAACTGGAGCAGCAATACCGTGAGCAGCTGGCTGAACGCAATAACCTTCTCACGCAAATCTGGCTCCGGCTGAGTGCTCTCTGTGGCCCCGACTGGACCCACAGAAACAGTCTCGTCTCAACAAATACCAACAACGCTGGCGGCAAACAAAGCATGGAGGCTGCCGTCGTTGGCGCTCTTCCAGGCTTCCAAAAGAACATGCTCCTAGCGGTAAAAACGATAGAAAGCATAGTGGCCGGCTTTAAGACACGATGCAAAGGCGTCGAGCGCGATTTGTGGAGAGAATACCAGGTCGTCGAGAATGCTCTGGAGAGCCGTACCCGTCGTTTAGAACGTCTGGAAAGTCTCGTCCGAGGCGGTATCGGCGAGCAAAATGGAATGCGAACAGAAGTCGCAAAACTACGCACCGAAAACCGCTTACTGCGTGCGGAGCTCAACGTAGTGAAAAATGAGGCTTCGTCGACAACCACAACCACAACCACCACAGCCGTATCCTCAAGCCAACAAGCTCCCCCCATCCTCCACCGTTCAAAAACCTCTTCGACAGTACCACAGCAACCACTGAAAGAGAAGGAAACCTCAGCTCCTACGTCCACCGCCATCACACGCACTAGTTCCGCGGCTAGTGCCCCTCAACCGACTGATCCTCAAGACGTCAGTGAGAAGCGCTGGATTCTGCGCCTCCGCGAGTTGGAGAAGCGTTTGAAGGCAGAGCGCGAGGCGAGATTACTAGATCGCTCGGCAGCTAAGAAGAAGGTTGAGGAGGCGAGGGGAGCTAGTGCCGAGTATAAAGCAGAATTGGAACGGGAGAGGGCGGTTAGTGGGTCTAAAAGGTAGTGATTGACGACTAGATGGCAGATGGACGGAGGTGGGGACTGATGGTATAAATGAATGAACGGTGTTGGGCGTACGGGTGCTTTTTTTGTATGATAGGCATGGAGGTCGTGGGAATATTAAGCTTCGTGAGCTAGAGTTCGGTGTCATGGGATATCACTCTTCACCACGTTTTGAGTTAAAATGATGGTTTAAGATAAGTTACATAATATTGTCATAATATTTTATCCGTTCGTGACGCCCTGAAGATGGGACGCAACGCCCTGAACGAGGTTAGACTGTTACATGGCGTAAGGGAGTGGGAAGCGGGGACAGACGTAGGAATTAATCAACAAAAACGCACCAAATAAATCAAAATCCAGAAACCCCAATCAACACCCAACAGCAGGGAGACGGAACTGAGAAAAGTAGGAGATATTCCTAATAGCACGGTATACTGGACACCCCCTTTCTGCGCTGAATCTCGGAGTCTTGATTTTGGCGAAAATATTTTGCAGCGAGTATTTGACGACATCCACGTACAAGTACAAGATGGATCCATTTCCACGCCTGACCCCTCTCCTCATGACCAATGGGTTAGTACTCTTCTGTTATACGCTCATCGGTGCACCGGTGCCTGACGGCCTCCAGTCGTACTGTGCATCTGGAGCATGCGACATTCTCTTCTCTTCTCTTAGGGCTGTATCTGCTCATGATGTGTTCGGTGCTTGATAAAGTGGTACCGTTATCCCTAGGCGAAAATAGGGTGGGATGCAAATCTACCTGTCGGTGGGATATGTGTTTGTTCCTAAGGGGTCGTGGTGATATGTGAGGAATATATCATACTTGACTAGCATAGTGGTTATAATGCTGTGGATCAATTAGCTCCCCCCCGCGCGAAGTGCAATCAGAAGGAACCTAGGACTTTAATTCCCCTCCCCATAAGGAGTTATTATAATATTATCATAGAATGACCAATCATGTGGGGTGGGAGGGATCCTGCCCTGTAGGGGCCTGAAGATTAGCTCTCATCAGTAGGCGTGTAGGGTAAACTAGACCCGGATAGCATCATATCATAATATCATATCGTAGGAGCTGGCTCTGAACTATACATACTTTGGGTATGATATCATAGCAGGAAAGGGGGGGGAAAGCGGGCTGGAGAAACAAGGGATAAGCCCTGTTCCGCGAGTACAGATGTAAAAGTAGTGCGATATTATCTGAATGTTTCATTGTTAGAAAACACTGTTCGCGGTGCCTCTAATTTTTTTTTTATACCACATGAGAAGGCGAGGATTAGGAAGGAAGTCTGATAGAAGATGTAGATAAATAGGCTCTACAGCCTCCGGTCGAGGAGAAATCGGGCAGTGTGGAAATTAAAGGTTAGAAACACGGTCGCTCAATTGGCTCGAGCACACCGAGCTCTCCAATCAAAAGCCCCAAAAGCCCGATCCCCGTTTCCCGATTTTTTTTTTCTTTTCTACCGGGGGCTGTACTATGCCGTATTACCTACCGTGCTTGCGATGAGTGCTTTCCCCGGGTGAAACTATTCGAGTGAGATCTTGTGATTAGGAGGGCGGGATTCAACCTGCTGGAGAACATGGTTAGCATGTTTTTCGTTAATTCTTAGGATTTTGCGTTTCTTAGCGTGGTAGGGTGCGCCGAGCCGATACCCGGCTGAGTTTGGGCATCCTAGAAAAGTTCATCCATCGATCGGACTAGGAAAGCACCGGTCTGGGATGGCGCTCGAGGTTCGTGAGTTCTTGAGTGCGCTGGTCCCGATGGAGTACTAGTAGAGAGATTCGCTTATGTTCGCCTAGATCCGCTTAGATCCGCGTATCTAAGTGTTTCCTTTGACTCGGCTTAGCCAATGAAGGTCCGGATCTTAGAAGGTGGGGGCAGCGCAGGTCGGGATGAAAACAGGCTAGCTTGGCAGAGCAGAGTTGGGCCGATTCTCCCACAGTTGCTTCTTAGGGAGTATTAATTTAATTAACCGCTCAGATGAGATCGGAACCAATATTGTGAGTGAGTAGAGTGTGTTACGAGGAATGTTGTGGCGGGGGGTATTAAATTTTTGGTGCCGTGGCGTTATTCGTTGTCTAGGGCGATAGAAAAGGGGAAAAACAACTAACGTAAACATGCGACCGGTACAGTACTCTACTGCACTTCGGGTTCGTTCTCGGGTAAGAGGGATACAATAATAATCCTATAATACTTGGACTACTATCACCGCAGCCGTTCCTGCTCGGGCAAGACTAATCACGATCTCGTAATGGGTAACCATGATGGTAACATGTGAGTTAGACTTAACTTCTGTAAGGATGAGCCAGTGCCCTTTTGTCCGTCAAACACAATGGGGACGGGGCCTGGCCAGCTGGGCGGCTGTCCGCCATGCTCTTGTTCTTATTGTACTGGTCCTTGACTCTTGCTCAATTTTATGTGAGGGTAGGAAAGTAAGTGCCGTTACATACCTTACGGTATGTGCTGCAGTGTTATTGTGCGACATAATATTCAGGACATCCATCACCTGCATGATCCAAATGTCTTACCCCTCATGTGCTGTGCATTGGGGCCCCCCGTTTGATGCGAAAGGTATTTATCCCGTACTCATATGTAATAGTGCGGAGAAGAATGTGAAACAGAAAAGAAGTGAGTGGTTGATCTCGGTTTTCACCTTCGAAGGGATCTCCGGATTGGGGTATTGGAAGAGTAGTGTATTGCTGACTGCCTCGCTTTCGCTTCGGGTGCAACCTCATTATGATACTTGTACCACAAAGTGCGGGTTGGGAAAATTTGCGAAGTGCAAGTTTGCCGGCTGGGTGGGGGTCGAGATGGTAGTAGGCGGACTCGGGATAATAAGCTGGCGGATTTGGCAGGTTCGGGACGCTGGTCACTAGGGTAATGCAACCGGAATAACTCCCTAGCCCCGGCCCAACTGTGCTCGAGAGATTTAGCAACGGTGTGGTTTTGGGTTACCAGTGATAGCTTTTCCTTGGCTATCATGAGCCGAATTGGAGAGATGAGCTGATCCCCATCAGTTCCCCAGCAGGACCTTCGGTCTCCATTCCCCTCCTCACTACTCCCTTGAGGCTGCAGGTTTTTTTCCATTTATTTTTTTGACAAACGCCCTAGGATCTCGGTTTCGTATTCCACTTTAGAAATTTACTCCAACATCCTTTGTTTTCTGAGAAGCATCCAAAGACAATGGTCCTTCTAGGCAAGTATATAAGATAGCTCGCTATGAGAGGATGTAGATCCCTCGGGTGTCCTCCCGTAACTCTTTTAAAGGGATCTCTCTTGGCCTAGCGAACCGTGCGCCGAGTTGGGTGGCTCCATCTTGCTGTTAAGTGCAAGTCTGGACAGCTGGTTACGATGTACTGTACTGGTTCCCTCGCCTGGTTACTGGAGACTAAGTGCAGTCTTGCGGCTAGCGTTATGGGAGTGTCTCAGCGCATTCCTAATTGCTTATTCTGCTGAAATTCCTATTTCGGAGTGTAACCAGATTGCACCCTTATCGTCCCCGGGGAATTACCATAATTCGCTACTCTATCATTGGGATTGTGGGCCCGGGAGGGAACCGGTGCCGCCACCTGGTCTGGCGTGGACTATATAAATCAGCACATGTCTCTATTCTGCTCGCACATTATATCCATCTCTCTGGACGTTCCGGGGGATTTCAAAAAGAAAGAAAAACCCCGCCCTCGTCGCGAACCTCGAGTTTAGCCTTCAAATGCCCGTCACATTCAGTCTATTTGTTTGCTCCGGGTTCAACGTCCTCTGTTGCTTCAGATCCACCGATAGCTCAAGGGAACTTGGGGAGGTCGGGGGGTCGCCTACTATAACTACGATTGAGCCTTTGGAAAGGCCCATCATGCAATTGTCATCGGACCCTCCTGCGTCGGTCACAGCTGCTCAAATTCCTAGTGAGCTTCCCTCCACGACCGGTCCGGGGATGGATGGGCATTCCTAGAGAGAATTGCTTGATGCTTGGTATGTCAATCCGATGCTATGGTCATGAACAAGGCGCCATTATTGAGAGTGATTCGTGGACAGAGTTCTTCCACTAATAGTGAATAAAGTAGATGAATTAGAGAGAAGTGGGATGCCATCAGGAGCAGAGACTTGAGCCATGAGTCTATGGGTAGGAGGATATTACCTGAGCCTACTGGCTTTGTCGTCGCCTGCGGTTTTAGAGTTATTTTGGGACCTGGGGTAGGGAAGAGTCCATTCCAAAAATAAACATAAAACAAAATAACGACCCATCTTTGAAGCTTCAATTTCGGAAACTGCTGTCCGATGGCTTGTCTTCTGACGTTCGAGTGATATGTGTGATTCGTGCGTGTGGAGAGAGCGCAATGAGGCGAGGTCGGACTAGAAGCGGTGGTTCCCCCAATCAGAACCACCCTCATCGGTCAAGAAATACAGTAGCCTCATCGGCCAAGAAATACAGTAGCCTCATCGGTCAAGAAATACAGTAGCCTCAACCTGGACCAGAAATTTTCTGGTTGTCACAATAAAGCACGTGCATGTCGGGAGCGTTACCCTTGCTGCATTTTTCCAACACAAGCTGTCGAGACATTCGGTCCGTTTTAAAATGTGGAACACTAGCCTATCTGAGGAATAAGGTGGGAACCTACGCATGCACACTTTCCCATGCCATGGCCATGCTCCTGTGCCATACCAGTAGTATTATTATTATTATTTTAAATCAGCAGTTTATTTATAACAAGTACAGAAAAATCCATGGCATGCACCCTAAGGCATGGCCTAAAAACCCTTAACAAAAGAAATCCAACCCTGTCCGATGCCCCTCAACCTATAATCTCTCCGGTACGGAATCAACCACACATCCTCCTCCAAAATAAGAAAGGTAGACAGAGAAGAAAGACACCACCAGTAGACGCCAATAACAAAGGAAAAAAACAACTCCCTTCACCCTATTTTCATGTTCCAGTCAATGAACGGAGAAGACCCTTTTTCTTGTTTTAAGGATCAAGAAACCTTTCTTTTTCATAGCCTTGGCTAGCTTGGAAGTACTGGCGCAGGAAGAGATGGTAGTGCCCTCAGAGGATATCATTCCAGCACTCTGTATGAAGCTCCAAGCTCAGCAGCCAGGCAGGATCATGAGAAGTGTTTGTGGTTGTGGTGTTGAGCCCGGTTCTGACCTTCCCAACTAGGAAGGCAAAAAGCGGGGTCAGGGAAGTAGTGGTAACGGAGCTTGCTGTGCCATACCGGTACAAGCACTCGTACTTGTACAGTCTTCGAGTACCCCGAGCACCACGTCATGCTTGATCCACGAAGTTTTTCCTGTCACTATTACCGAAATAAGCTATGATAAATGTCTTGACAGCTTATGAGATAAGGCAAGAAAAGGCTTCATCGGTGTATCCGGTCGTGGAACTGTGAGAGTTTGACTCCCGTTGTTAACCATGCGAGAATGCTGGACGCCGATCCCTTTCTGACGGTCACTCTTTCTTTACCTCCATTGATACAGGTAATATCAAAATGCACTATACACTGGGAGTATTAAGTTACCCGCGGCATCGTAGGAAAGCAAAGTTCCTCTTGAGGACGTGTACCGCTAACGGGAAAAATATCGATATGGTGCAAAGGGCCTAAAGGCGGGTCCTCCGGTGAAACGGCAATTCTGTTGTAACTGATCGGGTTTGGGCCAATAATTGCCAAGACATGATGAGTAAGATGAAATAACATGTTAAGGGAAATGTGTAGAATAGAGGATTAACCAGAATTAGAATTTTTTATGCCTGTCATACAATCACTGATTATTTCTATGTCAGAGTCATTTATACTCTACAGTATTTTTCAGTCTGTCAGTAGGTAGATTCTATCACTTGTTTCACTCTCACCAAAATTTCCACTTTTCAATCTTGAACTACTTTTTCCTATGACATTAATTAAATTTAAAAAAACGTAGGCCCTCTTCTCCTTCTGAATGGCTTTATCGCCTACGTTTTTTTTTTGAAAATATTTGCTCTTATGATTGACTAGTTCAAGATCGCATTTGGCCTGTTTGGAGGACCCGATTTGTGTCACTTTGCACCATATCTGAATTCCTTCAAGGCCCGAAACCTCACCTCAAAGCCCTGCCCTGATTATTCGTAACCGTCAACCGTTATGCCTGTCATTATTGTTAGTAATCACCCACCTACCACTTCATTGTTGCCGCGAAAGCCTTTATGATAGGCAGGGAGGTTGTGGGAATATTAAGTTCCGTGAGCTAAAGTTTCGCGTCATAGGATATCACTCTTCACCACGGGTTGAGTTAAAATGGGTTAAGATAGGTTACATAATATTATCATATTTGATTCGCTCGTGACATCATGAAGGTGGGACGTAACGCCCAGAACGGGGTTGGACTGTTACATAGCGTAATAGAGCGGGATCAGTAAAAACGCACCAAAATTTCAATATCCAGAATTCTCAATTAACTCCCAACGGTAGAGATAGAATTCAGAAGGGTAAGAGATATATTCCTAATAGCACAGTATATTGGATACTCCCTTTCTCAGCGCTGAATTTTGGAGTCTTTATTTTAGCCAAAATATTTTGCTGCGAGGATTTGACAAAATTCACATACAAGATGGATTCACTTCGACGCCTGAGCCTCTCCCCGTGCCCAATACGTTAGTACTTTTCTGGTATACACTCATCGGTGCACCGGTGCCCGACGTCCTCTAGCCGTACTGTGCATCTGGAACATGCGACATTCTCTTCTCTTCTCTTAGGGCTGTATCTGCTCATGGTGTGTTCGGTGCTTAATAAAGTGGTACCATTATCCCCAGGCGAAAATAGGATGGGATACGACTATACCTGCTGGTGGGATAAGTGTTTGTCCCTAAAGCGTTGTAGTGATATGTGAGTATAAATCATACCTAACTAACTAGCACAGCGGTTACGATGTCGTGAACCAATTAGCTTGCCCCCTCACCCTCCCCCCGGCGCAATCAGAAGGAGCTTGGGACTTTAGTTCCTCCCCGTGGCGAGTCATTATATGATAGCACGATGTATGGTTAATTTTCCCAACCGTCCCGGGAGCACTACAGGGCCCTGGCGGGCTTGTAGTCCCGGGTGTCCCGGGCAGGGTGGGTAAGGACGTCAGGGCATGGCGTCCGTCTTTGGTAAAGACCGCCGTCCGAGGGGTTTGACGCGCTGGCCCGGGAGTCTTAATACAATTGGCATCTTCCGGCCGTCCCCAGCAGGGCCCGGCAGTCATTTGCAGGGACATTTGCAGGTGAGACACCTATAGGGCCCGGCCGGCCGGCCCGGGTAGAGGTTAGGACTGACGACAGGACGGGCGTCCGTCCAGGGCAAAGTGTCAGGAACCGGGATCCGTCCCGTCCGAAGTCAAGGACGGACGGACTGGACGCTTGGGAACACTGCCCATCGTGTGGTGTGGGAGAAACCCTAACGTACCCAATGGGGAAGCGGGCCGGCATGCCGAAGCGGGCGGCACAGTGCGGGGTAACAACCACCGTATATCATCTGCCAAAAGCCCACAAAACTGGAGATAAAAAGTATCAGCGAACACAGCAATGGGAAGAGTAAAAGCAAGAAAGGAGGACCTTTTGGAAAAGAGGATCCTAGATGCAATTCGAGCATTTCAGAAAGGCAATTACCCATCAATAACAGCAACAGCCCAAGCATTTGACCTTCCAAGATCGACTCTTGGGTATCGGATCAAAGGTGAAAGAGTCTCCTGACAGGCGGCTCACATTGAACAGCAACTCCTCACCCCAGCGGAAGAGAAGGCAATTGTGCATTGGATTAAGAAACTTGATGATTGGGGATTTCCTCCAAGGTTAGATATGGTGAAAGGAATGGCAAAGATGTTGGTAGGAAAGAAGAAAGAGGAAGTAATTGATACTGGAGTCAGAAAGAATTGGTTAAGCCGATTTCTGAATCGTAATCGGGATATTGCCTCCTGATATAGCAGCTCTCTGGAACCTCAGCGCGCCTACGCCAATGATCCAAATAAGATCAAAGACTATTTTCGTAAATTCAATCGCCTTTGTACCATTCACAACTTGTAGCCTCAGCATATATACAACCTCGACGAGAAGGGATTTATGATGGGGATATCGGCAAAGACAAAAGTCATTACACCAGTGGGGAGACGAAATCCCAGGGTTATGGTGCGTGCCCTTCAAAACGTATACCAGAAATTAGATAGTTTTCAAATTCTGTTGCATCAACAACCACTCCCATAATCTAAAAAAAAAAACCCAGGCAATACAGAACAGAAGTCAGAGAATAACACCTGGGTTTTTTTATTTAGATTACAGGAGTGGTTGTTGATGCAACAGAATTTGAAATTTTGTATTTTTGGTGGAAAAGTCTGAAAGGTGTTACATCAGCCACACTTCAAAATGCTGAGTAATCAAATTCTTGGTCTTGCAAATAGAGGTTTTCTTATTGTAACCTAATTTTATACTTAATATGTACCCTATACCTATCTCATAATCCAAAAATCACTT
>LN890996.1:289569-340690 GCA_900010015.1 Tuber aestivum | reverse complement strand
CCTTGCCATAATTATAATTCTGATTACCCAGTATGATATGATATGATATCAGAGTAGTGGTCCATAATAATGTTACAAAATCATAGGCATGTTACAAACTATCTAGGCCTGAAGTGAAAAATACATAATAGAGACTGTCTAATACAATCCTCACACTAAAAGCAGTCTTGATAACCCAAACCCTTTAATATAAATCTTAATTTTTCTTTACTAGCTATTTACATAATCAGGTCTTGGCAGTAATTTTACACAGCCACATGTAACACCTGTATTTCAGCCTCGTGTACGTTTTGAAGGGCACGCACCATACCCACGATGGTAAATGAGAGCTGATTACTGACTTGGAAACAATTTGTGGCGATGGTAGTTTCATGCCCCCTTTTTTAATTTTCAAAGCAAAAGCGGGACATAGTATGGGGTGGTATGCAAGTCTGGATGATCCTAATGTATTATTAGCTTATTCCAATAAGGGTTGGACTGATGAATCTCTAGGATATGAGTTTATTTCTTGCCATTTTATTAAATTTGTACAGTCTCCTAATTTGTCTAGCCAAAAGCGGCTTCTTATCCTTGATAGACACTCTTCTCATCTTAATTGGAATTTCTGTATGTTTTGCTTGGATCATGATATTCTTTTACTATGTCTTCCCTCTCATTCTACTCATTTACTTCAGCCCTTGGATGTTGCTGTCTTTAGTCCACTGCAGCATTTTTATGGGCTTGCTGTGGATGATTTTTCTCGCCACCAAGGAGGGGGCATTCACAAAGGTGCTTTTTGGCCATTGCTAAAAAAAGCACGGAAGGAAGCAATGACCTTGGATAACATACAGGCTGGATTTCGTGCCTGTGGACTCATTCCTTATTGTCCCAAGGTGGTCCTTGATCGTTTGCAATTTTCAACTGCACCACTTCATTCTACACCACTCCGTACACCAAATCTTGTCTCCTGCCTAAAAACTCCTCAAAAAAGCACAGACTTCCAGCGAGAAACAAATAAGATTCTTGCACTGGTGGGCAAGGTTTCGGATGAGGAATTGAGGAAATTGATATCGCGTTTAGGGGAACTTGGTGCTATAGCTCAAGCAAGCTTTGATATCACGGAAGAGGCACGCAGACTGGACTGCCAAAAGACCATTGCTATCTCACAAAAGGTTGATAAACGCCGACTTACAACTGCACGGGTTATTGATGGCGCAGAGGCCATGCGTTTATATCAAATTCGAGAAAAAAACGATCATAATAAGGCTACTCGTAAAGCCAACTTGAATCTTCAACATGGAAAGACTACTCCAGTTACCCCATTACGAATCACACAGGTACGCCGACGCCGTGTTAGCTTTGCCTTACCAACATCTCCTCAATCAATACCTTCTTCCTCTCCCGAAAGTCATACTATCACAAGTGATAGTGATACAACAGAATTCTCACCTCAGACTTCACCAACACCACCACCTTGCCGCCTCCGACAACCTCCTACCCTCATCCCTCTTGCTACTCCCACCAATAGACGACTACCCTCTGTGCCCTTTCGAATGGTTTTACGCAATCCAAATCCCTAATTTCCCTTCCTCTATTATACTTGGTTTATTTTGTTTTCCTCTTCCCTTTTCACTGGTTCTTAGTAGATGTTCTTTTTTCATTATCAATTTTCATTGCTGAACTCTATCTCATACTCCATATCTATTGATCTCTTTTTATTTTGTTCAATTTGGTTAAGAATTGGTTGAATTGTCGTGTTTTCGGTGAAGGGATCCCTGTCGCCCGCTTCATGGTGATGGCCCGCTTCGCCGTTGGGTACGTTACCCTGTAGGGACCGGAGATCGAGGGCCCTAGCCCTTACCAATAGGGATGTAGAGTAATTTATACCTAGGAGATGGCATCGTATCACAGAAGCTGGCTCTGGGCTATACATACCTGGGGCATCATAGCAGGAAAGGGAGGAAAGTGGACCGGAGAAACAGTGGTTAAGCCCTGTTCTGCGCATACAAATATAGAATCATCGCGGTGTTTTCTGAAAATTCCATTTTTAGGAGACACTGTTCACCGGTGCCTCTATTTTTTTCTTCTTTTTTTACCTCATGAGAAGGCGGGGGTTAGGAAGGAGGTCTGATGAAAAAAAATATAGATAAATAGGCTCTACCATGCCGTATTACCTACCATGCTTGCAATGAGTGCTTTCATTGGGCGAAGCAAACCGAGTGAGATACCGTGATTTGGAGGGCAGGATTCAACATGCTGGAGGACGTTAGCATGTTCTTCACCCACCCCTGGGATTTTTTGTTCCAGAAAGAGTTCATCCCGTGGATCGGGCCTGGAAAGCCCCGGTCTGGGACGGTGCATGAGGTTTGTGGGTTCTTGAGTGCGTCGGCTCCCATAGGGACCAGTAGGGGGGTTCGCTTAGGTCCGCATATCACAGTATTTCCAGTGGCTCGGTTCAGCTAGGAAAGGTCCGGATCGCAGATGGTGGGCGCCACACAGTTCGGGATTAAAACAAGCTGGCTTGGCAGAGTAGGGTCATTTCTCCCACAGTTGCTTTTTGGGGAGTATTAATTAACAGCTCAGATGAGATCGGAACCAATATTGTGAGTGAGTAGAGTGTATTACGAGAAATGCTGTGGCGGGGGGTATTAAATTTGGTGCCGTGGCGTTATTCGCTGTCTAGGGCGATAGAAAAGAACAAAAACAACTAACGTAAACATGCGACCGGTACTCTACTGCACTTCGGGAAAAGGCCTGTACGAGATTGTTCGCTCTCAGGTAAAAGAAATACAATAATAATCCTATAATACAGGGATTGCTGTCACCACGGTCGTTCCTGCTCTGGCAAGATTAATCACGATTTCGTAATGGGTAACCATGATGGTAAATTTATCAAGTGAGTTAAACTCAACTTCTGTAGGGATGAGCCAGTGCTCTTTTGTCCGTCAACCACAATTGGGACGGGGCCTGACCGGCTGGGCAGCTGTCCGCCAAGGACTGGTTCTTGGTGGGGGCACCCTGGGCGGGCCCGTGACCCTGGCGAAACTTTGGGTGGATGGGGGCGCAGGAAGTATAGCACTTATGGTATGTTCTACGGTGCTATTCCGCAATATTCAGGATATTCAGCATATCTAGCATATCCAGGATATTCAGCATATCTAGCATATCCAGGATATTCAACATATCTAGCATATCCAGGATATTCAACATATCTAGCATATCCAGGATATCCAGCATATTCATCCATCACCTGCATGTGCAAAATGTCTTACCCCTCATGTGCTGTGATTAGGAGCCCCACGTCCGGTCCGAAAGTATCCATCGCATCATACTCATATGCGATAGTGGAAAGAAGAAAATAAAACGGGGGAGAAAGCAATTGGCTGGTCTCGGTTTTCCCGCATTAGAAGAGTCGTGGGAACGGAAGGTTGGAGGGGTGGTGCACCGCCATTGGGTTGGTGAGCCAATGGCGGTTTTGCCTGAGTCGGGGTTTGTATTTAGAGAAGAATGGTCTGCAAATCATATTACCAAGAGCTACTCCTGTGCGACTGCCTCGATCATCTTCAATTAGGTGCAGCTGCAATGTTTGTAGACGAAGTGCAGCTGAGACATTCGATTCGTCGATGAACAAGGCAGCTGGGACATTCGATTCGTCGACTAACGAGGCGGCTGCACTTGGTCGCAGGTGCACCTCTTCGACGGAAGCCAACTCATCCCCAACGGGTGCAAGACACCACCAAAGGCGCAACGCATCTGCCGCAAGTGCGGCCCATCCACCGCAAGTGCAGGCCGAGACAGCCAGTTATGCAGCACACTCTGCTGGCTCTATTACGCGCAGTCTCTTGAATAAATAAGTTCAGTCCCATGGCAAATATAGGTGCAGCTTTCAAGTGGTTCAACTGCTTATATGGTCATTATCTTCACCTAGTCACTCCAATTGGGCACTATGCTCGATTATTACGATTGTAGACCCGGGAGAGAGCCGCCGCCGCCGCTCCCTGATATGGGGTATATTATATAAATTGACACATGTCTCCGTTCTGATCGCACATTATATCCATCTCTCTTTCAGGAAGAAGGAAAATCCCGCCCCCATCGCGAAAAAAGCCGCCAAAATTCTTCAGCTCAGCGAACCTCAAGAGTAACCTCCAAATGCCCACTACATTCAGCTTGTCTTTTTGCGCTGGATTCAACGTCCTCTGTTGCCTTAGACCCACCGATAGCGCAAGAGAACCCGAGAGTGTCAATCCGCCCACGATAACTAGGATTGAGCCTTTGGAAAGGCCCATCATGCAAATGCCACCGGCCCATCCTGCTTCTGGCACAGCTGCTCAGCTTCCCAGTGAGCTTCCCTCTGCAGCCGGTCCACGGATGGGTGGGCACTCATAGAGAGAATTGCTTGATGCTCGGTATGTTAATTTCATGCTATGGTCGTGAATAAGGCCCCATTACTGAGAGTGGTTCATGAACAGAGTTCTTCTGCTGGTGGTGGGTAGAGCAGATGCAATAGAGAGAGAAGTGGGATGCCATTAGCACAGACCCGAGCCGTGTTGAAGTGCCTATCGGGCATGCAGGATGGCAGTTTGGTGGAGAGGTGATTTGCGCTTTAGGGCTTGGGTGTTAGGTTTCATGTTCATGATGTTGCCATAGGGCATCGGATATGGAAATTGGTTTCTTTCATGTATCATGCTTTTAGGCATCTGGTTCTTTGTTGGAGGTTCATGAGAGTTCTGGTTTGGAGGATGGAAGATCTTGGTTCGTTAGGATGGTGTGGTTCATTTGTGATCGTTATCTTTCTTTGGAGTTCCAGAGTTCTTGTTGCTTTGAAGATATATATCTCCCGTTCTGTCCTTAGCTGGATCTTCACCATCGATCACCAGTTCTCTCCCCATCCTTCCTCACTTTTTCGCATCTTGAGTTCATCATTCTCGCACTTGTGTTGCTTCCCTCATTGGTGTCCTCGATCCATCTTCATCAAGCCGCAGGTCTATGGGTAGGAGGACATTTCCTCAGCTTGTTAGTTTTGTCGTCGCCTACAACTTTAGAATTGTTTTGGGTCATAGGGACAGTGGAAATTGTATTTTATAAGAATAGCTATGGATAAAACAAAATAACAACCCATCTTCAAGGCTTTCAATTCCGGAAACTGCTGTCCGATGGTATATCTTCTTATATCTTCTGGCATTCGAGTGGTATGTATGACCCGAGAGCGTGGGAAAGAGCAACCAGCCTGGGCAGTCCAGAAGCGGCGGTTCCACCGATCTGCCCCCACCGATCAAGAACAGCCCCAACCTGGACAAGAAATTTTTCGTTGGGTTACAATAAGGCACGTACATCCGTTTCAGAGTTTCCCCCACCGTTCAGAAGTACCGTAAGCAAGAAAGCTGCACCGGTGCATCCGGTCGTAGAAGGATGAAAATTTGGCATGCTGTTGGTAACCATGCACGAATACTAGATGCTGAACTCTTTCTGACGGCCACCTTTTCTTTGCCTCCATAATTAATATCGATACAGGTAATATCAAAATGCACTATACACTGGGAGTATTAAGTTACCCACCGCATCGTTGGAATGCGAAGGTTCATCCCGAGGACATGTACCGCTAGCGGGAAAACATTGACATCCCGGTTCCCCCAACGCCCGAAACCACACCTCAAAGCCCTGCCCTGATTATTCGCAACCGTCAACCGTTACGTCTATTATTATTATTAGTAATTACCTACCTGTCGCTTCGTTGTCGCCGTGGAAACCTTTATGATAGGCATGGGGGTCGTGGGAATATTAAGTTTCGTGAGCTACAGTTCGGCGTCATGAAATATCACTCTTCACCACGGTTTGAGTTAAACTGGTTTAAGATAGGTTACATAATATTATCATATTTGATTCGCTCGTGACATCATGAAGGTGGGACGTAACGCCCTGAACGGGGTTGGACTGTTACATAGCGTAATAGAGCGGGATCAGTAAAAACGCACCAAAAATCTCAAAATCTAGAATTCTCAATTAACTCCCAACGGTAGAGATAGGATTCAGAAGGGTAAGAGATATATTCCTAATAGCATGGTATATTGGATACTCCCTTCTCAGAGCTGAATTTTAGAGTCTTTATTTTGGCGAAAATATTTTGCAGCGAGGATTTGACAAAATTCACATTCAAGGTGAATCCATTTCCACGCATGAGCCTCTCCCCATGGCCAATACGTTAGTACTTTTCCGTTATACATTCACAGGTATATGGGTATCTGACGGCCTCCAGCCGTACTGTGCTTCTGGAGCATACAAAAATCTCTTCTCTAAGAGCCGTATCTACTCGTGATGTATTCAGTGCTTGATAAAGTGGTACCTTTTCCCCAAGCGAAAATAGGATGGGATACAAATCTATCTGCTGGCGGGATAACTGTTTGTTCCTAAGGCGCTGTACAAGCAGACATATGTAATAAATATATCATACCTAACTGGAACAGTGGTTATGATGCTGTGAACCAAGCGGCTTGCCCCAAGGTCCAATCAGAAGGAGATGGCATCATATCATAATATCATATTATTGAAGCTGGCTCTGGACTATACATACCTGGGGTATCATAGCAGGAAAGGGGGGGGAACGCGGACTGGAGAAACAAGGGTTAAGCCCTGTTCTGCGCGTGCAAATATTGAAACATCCCGATATAATTCCATCGTTGGAAAAACACTGTTCGCGGTGCCTCTGTTTTTTCTTTTTTTATCCCATGAGAAGGCGGGGGTTAGGAAGGAGGTCTAGTAAAAATATAAATAAACAGGCTCTGCTATGCCGTATTACCTATCATACCATGCTT
The DNA here is from genome assembly GCA_900010015.1 of Tuber aestivum. NCBI lineage: Eukaryota > Fungi > Ascomycota > Pezizomycetes > Pezizales > Tuberaceae > Tuber > Tuber aestivum. The sequence continues at coordinate 333,899 of LN890996.1, read as the reverse complement.
GTAATGGGTGCTTTGGCCAGGTGGAGCTATTCGAGTGAGAGCTTGTGGTTAGGAGTGCTGGGTCCTACTTGCTACTGTGAGGGACGTCCGTAGCCGGAGCAAGAGCTTAGTAATAGTATGTTAACATGCCAAGCAGTGGACTTAATAGAGGTTAACTTCTTGGCAAATATCCATTAACTGACTGTGCCAAGGAAATTAACGGTAATTAACATGCTCCGGGAATTCCCCAGAAGTTCACCTAGTTTTAAACCCTTATCTCCATAAAAACTTGTGATATTTTTATTTTCTCTCTGTTAATTTGTAGAGGACCACCTACTATATCATCTGTAGAGCTATAATTCTCACCGGGCTGGTTTTTGAAAAGCCTTTGCGGCTCGAAGTTGAGCAATATTTTCTTGGCAAATTTCTCCGGCTACAGAAGATGTTCCTTCACGTAGGTGTGGGATTTTTTCCCCGAATTTTTTCTTCCCGAATTTTTCTTCCCGATCCCTCCTCCCCGATCCTTTTTTTTCCCAAGTTTTTGCCCGAAGTTTTTCTCCCGATCCTTTTTTCCCGATTTTTTTTTTCCCGATTTTTTCCCCGATCCATCCTCCCCGATCCGTTTTTCCCGAAGTTTTTTTTCCGATCACTCCTGCCTGATATTTTTTCCCGATTTTCCCTTTCTGTTATCCCGTGCAGCAAGGTGAGTCTGATGATATCGGGCCCGATACCCAGCCGAGCTCCAGGACGTCCTAGAAAGATCCGCCCTATCAATCCGGCCGGAAAGGTGTAAAATCTAGAACGATACGTGAGGTTCGTGTATAGCGATAGCATCGGCAGGTGGAGCTCCGCCTCCACTAACTTAATTTCTGGACCCCACTTTTCACTTTCCTATTTAGGAAGGAGGTTATGGGGCTCAACCCCACAAACACTCCCAAGAATCTCACGATCCTGCCTGCCACTGAACCCAGAGATTCATAAGTGGCTGGAATGGTATCCTCTGAGATAAGAACACCATGGCTAGCGCCACGCTGCTAGTCACTGCCTGTCTCACCTTCTTCCATAGCCCCGGACTCCAGATTTGGGACCCCGGACTTGGAGCAATGGAAGAAGAGTGATAAGGGGATTTCCCTGTGCTGCTGGGGGGTTTCCCATTTAAGAAAGATGCCAATTTGCTTTCATGAATTACAAACTGTGCTCAGTTGTGGCAGGACTGGATGTGAGTTTTACCGTTTATTTGTTGTTGGGGTTTCTGGGCCATACTCTAGAATACACACCATAAGTTTTCCTGTAGCTTTAGGGTTGCGAATAGAGTCAAGGATTTGAAAAGGGAGGACTGCAGGGAAAAGCTCCCGGTATCGGGGGAATAATTCAATTCTAAAGCTACCCAGTCCCATAGGAAAATAGTAAGGACAGGATACGAAGGAAGTTCCTGAGCGCCGGTTTAGATCCGTGCATTGCGGTGTTTCTGGTTGGTCCAGCGAATAAAGGTACGCGGATGGGGTGTGGTCGGTTCAAGATGAAAGCAGCCCTGTTTGGCAAAGTAGAGTTGGTGCGGACAGTGGCCTCCCACGCTTGCTCCTTTGAGATTATTAATTAACCACTTAGATAATATCAGAATTAATATAATATGTTATGAGTAATGGGCAGAATAGTATTCCCATCGTAAGTTCGTTTTCGGGTGACATTGCGTGAGTACAAAGTGGGCAGAATATGTAGCATTTCCTTTATTTGTTTTTTATTTCCGAGTGACAGGGTGTGAATCTGGATGGTTATCACCGTCTCCCCCCCCCCAACGCCCCACCTGCCACCAACGCAGCTCTTGACAGTCGTGGGTCCCAAGTGCAGATCGAGACAGCGTGCGAAAGCCCGGTTGGCTGCGTGTTGCGAAGCGCGGTCCCCTGAACCCCGAAAGTGCAGTTCTCCTTGCTGAATGGATAACTTTATGCGGCTTCCTGACTTTCCAACGTTCGTAAACCCCCTATCTTGGAGTGTAACTATAGCCTGATTTTTTCCGCAGTGGCTTTAGGCACTCAAGTAATGTCTTGCGGTCGCGCGGCAGTAGTCACCACGTATAGCGTGTACTATATAATGGGGCATATGTCTCCGTTCTGCTCGCACATTACATCTATCTCTCTGAACGTTCTGGGAGATTTCAAGAAAAAAGTCAAAAAAAATCCCGACCTTATCGCGAAAAAAGCCGCCAAAATTCTTCAAGTTAGCGAGCCTCAAGTTTAACCCTCTAAATGCCCGTTACATTCAGTCTGTGCGTTTGCGCTGGATTCAACGTCCTCTGTTGCCTCAGATCGACCGATAGTGCACGTGAGCTCGAGAGAGTCAATCCACCCACAATAATCGCGATTGAGCCTTTGGAAAGGCCCATCATGCAATTGCCGCCGGTTCCTCCTGCTTCGACCAAAGTTGCTCAGCTTCCTAGCGAGCTTCCCTCCGCAACTGGTCTAGGGATGGGTGGCCACTTCTAGGGAGGATTGCTTGGTACTTGGTATGTCGATCCGATGCTATGGTCATGAATAAGGCGCCATTATTGAGGGCGATTCATGGACAAAGTTCTTCCACTAATAGGGAGTAAAGTAGATGCAATAGAGAGAAGTGGGATGCCATTAGCAAAGACTTGAGTTATGGGTCTATGGATAGGAAGATATTACCTGGGCCTGCTAGTTTCGTCGCCGCCTACAACTTTAGAATTGTTTTGGGTCCTAGAATAGTGGAGAGTCTATTTTCTAAGAGTAAATATGAAAGGAAAAAAAAAAAAAAAACCTATCTCCGCTGTGGAGTTCGAGTGACTGCGTGTGATGTGATGATGGGGGTTGAAAATGGGCTAGACCACGCACAACAGAGGCTCTGGGTTTGTACCAAGACCAAGCCAGACCAGGGGATCTGAGACAGCAGGCGAGCAGCTCTGGCGGCCGACAACGCCAATGCCACTTTCTCACTGAGAGGTGGCGTTTCCCGGGGGCAACAATTGGTCCCCATTTAACCTTGCACCCGAGTACTTGAACTTGTGCTGTACTCGTACTGTAGGTATGCTGCATGTGTACCGTATGGGGAAAGAGCAACCAACTAAGGTAGACCAATAGCGACAGTTCCACCGGTCAATAGTGCATTGCACTTAAAGTGCGCACCGTGTGCTAAGTGCACGCCCTAAGTGCGCAATACAGTCGATTATGAATAACCTTAACCTACAAGGGGTTTCTGGTTGTGTTACAATAAGGCAAATGATTCATGGAGAGTTTCCTTATCTGAGAAGCAGAAGCAACACCAGCTCATCGAGTCGTAGAAATGAAAACTTGGAATCCTGTTGGTAACCATGCGAGAATACTGGATGCTGAACCCTTCCTGACGGCCACCTTTTCTTTGTCTCCATAGATAATATCAAAATTTACCATACGCTGCAAGTATTAAATTACCCACGGCATCGTTGGAAAAGCAAGGGTTCGTCTCGGGGACGTGTACCGCGAACGGGAGGGGTATTAACATCCCAATTCCTTCGACGCCCGAAACCGCACCTCAATGCCCTGCCCTGATTATCCGCAACCGTCAACCGTTACGCCTGTCATTATTGTTAGTACCCAGGACCCTCGGATAGTTGGGTGCAACTGGAACTTGTACCCCACAGCCCACTCGTCCTGCTGCGCCGGATGGTTCGGCACGGTATCACAAGTACCGAGTACACCGTAAATCGGCTACCGGTACCACACCCGAGTGTCCCCAGACCTACCGCACAGCATTGTCTCGGACAAGGAAGCCCCATCCCACCCCAACCACTCCCACAAAAGTGCGAGAAAAAAGGTGGGAATCCCCCAGCAGTAATACCGGTAGAGACCCGGTACTGGTACTTGTGTATCATAGCCAAGCTTTTCATCCCGGACACGGAAGCAAGGAGGCGAAGGGGGAAAATGATCTTCGGGCATCTTTTGATCGATACAAGTAGCTTCACCCCCGGCGGCATGACCTGGACTGGACTGCCTCCTTGATTTGCATGTTTTCCGATCCTTTTGACCGCAGGCTGTAATTGTGTTTTACCGTATGATAGTAACACCTTCTTCCCCCCTCCCCCCACCAGCTCATCCGGCGCTGGTGTTTTCCCTCTGACCAAACGACATTTACGGAATTTCTTTACCTCTGTTCGAGAACTTTAGCTTTCTTTGTTGTGATACTTTTCCCTTTTCCAGTTTTGGACTACAGTAGTGAGTGTTCTTGTTTCTTTGTTTTCTATGATCACGCGTTTGTTGAGAGATAGCGTGGGAATGTGGGAATGGTATAAATTTCGAGCCGTTACCTCTTTTTCCCTCCACTGTTGGTGGGAGTTTATCTGAGTACTTGTTGAGTTTACTTCACTTCTGCTATGATGCAGTGCTAATTCACTGATCGATGCTGTCGCTTCCTGCAGATGATTTGAGACTATTTGGAATGGGTTCTGTTTTCTGAGAGCTATTCTAATTTCAACAACCTTGTGTCAACCTCATTTTAGCACCTCTCAGGGTTTGCTACCGCAAGATCATACCACTCAGCATCGGGAGCAAGAAGAGAGATTGAACCAAAACAACAACAAGAGGGGGGCGGGAGAAAAAAAAGAAGGAAGAAAAAAGCAGCAACCACTCAACTCCGGCGAAACTTTGTCATTTTGGGTATAGAAGATGTCCTATACAAGTAAGAGAATAAAAAGTGAGAAGAAAAAGAACTCAAGCAACTACCAGAAACTCAGCAGCAATTCAAGTCCATACCAAACCACCATCCAATACTGGTAGGATTTTTTTTCTTTTTTCCCTCAAACAATCTGTCCTCCCCCGTTTCCCAAATCAGTATTCTCGGAGCCATTTCCAGTGCTTGCTTCCCCACTCTTAGGAGTTGCAGGAAAAGATCCAGTAAAGGGCTCAAGCGCTTTGGCCTGTGCCTCGTACTTGGCAATCAATCCCTGAGTCTTCTGCTGGCGAACACGAACAGCACGATAAAGCGAAAGTTCGTGGCTGATGATCTGGTAACTCGGCTCCTCTGGCCAGTCGATAGTGGTGGAGTCCGAGGAGGAGGGGGATGGTTTGATCCACGGCATGATGTCTTCCAAGACAGCAATTAGGTGTTCCGCAGCTCTGATTTTCTCGGCCTTAACGGTTGGGATATCCTTTCTCATATCGGCGGTGGAAGCGAAAACGTCGCTGTCCTGGATGTAGTCCCTGGCAATTTTCTTAATCTGCTTGGTGAGGATCCAGCCTCGGACGGTGGTGCGGATACCGAGTTTGACCATCATACGGCCGGTAGCACCAGGGACTGTATGGTTGTTAGTTGAGTTTCTTTTTTTTACTTTTTTTTTTTTTTTTAAAAAAAAAGAGATTTTTATAACAAGTATGAAGCAGCTTGCAGTCTTCAATAGGAAGAGCCCACAGTGGTATAATTACTATTTGATTATGAAGCAGTGAGAGTAGATATTAACTAGCTCTCTGAAAATAGAATGAGAGCAGGCAGGAATTATATAGCTATTTTAGGAAAAGGGAATACCGACATTGTTGCAAGACACAATTAGCATCTCTCTCTTCTCTCTCCTTAGCGCTCTCAATAAGAGCATCAGAGGTATTGAAGTTCATGTTTGTGACAGGTTGGCAACAGTTGGAAGGTGTTTTTTTTTTTCCCGGAAAAAAAAAATCTGGGAAGAATGTTAAGCTTCAGGCAACACTAATATAGCGACTTAGAAAAATTGAAATAAGGGGAAGACATACGGAAATAGAGAGGAGTGTGTTGTGCGGCTCGCAGTAGCTGTAATTGTGAGTGGAAGAAGGGAAGAGAGGGAAGGAAGGGGAAGGGTGTGAGAAGAAAAGAAGGGAAGATGGGAGGGCAAAAAATGAAAACCCTAGCACCTACGTCACGGGACTGAATCGGGACCTGAAGCTTGACCATGATACTTTTTATTTTTCAATCTCACCGGGGGGCAGATTAAGGCCCCCGGGGTATCCTCGAACCGCGCGACTCCAAATGTTATAGACGTGGGGGTAGTTGTTCTGTTAGGATATAAGGCATCTGACATTGGTTTAAAAGTAAAGCACGGTCATGAAATATCACTCACGACCACAAGAATTCTCTATTATATTATTGGATTAAATTTCCTTTAGTAATACAACACCGTCAAAGCAAACTTTACTTTGCGAAATAAAATTGAAGCATTCTATAATTCCTTAACCCCCTAGTATTTAGGTCCCTGGACGTCGATATCAGGTTAGCTTTCCTCAGGTCAATTCCTCCGGCTTACTCAGCAAACTTCCTGATCTCCCAATCTATCCATGATAGCTTAAGTCGTCGACAGTGGCTTAAGAACCCTGCGATCATTCTGAAACGGAGGTTCTTCAAGCACCAAGAGCTTCACAGGTATAGTTTAATAACAGTAGGGGGGTTGAAAAAAAAAAAGACATTTGTCGTTTGCCAAAAGAAGTTTAGATTGCCTACTTTTTCAGATAGGAGGGCATATGATAGGGAAAGGAGGAATACGCCCGCCGCCAGCGTATCATACCTCCGACCCAAGGAAACACGGGTCAGAGACACTTCCTATTTGGCACTACAACGGCATCAAGATTTTATACACTCTTCTCATCAAACCCTCCCTACAAACTCCCCAATAACGCAAATGATAATACAAGCTGGCATATGGAGGAAATGAGAGCACGGAAGTTAACCTTCCTTCCTCCCTTCCTCTAACCTCAAGCAAATCCAGTTTTCCATCACCAGGACGAAAACAGAACGGTGGAAAGAAAGAAAAAAAAGAAGAAAAAAAAAACTACTACTTCGGGGAGCACTGTTCAGGATGCGGTATTCCAGCAGGAGTCAGCGCATCGGTGGGTTTACACCACACCTCTAGTCGATCGGGCTCTACTTTCCCAACTTGCAGGCATTCATCAACGTATGCGCGGAAGCCTTCGTAACCGTCTCTGGTGAGTTTCTCGTAGATTTCCTCGTCACATTTTTTACTGAGATACCACCCCGCGGCGCCGAAAGTGTATCTTGTTTTTGTTAGTATGGGTGTTAAAGAGTAAGAAGGGGGGATTAATCGTCCGGAAGAACAAGTGCTAGAACAGCCTCCTACGTATCTTCCGGTATCTTGTCTATGGCCGCAGGGTTAAGGTACAATCTCGACCCACCCCGCAGGTTCGAAAGTTGTTCTTGAAGTTCCGGTTGGTCCCAGGCGTAGTCATATATGTAATTAAACAGTAACATTGCTTTCGCTACAACTCCCCGATCCTCAAAATCAGCAATCTACTCCTGGCTTCTCCCACCCCCCAGTCAGACCAAGAATACCCACTCCCCTGTCCTCGCCTCTTAGGCATGTGATTGATATTCATCCTAAATCCCGCGTTCTCGTACAGCATTGTAGCACCAACGTCGCCTTCTGCCCCAAACTTGTGAAATTATACTTGAGGAAGCTGTTGTTGATGTACCTCATCAAGGTCCACGCGGTCGTGCACTCCTCCTCACTGTGGATGTTACTCTGCGACGCGTTCCAGCAAGACACGGACAGCGGGGAAACGAAGAGGAGCTGGGACTCCGTTATGAGTCCGGATATGACCGTGGTGTCGAATGTGTTTGTCCACGAGGGAGAGCCCCACACTGCTGGCTTCCAGGCGCCCGGAGTGAAGTGATTGGCCAAGGTTAGGGAGAGGAGGGAGAGGAGGGAGAAGGTTGCCCGGGCCATCCCCCGTTTGGAACGGGGGGGTTCTTATTCTGCTTTGGATGTACTGTACTGGAAGGTTAATCAGTGGGTAGATATATATATTGGAAAGTGAGTCAGTAAATGTGGGCAAGCCTTCGCGATCGACACCCCGTATAGCGCGATATCCTTCCAGCAAGCGAGCGGTCTAGCTCCTAGTAGTACGAATAAAAGGTAGCAATTGTGAAAATCTTTTAAGACCAGATGGCATAGTTCCTCCCCTTTATATATCCCCCTCAAATCCCTCTTCTCCGAGCCCACTTATACCCAGCGCTCAGGATATGAGTGCGAGATCCGCCTGCATACTAGTGTTATTTATTATTGGAGGGGGGCCTGTTCGGCTGGTTTGCGCAGCCAACTTTTTGCTTCCGGATCGGGGAGGGCTATAGTCCGGTAAGTGAAAGACGTGCTTTTATCATGGACATAGTACCACTATAGCCTCTAGGGTAGATTAACATTGGGATCCTTGGCGGTATGCGAGATGCTGGGCATCGCCGGCTGCCGGGAGCTGTACTCATACGGTATAGCATTTGAATTTGACAGGGGTCAATTATTACGATATCTGAAATAGGTTTAATGGTAGCACCTACTTATCGCATTGTACTCGTATCATATTGTACAATAGGCAACTAACTTAAACCCCATTCAGCCCAAATTCTCAATGCAGGTACCCACCCAAACCCATGCACCTGCAACCAAGAGTATGACACCAGTAACGCTAAGTACCGTATTGGACTAACACTTCAGACCTATGATACCCAGAGTGCACAAACCCATCCCCAGCACGATTTCAACAATGCCATTCCGAAGAAAGGGAGAATCCCCGGCTCACTCAAAAAAAAAAAAAGAACATGATCTCACAGGCATAGCACTTCCTGCGACTCGGCCAGTGGGCTAGTAAGACAAAGTCGAGCCCGGGCTATTCAGCTATTAACCGGGGGCAGAGAGGAGGGAAGAGAAAGAAAAGAAAACCCATCCTATCTTGGAGGAGAGACCCACAAACGTGAGCAGGATTCGCTTTATTTGTTAGTACGAGTAGTGCTGATGTCACGGAAATCGTGCACGGATCTGTCGAGCGCAGTGACGGCTTAGTCACGGCCCTGGTGGTGGTAGGGCTTATGCGAGCGGAGGGAAAGAAAGGAGGAGTTAGGGCAAAAAAGGTTGTAAAATGTATCATAATATTATTATCATAGATCTACCAAGAAATTACCACTCGGTGTCCATCCCTACGAAGCATTGTCTGGGAGTGAAAAGGGGTGCACAACGCTCAAGACCCGCGATACCCCACTAGCGTCTTGCAGAGCGCGAAGTGACGGGCTTTCAGAAACAGCTTCCATAGCAACTTATTTTCTCTTTCAGTTAGGTTACAAGCACGCTAGTATGATAGTTGGAACGCAGCTACCAGCCCCCCGCCCTCTGTCTCGCCTGAAGACCAAACATGAAAAGCCCCGAATGTCAAGATGTCATACAGGGCTGAAGCTAATGATGCTTTATCGAGTCGATTACGCTACACTGCTGGGGCTCGCTGGAACGTCATTCCGGGGGCGGGGAATAAAGGTGTAGTTATAGATTACGAGTGAGGACCTATGGAGTGTGTGGGTTGAGCAAGAGTAGAGAAACTCGAGATTCATTGCATAGGGTAACAGTATATCGCCTTTCATCCACCACTACCATACCTCAGCCGTCACAACCGGGCACCATATATATCGCTAGTAAGACTGGTTATGAATAACCCAAGTGCTAGCTTTAAACCCCTGGACACTACCTCCGCCTTGTTTGCCCGTATCCAGTACTTGAATGTCTCGTAGCTCCAGCACTGCTACTTTCCCCACCTCCACCTGCACCACCGCCGCCCCAACTGGGACCTCCGTATCCGCCTGACGGCCCACCACTCGACTGGAACCATTGCGGTGCTGCCTGCGTCTGATTCGCCCTGTCTCTGTTCCCCATCAGGTACGACCCTGCCGCGCCAGCCGCGAGCCCCGACCAGAACCCAGGACGCCATTGCTGCGAAGAGGAGGATGATGGGAACGCCGGTTTCAGGGGTGGGCGGGGGTCGTACGGTGGTGGGGGGTCATCTCCGCCACCGCCAAACCATCCGCTGCCGCCACCAGGTCGCCGTGGCTGCCTAGTTCTCGGCATTGTATTATTGCGGTGTTTGTACCCAGAGTACAGGATCCATGCCACGACTCCAAAGAAGAATGCCCAGGTGAGGAAAGTTCCTGCATCTGCTCATGCGTTAGGTGTTTGCTTCCTTGATTGATGGAAAGGTGGGGGGAGGGGGGAACCTATGCCCTTCGATGGCAATCGTTTAAACACCGACCCACCATACTGGAACTTTTCGTACCCGTAATCCGTGAGTGCGAGCCGGTACTCTACCCCGCAGGAACCTGTGCCGCTCGATGTTTAGCCCCGGGGAGGGGAAGGGGGCCAAGGCGTGGAAATGTGGCCGGGTAGGTATCATACCTTTGAGGACGTATTGGTCGTCCGCGCTATCGTAGCTGTATTATGGCTAAGTTAAGCATAATGCCTATGAAGAATTCAGCTACTAGATAAGTGGCATACCCCTCACATACAACGTCAGTAGAACCAAGTTTGAACTCTCGTGGTAGATCCGCAGTGCATGCCCAGCTCACGTATTCGTCGTTATAGTCACTATCTGAAAATCAACAACCAACCCCTGAATGGTTGAAGGAGACATTCAACCCACCTCCCGACATTCTTGCACCTCATAACATCGATCTCATATTTCCCCCTACCCTCTCCACCCACGCATTTTAACTACCGGAGTTCGTGAACATCTTAGTAAGCTCGTTTAATGAGGATTCGCGCAGCTTCCTTACCTGCGGAACTGCCGGAACCCTCCGATTCTTTGTCATCTGGTCGCTTCGAAGCGTTAAGGCGGGAACCTCGGAGAGGAGTATTTTTTGACCAGGTTTTAGTTTTGCTGCTGCCACCGCGGTGGCTAGCAGGAAAACGGTAGCGGTAGAAAGCTTCATTTGGGGTCTTGGGGTTGTTTGGGGGACTTGTTGGAAATAAAGTGGGATCTTGTTGTGGTGGGCTGGGTTGTTATTACATACGAATGAGGCTCAAAGGACACCGTGGCTTGTTACGCCACATTTTATGGCGGGGGTACCAGCTAATTTGTGAGGCTTGGCTTGAAGGCTCTGGCTCTCCTCTCCACACCTTGCGATAGAAAGGCTTCACGACATGATACACAAGCACCACCCGAATGGGGTAAGAGCAATTTTAGGGTTGATTCAATTCGGGAGCGACAGTTTAACTAAAAACAAAATGAAACAAAGAAGCTTGAGAACAAGAGGTGAGTTCCACTATTTTATTCCCAGACACATTTGCTCCCTAAACACCGAGGGTCAACTGTCAGCAAAAGGTCTAAAATACAGGCAGAAGAGACTCACAGCGATACCTTGGATTGACAAGGCTTAACAGACGTTTAACACAATTCCGCAAAAACCCATGCACACCCCACCAACACCCCCGAAGCAGTTCCGCCGTAATTCCGGAGGCGAGACTGCTGGCGGGACGCCCTCAGACCTGTGTCTGGAGATCCGTCCTCGCGTTGCTTTGCGAGGCAACAAAACCATCATTCTGCATATCGGTTAGCACAAATAACCCTGTACGACAGAATCTCCCCTTTTTACCATCGTAGTATTCATCCTCATCCTCGAGTTCATGCAATTGCTCAAAGTTAACCTTGTACCTGAGCAAAGCCCCAATTCCGCCAAATCCCTTCACAAATTGGTTGCCTTCGCCGGAGCGATCAGAGACGAACTCTAGTGTAGCACCAAAGTCCTGATACCCCTCCGCCAACCACTCGAGGAAGGATGTTTGCTCAACAATCTCCATTTCTTGCCCAGAGGCCTTGTCCATGAATTTTCCGCGATCTTGCTCTTGAATCTTATTGGTGTGGAGGGTAATAAGGCCCCCATCGGAATTCTTGAGAACCCAGCGAGTCACATCGAGATTTTCAAAGACGATAACAGCTATAGCCAATATTAGCAACTCTTTTATCGGTTGATACGGCGATAAATACTCTCTGCGGCGCCCAATTCCATAGCCTTCAGGGTATCCTCGATGCCATAGCAAACCTTTCCAGTATCCTGGGATAACTCCTCAAAATACTTGTTGATCAACTTCTTTTCTTGAACGAATTTCACGTTGCTCAAAGTCTCTCCCGCCAACTCGATAGCCTGATTAAACCCGTTCTCACCACCGTAGGACACATCGACAACCTGGATAATCTTTACTTGCAGGCGCTGATCAAAGAGTTCACTTTGGGCAAGGTCGGTCTTGAAGTCGGCGGATCCGGCAAGAATCAACCCGGAAACGTTGACCTTGTCATTGGTGATAAAGTTTTGCACGGCCAATTCAGCCACCTTACGGACATAATTGTGACGTTTTTCCTCTCTGAGACGTGCGAAACGCAAAGCGGACTGACCGCCGCGCCCATGCTTCTTAGGGAGGGCGACAGAGAACTTGTGGATGATTTCTCTGGTGTTTCCGCTCAGGGTTCCGAATAGAGCACCGCCACCATCCATCACGATAAAGCCAAACTTAGAGTCAGACTCCAAGAGCTCCGATAGTGCCTCGGTATGGAACTTGTTATCGCAGAGGTACAGAGAGGTGTTGATTGGCTTGAAGGGCTCAAAGTCAATATTGATTTTACGCTCTTTGCCCTCGCTTGTGATGATTTCACCACAGTAGACGACGAGCCCGTTGGGCGGAACCTTGTTGTACAGTTTGAGACGTTGCTGGGTAGAAGTAATAGCCGAAAGAACTGAGAGACGATTGACACGGGATTTGATGTTGGATGCGGTGCCGTACTCATCGGACAACATCTTGCCCACACGAGAGATTTGATCCTTAGGCGGGATGATCAGAGAGATCATGCTGGTGCCGTTACCGCGCGCTTCGGTTAGACGTTTGATCAGTTTTTTGATCTAAATCGCCATTGGGTGTCAGCTGGTGAAATCCATTGGGAGCAGCGAACTCACCTTCCAGATCTCGATGTTCTTCTCCATGTCGTTCGCTTGAGACATGATGATGATAGGTTGGATTTTTATTTATTTATTTTCTCTTGTCTCTGCTCTACTCCTATGTGTTGGTTGGGTTTACACGAGGAGTATTTGGGAAAGAAAGAAAGGAAGTGAAAAAGGTGGTGGAGTGTGGGAGGGTGCGGGGAGTTCGGTAAAAAGGAAGATGTGAGGGCTGAGGGCACTCTGTCTGATGTGTCTTGGCCTGTAGGGAAGGCTGGCCTAACCTAAGGGCGTTTAGCTCTCCTGCTCAGCCCAATAGGACAGCATGAAAGTATCGACCAGTACCGTGCAAGCGCAAGTGCAAGTACCTTGCCGGTATCGGAGTAGACAATGATAGTGTCAAAATTAAATATATTTGTTATGACCTCATAATATCAAAACCGCTTTCGACGGTACTTGTACAGTACAGCATAGCACGGAGCGTCACTAGAACATATTCAAGAGACCTTAAGAGCTTACCCGTAGGAGGGGAGAAAAATTGTATCGTATCATAACCCAATAATACCTTTATTTTTTCTCTCTGTATGATATACCAACATGCCAGTACAGTACACTCTTGGAGATAAAAGAAACCGACCGGTACGGTACCCCCCTACTAAGCATAATCAAGTCCAACGATAAAATACCCTCAAAATGATGGCAGTCCTACTTCAAATACCGCAAAATTCTCATCACGATGCCCAGAACGGCCTAGAGTACTATTTTTTTTTGTGTTCGGGCCCTTCGAAGCGCGGAGTTTCAGGAGCTGTTGGTCGGATACGGTTGGTTGGGTCGTGCACTAGCCTTCAGGTATGAGCTGGTTGGCAGATGGTATTTATACCAGAACATAATTATTATATAATATCCCGGGGCTAGACAGTTCAACCGGTTGAATTGGCTCCAAGCCGGCCGGCAGTCTTTGTCATTCCTTTTATCTGGCTTCAACTTCACCTGAGCTCACTAACATGGCGGAGTGGCTGCCGTCGGCTTGGATGTCTGTATCCCTTGGAGGTGCGCTTCTTTTGTCTGTAATCTCACTCCGCTTGGTATGACACCTGGAAAACAGGAATACCGGTGATTGGCTATCGCGCTAAGACCGTGGGGTTACCTCTCGTGGTAAGGTTGATTATATTTTTCTTTCTATCATCTGTCTTGCTGGGGAGCTGAAAGGCAGGTTTTTATTTATTTATATATATTGATGTGCTTGTACTGTACTAGTACTCTTCTCCATTATTATAATCTAAAGGGGGAATTTCTGTACCGTGCAGTGCGTCTTAGCACAAGGCCCAGCTTTTTCAGTTCACAGTAGAGACTTTGCGATTTCGCATCCAGTGTTGGGAAAATGGCTTCAATGTGACGGAAGTGTATCTGGTCGGGCATGGTGGCAACTAGTCTCAACAGCACCGTAAATAGATAGCTCCCAGAATTATAAGTACCATCACCTGGTGCCCAAGTAGAACAGCAACCAATCATTGGATTTGTCTTCTCAAGCACATACTCTTCTCATACTCTGTGATCTTCCAAGCTCCTACCGAAATTGCTCACATTGCATACGATATTTCCAACATCCAGAGTCAAATTCTAGCGATCTCATTGGCCCAGAACCCCGCTTGACCCACATCCAGAGTCTTCTCGCAAAGTCCCTACTAAGCACTACTGTGATACACTGGTGGTGAGGTCGGTAGTGCGGGCGATCCCCAATGGCTGGTGGGCCTGGCAACGAAATTTGCGGAAACGGGTGTCTGTGGTGACGTGGGGCTTTCGGGGACTCCGCTACTGTAGCTTAGGGAGGACATCTATAGTAGGTGCACCGGGAGGGGCGATATTGTTTGAGTACTGTGCAAGCAGGATACGATACCGATCCCAAACCTTCCCTCGTGCATCCCTGCACCAAAGGCTCACAATACACACTGTTCCATTACTTTTGGCCGCCTCCTGGCCATCTAGTTGGTCTGGTATTATATATTCCACAGGAGGGGAATAGTTCGTTGAGTCTTCTCCCCTTGCGGCTTTTGTCGCCCATGAGGCTCCTAACAACCCCCCCAGCTCGTGCTTCCTCCCAGAACTGTTCATGGAAATCGAACTCTACCTTGGAGATATCATTTTCCAGATGTTGCTTTCAGTAGCTTGCTGTGTGACTTGGGACATTTTGTTTTATGTCGCAAGTGCTCTTACAGGTACAGTACTCTGTGAATACAAGAGAAGTAAGTTAGGAAGTTGCACTCCTATTAGTGCCGTACAGTACTCAAGGAATTACCTCTCGTAGTACATGACTTGTCTCAAGCAAGGAGTACGAGTGCGGTACTGGTACGGCACAAGTGCTGGTACTTGTACCTAAAATTAGGGATCCAAGAAATTCACGACAAAAAAGGTTAGTGCCCGTTATGTCTAAGTGCTGGTGTTGGTAGTGCAGGGTGCGCCCCCTTGTCTCCGAGCACTTCTTGCGAGGGGCAAATCTGGCGCACTGTATTTTTATTTGTCTCCACTAAGGGCCAGGTTTGATGTGTGTACCCTACCCCTATCTCAGAATAGAATTTCAAGGACCTACCGGTAAGATAGCTCATTTCACTTAAACCCGAGTACTGCACTCGTGCACTTACCCTACGGCATTCCTCCTACCTTATCTTTCTCCCTCGTACCAGCAACAGCGGGCCCCCACAACTGATTTACAGCCAGAGTTATGAGTGCCGACACCGGTGACCCCAAATCGAACACCACGGCTTCGGGTGCAGATAGAAAAGGGTTTGTTTCCAGCTTCTGCATGTCTGCCGACCTTTTTCTAATTGCTCCAGTGCTCAACCACGGTCACCTTTCGAAACGCAGATATTTCAAATCACGGCACAAGGTGGGGAGAGATGCTTCTACACTCATGCAAGCATCCTGTCCAAGTGCTCGGGGCCATTAAGGAGCGCAGTAGAAGGCGATTGGAAGGAGTCTTCAGAGCACATAATCAATCTGAATGACTGGGATGGCGGTACGGTTGAACGGTTGCTTCAGTTCCTCCATACCGGTGGCTATCAGTGGCCATTGCCGGAGAAATTAGTGGCAGAAAAACTTGGTTTCACTGAAGCGAAAAACAAAACTTTCACCTTCTCATCACCTCCCACAACGAAAGCCGAATCTTACGAGATATGTCGGCCCCTAACTCCTATTGACCAACTGGTCGTGGCCGATGAAACTCCCATCATACAGTCGGACTACAACGCTTGGCTAAGCACCATAAAGCCATCGGAATACGACCTTGGAGATTTACTTCTATCCCATGCAAAGATCTATGCCCTCGCCAGCTACAAAGACATTGAGGGCTTGAAACGGATGGCACTCAATCGTACACTCAAAACACTTACGGCACTCGGCACCATTGAAAGTGGCTCTCGCGAAGTTACTCATATCACTCAACTTCTCAAGTATGTGTATGAAAACACTACTCCACTATCTTCTAGTCGGGAGCCGATGCGCAAGCTTGTTGTGAGATTCACTGCATTGAACCTTACAATCCTAAACTCCGACAACAAAATATCTGGTTTGATGAGTTCAATTGGCGGGCTTACCGAGGACCTCATGTCTGATGTGACTAGAAGAGTGCAAGCGTTCGAGCTTGCGGATTCTATCACGGCTAAGCTGTTTATATCAGATTTAGAGGTTTGTGCTCTGTCCATATATCACTGAAAAGCGGCTATAGCTTGGATCTCACATATTGTTTCTTTGTGGTCTCGTTACTGATGCTGTGAAAAGGTACGAATCGGCGGGGAAGAGCCCTGGAATTGTGTTCGGGAGTACAACTGGGGAGACCCTAACCTTAATTCGGGGATTCCACTTCCGTAAGTCTCCTACCTCGCTCTGGCTGGTTACCCATCCTAGGCAAGAAGTATCCGAGCATAGGGATCAGAAGGAGATGTGAGCCGATCATCAGTATGATTTCATGTGCACAAGCAAGACTGAACCCACAATTTTCGAGCAACTCTTGCCTGGGACAATTTTGCAGGATCTAAAAAGTTTGTCAGCTCTAACCTTGGAAAAAAAAAAACAGTCCAGTTTGGCTTGTGCCAAAGTATACAGAAGTCGAAGAGCAAGCTTGTACCTCTTTTGAAAAGTGTACTGTGCTCACCGGGGGGTATATCCACGACAAGAGCGATGTGATCCCGTTTCCGAAGGCGAAGGGAATTTTGATGCCATGCAGGGATGGGCCTTCGAGGATTCGGCATGTTCAGTTACTCCGCACCTCGACCGCTACCACAGCTCTCATTATGGGCCAACAGGTGGGCAAGACTGGGGTCTTGGAATGTATTAACTATCATTCACCACCCGGCGCTTCGGGGATATCGTATACATACCTCCACCTCATGTGGAAATACTGATTTCTCGTTCTGTAAGCAAACTCTCTTATCTCCCACTCTCGATTCTACGGTGGAGGGTTTAAATATTACATCGCTAAGTCAGATTATTCGGTCTACAGAAAATCCTACTAATTGACGCAACTATCGAAACTTGGTGGCGAAGCGGATTCTTGGCTTTGTTTGTTTCCGCTGAATTCTTCTATTTTTAGAGAGTATAGCTTCTGTGCGGGACCGCTTAGCTATAACTTAATAAATTTTTATCATACTATAAAAAGGTGGAAATTTATATCCCGGGGTTATGGAAACTTATTATACAAATGTCCAGATAATGATGACTTGAAACTCCTTTGCTAATTGATCCTGATATTGACCCTATCTTATTAACGTCCTCAATTTTTCTGATAACATTGTGATCTAAATTAGGACCATTACCATTTGCGTCCCATACCAGCCCCACCAGATCCCCTCTAGGGCATCTGGTTATGCAGTATTGTTTTCGCGTGCTATGCCATTAGATAAATCTAACGATGCCGCTTCTATTTTCTATTTTCTTCTTATGATACGCGCCGCCCTTGCGCATTGAGCATTGAATCTTTGCCTGTTCCGGCCTTCCTCCACTCTGCGCCATTTGTCATGGTACAGTACTGTAAATTGGGGTTCAGAGCTTCGCTTCCACGGTAGCGGTGGATTGTTTTACCGTAAATAGGGGTAGGCCATTCGCTTGCTCTCTTTGCCCCGATAGGCCCCTGCCGGTGCCGAAGTACTCGAGTGATATCTTGCCGTGTTTGGCTCGCGCCCTAGTATTGGTAGCGCCTGTTGGCTGGCTCGAGTATCATTATTTGTCAGAATGCTGTTTCTTCAGAGTCCATACGGCAGTGTTTTTTTGTTTTTTTCCCAATTTTTCTCTCTTTCCGATTCTGGAATTGTTGGCGACTGGAGGTATATAGCTCTTGGTCTGCCATTAGCTAGGTAGCGTTTTTGTTAATTGATCCCTTAGTTAGGAAACCCCCTTCTGTTGAGATTGTAATTTGGCTGGTCTGTGGGAGTTGTGGTCTCAACAATTCCTCGAAGCAGACTTATATTACAATGAATCATCGTGATCCTGAACCTGATGATCGGGGGACTCTCTATCAGAATACAACGACTCTACCGACTGATCCTTGACACCATATACACCTGGAGTAACTTGGTGGATATGTGGCTTTCAATTTGATCGAAATGCTTCAGCGTGACC
The DNA here is from genome assembly GCA_900010015.1 of Tuber aestivum. Taxonomy (NCBI): domain Eukaryota; kingdom Fungi; phylum Ascomycota; class Pezizomycetes; order Pezizales; family Tuberaceae; genus Tuber; species Tuber aestivum. The sequence continues at coordinate 315,605 of LN890996.1, read as the reverse complement.
GATTCCACGTCCCTGAAACAATAGCTCGACAATGTGTCCACCAAAGGAATCACTTCCGAATTGAGAATGGTGGATGCTGTCTGGCCTCCGGATGTAGAATAGCTCACAGAGTTGTACAAGTAAGATACCCGCATCAGAGCCAACGCCTCAAGCCTAGCTTTCTCGCTACTCAGCACTTTTATCGGTTCTATAGTCGCACTATAAACACCCTTCTAACCCGGGCCAAAGTCATCTGCCCGACTTTCTCCTGCCAACTAAAGGCCGTGGTTTCGCCAAGGATTGCATCTGGAGGTGTTTTTGTTAGTGATAAATGCGAACTAACTTTAGATCTTTTTTACCATGCTGCTCTCTTACGTCTTGGAAATAATTTTCAATTATTCCTCCCTTCCAATCAATACCCATTACGTCTAAATGCATCGCTACCCAATCTCATCATGATATATCCTACGATATCATCATTGTCGGGTTTTACGGACAGAGCGGCAGCAGCGTCCTGTCAATCTCGCTCTGGATCAGTCGTCTACCGGCTAGGAATCTGCGTGTCATTAGGGGGGCTGCCAGGATTTGTCTTAAGGAATTAAGAACCAAGAACTACAAGTTGGTGCCCTCCCACAAATTCGTCAAGAACACATGAGCTCCCGCTCTAAAGACACGACGGTCCTCCTTGCTGCTTGGAAGTACCTGCCGTCACACCCAGTGAGCCCAAGATTACCAATGCGCCGCCCCACGCCCCTCCGGACCTGAGGCTGGCCGTGGCCTGGTCCTCGTTACGAAGCAGTCATTTGCGGCGCCTGGTGGGAGTTATGAGTTCCTTGGGTTTACGCATGTATTTGGTTGTAGTAACGCTATGTCTTTGGTGGTTGACGAGAAGGTCCGGGCCATGATTGTTGAACATTGCCCTGAGACTATAATTGAGTTGGAAGCAGTGGTTAGGGGATTTATGTCCAGTGCCGGTTGTTCTGTCCCGTGTGGACTTGATCCTAACTCCACAACTGGCCTGTTTATCCGGCCTCATTCTGACCGGGGGTCTTTGTTTACTCTATCCTACGATACCTTGGATCCTAGTGACTCCTAAGCAGTTGTTTCTGAGTCTTCGGTTCTCCTAACAACTAACACTCCCTACGCGAGTGTGCCGGTCAGCTGGGCGACCACACCCCGTTACGCAACTACGGGCTCGGTTACGAATTCCTCTTTCGGCCCGCCACCTGTCGTACCTAAGCGCTCCTCCCTCCCCTCATACTTTGATGCCCTGTGTTCAATTTTCCCTTCTAAGTCACTTGTACTTGTGATAAGTATGGTAGACTTGATAAGATAAATATCCTTAAGACTAGTAAGATAAATCCAAGCTTGTGTGCTCTATTAACAGGAAGGAAAGTTTTTTTTTTTTTTTTAATTGATTCATAGTTTATTGTTTATGGTACAACAACTCGCTTACAGCAACTAGGCTATGGCAGAAAAAACATCATGCAGGGGGGAGAACCACGCAAAAAACCAATATCCTGCAACTACACAAACCCCCAAACTATCCCGTGAACTAAACCAAACAAAGGAAAGCCAAAACCTAAAGACCTAACCCCTATAGCCATGGCCAAGGTCAGGATTTATATCCTGAGGGATACTGGAAGATAACACTGAGATTCTGCTAATCTGATCATGATACGGCAGGCGGAGGAGTCCTATAGACCTAGCAGCAGAGGCAAAAGGAGAGACCCTGGAGGTTAGAGCCAACACCTAGCAGGCGAGGAGGCAAGATGGCAGGGGCCAAGGTGTACGAAACATGTAAAAAATGGTTCAAGCAGTCATGGGAACTCGTTGGACCCAAAATCAGGATTTTTGGATGGCCCAAGGAGCTGGTGGAGTAGAAGCAGTAAGGAGACAGCTCATGTAGGGTAGCAGTAAGGTGTCAGCTCATGTCGGGTAGTAGTAGGGTGCTGGTCAGGCAGTAGGATGCTAGTCATGCAGCAGTAGGGTGCAAGCCAACTGATAGAGGAGGGAGTAGGAAGCAAACAGAAGACTGGGCCGTGAGGGCCCCCGAAGCAATGCAGCTGAGAAGCTGCAAATCCAGGATTACAAAAGCCATGTCCAAACCCTCAAATACTGTTGGTGTCTTACTGCTTCTCTCATGTAGTCCCTTGTTCTGAGAGAGAAAGTATTACTTAGTGCAGGGGATTCCACCACCAGCAGAGCGAAAGGGTATGGCACTGTTAGGCGGCAGCCAATTCTAAGGCAGATGAATTGTAACTGGGGCCAATAAGGTTTCTCAGAGAGTGGTCAAGAAAGCTTATAACAAAAGTATGTATCAAAGTATAACGAATATGTTAATAAGATCTCTTCTCCGTTTGGTGATGATTCGGAAAGCTAAGAAGGTACCTCGACATTCATATTTCGCGTCAGAGTGGTCGCGGGCTACATCTATCTATTACCAAACAATGTACGGTCCTAATTTCCATCTCCTACTATAGTATGGGGATTCCGTTTGACCCTGACAAACTTTGCGTCTTGTTCGGACTACGGTCTCCATGCATTGTTGTGTTTCCGCGAGGGCGTTTGAAACCTCTCCGGCGAAAATGCATGATTCCCTCGTCTCGGAGGTTTGGGTATGGGCGAGTGGTCTCACTTCGAGCCAACTCACCATCCTCCTTACTCTGACTGGAGTGATCAGCTCAGTCGAGAGTCTTATCAAATGTCCCGTTGTCTTTGCAACTTACCTGCATTGACTTTGAGGACTTTCCACCAGGATCGGACTAGTCAACGTCATGGGAAAGTTCCTCATCCACACATAGGCCTCCGGTTGGCTCTACACTGTGTGAGTACTAGACTGGACTCCGCGCCTCGTCCTTACGTGCATGTCCCAATAACTCATTGGACTCTTGGCGATTTTGTCCCAATACTTTCTGTCCATATCCGAGTTGGTCAACCTTGCTTAGCTCGTAGCTCTACAGTTACCCATCCGATTGACTCTGTTCCACTTTTTAGACACGGCCTGAGATCCCCTCTTATATATCCTGCGAACAGCTTCTGGTCGGACGGACGGCGACGACGTATACGGTATTATGAAGCATGCTTCGTGTTCAGTGGTTTATACGGTCGGGACACCAAATTCCAGCAACACTATTACTGCGCGCAGGGCTAATGGCGGGGCCGGAGGGGGGTGTTGGCCATGAAATCTTTGTGGTTTTCAGAAGGTCTGTGCATGAGGAAGGTCTGTGTGTTCATATGTGTAACAGGCACTAAGTGATCAATAACCCAGACGACTACCTCCAGATTGACCAAAGCCAGAGACCTCCCTAGCTGTCGATGTGAGCGACCGTGGAAACCAAAGCGAGGTGCAAAGGCAGACTGAAGGGAGGGCGAGAGGTAAATACAGTGTGGGCCTAAGAGGTAAGGGAGGCGGCCCAAGTACCCTAAAGGGGGGGGCGGGGGAGGGGGCTCATGATGATTTCTTGTAGTATTGAGATTTCAATCAGGAGGTGTAAAGATGCAGAAGTCAATGTTAACAGGAAGGAAAGGGTTTTTTTTAATTAACTCATATATTCTTTTTTAGGATACAAGAACTCGCATATAGCAACTAAGCTATGGTGTAAAAAAACCCCTATTAAATCAAAACAAAAACAAAGAAAACTACCAATGCTATCCTGAACTGGCCAACTACAAAATACTGTAAACAGGTAACTGGTCCTCATGTACAACACAACGTGTGTGACTAACATAGTAGGAAAAAATAAAAACCTAAGCCAGCAGCCAAACTGCGCCAAATCTTCAACTATCAAGGAAACTAAACAACCAAATGTTATCTCTGTATAAGGAAAAATACAACACACGATCAACTAGAACAACCTTCAAATAGATCCCAACCTAGGCAATCTAGTAGGTGTGGCCGGCAGCAGTAGTGAAGAGGGGGATGGTAGCGGTGAGCACTACAAAAAAGTGGGGAGGTAGTTGATGCAGGGGGCATGAATGAAAGCAGAAAGAGCCAACAGGGTAGTGGCATCTCCCCAGAGTAGTGCATCGAAGTTGATGGAGGTGAGAGCAGGAATATCCTTTTCCCTGAGGGTTTGGGTAGCGGGACACTAAAGGAGGGTATCCTCCATGTCTTCTTCTGCCCCTTTACACCAAGGCCAGGCGGAGAAGTGTTCAGTAGTGTTCCAGGAAGGGTGGGCTGCAAGGTAGCTTTTCCCCACCCTCATCTAATGGATCCTACCAGTAGTGTACCAATTCAGACCCATGAAAGGATGAGGACTAAGGGAGGGGAGGAAGAGGTAGTATGGAGGCATGTTGAGGTTGAAATTCCAATCATGGAGTGCGAGACTGGTGATGCACATTTTTAGTCTTGCAATAGAGTTTAGGTAGAGGACCAGACAGAAGGGATCCAGGAGGGGGGCCATTCCCCTCGGGGAAGGCCATTTGCCTTCATATGCGATAGGGAGGAGGGTATTGTCAAGAATCCTACTGAGTAGGGCCTAGCGACAGGTAAAGATACTTCTCTATAAGGTGATAGTTCCCCGGCCTATGCCTACGCGATCCTGATAGTCCAGTCCTATGACTAGTACTGTGTTCGCGCCTATCTTCTTATTGTTCTCTTTAGTCCTCGCTTAGGACTTAATCTCCTCTTGTGGGAGGAAAGACAATTCTTGGGTTTCTTAAGATAAATCTTAAAGAGCGTAAAGGTAGGTTTTATCGATAATAACTTGAAGGTAGGAAATAAACAAGAAGAACATGTGAAGAACTAATACTTCGGGGTCCTAGTGATCCCTTATATAGTAGTTCTTCACCTGGCGTGACTCATACCTCGCGTTACACGAACCCTGTGACTTATAATCATGAGTCATGTGAAATCCATCAGACGACTTGTATGAGTCACCGCGCAACATGCCTAAAACTAATCAAAACATAATAACCCAGTCAGGTGCACAACTCGCGTCACCTGAGTGAAACCCATGACTCATAAGTTGAGTCATGTGCAAAAATCATAACATTGTGTGACTCACAACTGTGAGTCATGAACAGGTAAACATAATAACCTATGGTGCACTACTGTGCGTCATGTAAAATCCCAACATACCTATAACTCGGAAGTCTGAGCTATTTGAAATCTGCCTCGCTTAGTCACAGTTTGTGACATTAGCTCTCCTCTCCCTCAGCCCGAGTCCCATTGGGCTTATATCAACCTTTCCTCCAATCCTCATGACATGTCCGCTGCTAGTTCCCACTTGGTTTCCTTGTTTAGCCAAGTGCTGACTTTCCGTACTCTTGTCAGGGCCCTTTCTGCCTCCTTCTCTTCTCTGCTCCAGTCGTTCTGTAGTGCCTTCCTTATCCTCGTTTCCTCCCTTAGCTCTCTCTGGAGCTGTCCGAGCTTCTCCGCCTGCCATTCTAGCAATTTTTTCGTTTCTTCTGCTTCTGCCAACAATTTCATTACCGTCGTCTGCTTCTCCTCCTTTTCCATCTCTTTCTCCCAGGATACATGCCTGGTTTTCCTGGGGTTTGGCCATTTCTGTTTTTTTATTCCCCTCCTCCTTGACTCTGTCCATGGAGTCGGTTGTATGTGTTGGACCAGAGCCACTGGCTCTGGTGTGGGGGATCTCGTTGGTGATCCCAGAGGTGAAGTCTTGGGTGGCCATCGGTTCATCTTCCAAGGCCAGTATCCTGAGCGTTCCTTGTCTGTCCAGTGCACTTGGCACTCGTCGTCATAGCAACCTGTCCAGGACAGGTTGCGTGTTCCCTTTCGGGTGTTGTGGTCTTCCTCAGGTTGAGGTCCACCAGGTTGGTCCAGTCTTCGTTGCTCAGCTCCTCCTTGATTGTAGCTGGCTGCAGGGTGGGGGTCCGGTATCCCGGACTCGTTGGTGTAATGTGTTTGAATGCATCATGTCCTCGTAGGGGTTGTAGGGTTGACGGCATCATTATCGCACCTCTTCCCTTGGGATATTCCCAATGGTAGGAGTCTGTGCGGTACCGCATGGGCGTTACACGCCCTGAATCGGGTATGTCTTTGCCTGTCGGTTGTTGGTTTGAGGGGGTATTTTCGGTGGAATTTCAGGACTACATCTTGTGTGTGTTCGAAGTTCCCGGCCGGGTACTAGGTCTGATCCTGTTCGGGCGAGTATCCCGTCTACTTCGCTCTGTACTGCAAGCGACCATAGTGTAACCGAGAGTCAACGATTTCTTCGAGTTCGTATTCTGATTCACTGTCTATTTCGATAGGCGGTGGTGGGGGTTTCTCTTGATATGGTAGAGGGTTGTCTTGATAGGGTTCGAGGAGGCGGATGTGGAAGGTGTTGTGCATTTTTATTGACGGCGGAAGGTCGAGCTTGTAAGCATGCCTTTCAATTTTTGCCAACATCTTGAAAGGTCCTATTTTCTTGTAATCCAGTTTTTTCGTTGCTCATGTGGTTCGGATGGTGTGTGGTAGTAATCAAACCATATCTCCTGATTTTAGGTTTGGATCGGGTTTTCTGTGGTGATCATAGTCTTCCTTCTGTCATAATTGTGCCGTGACCATTTCGTTTCGTAATGTGGCATGTAGTTGACTTATATTCTTTTTTTCCGTTATCTTTTCTTGGAGCATATGACCTATGGTTTTGTATTCTGGGTGTGTGCCATAATTGGCGAAGAAAGGAGTCGTCTTGATTGCTTCTTGTTTTCCATTGTTGTAGGCGAACTCGGCTAGTGGTAGCCAGTCGTCCCAATCATCTTGTTGGTAGTTGACGTATGCGTGGAGATATTGTTCCAGTATGCTGTTAATTCTTTCCGTTTGCCCATCCGTCTGGGGGTGGAAGGCTGTACTCATTCGTCATTTGATCCCTAATTTTTCTGTGGTTTCCTTCCACACTTCAGAAGTAAATAGTGATCACCTGTTGCTAATGATGTCTTTGGGTAATCCGTGTAGGCAGTATATTTCTTTTAGGAATATGGTTGCAAACTGTCATGCTGTCATATCTGTTTTGCATAGTATGAAGTTGTTCAAATGTGTGGGTACGGCACTATCTTAATAACTTTGTACGAAAGTACGACACAGTAGTAAGAGTATACTGCGGGCACGCTAAGCGAGGAGGAATTTTGTATGAAGGTAGATTGGTAGCAGTTCTTGTCCTTAATTCTCTTAAGCGAGATGGGTGGTAACCCCTATTTATACGGGTGCGCATCCTTCGCGTAACTAAGAGGAAATGTAAGGGAAAACATAAGTATCGACGTGTTTGACCGTAACATATATAGGAAAAACATAAGTGCGAACGTGTTTGACCCTAAAGAACTGCCAAGGAAATCCCATAAAACATGCGTAAATCTGAGGTGTTGTGAACGGATAATTAGAATATAATTGTAAATCAAATGACCGATGACTGTGCATGATGATGCATAAAATGTAAGAAATCAACCCGAACACCAGATAAGAAAAGCACGCCATAATCGCCTAATTGTATCATGAAATATCAATGAAATATACGTAATACATACTCCGCTGTAGTAATGTCCGTGAACTAGAAATAATACTAAGTAGAGGAATATACGATATTATCAAGAAGAATATACATATGAAACGAATTAGAAAATTCAACACTTCCCCTCATTATCTACAGCCCAAAAGTCCCATTAACCGTTCATGTGCCGGTTACGCTAAGATTTTTGTGCAGATGTCGGCAAGGTTATCGGAGGAGGCAACCTTCAGGAGCGTGAACGAGTCATTATCGATTTCTTCCCGTATTTTGTGGTAGTGTATATCGATGTGTTTTGTTCGGTCGTTTAGCTGATGGTTTCTCGCGAGAAAATTTGCGCCGGAATTATCTGCATGTAAAGGGATCGGTAAGTCGAGACGGATATCTTTGAGACCCTTTCGGAACCATTGGATTTGTCTTGCGGCAAGTGACATTACGACGTGGTCGGCTTTGGTTCTTGATAGTGCGACCGAGGTTTGCTTCTTCGAGCGCCATGAGATGCATGCCCCATTGAGAAGTACAATGTATCCCGAAAAGGAGCGGCGGGTGTCGAGGCAAGGAGCGAAGTCAGCGTCAATGTAGGTATCGATAGCGTTTGTCGCGTTGTAAGGGTAGAAGAGTCCAATGTGTTTTGTTCCGTTAACATATTGAAGGATGTGTTTAGCGGCCTTGACGTGTTGTTCGGTAGGGCAAGCAGAAAATTGAGCGAGGAAAGAAATTGTGTACGCTAGATCGGGTCTTGTGCCAGTAGTCAGATACATGAGTGATCCTATCATCGATTGGTATTTGGAGGGGTCTGGAATGCATGTGTCTTCGGTCCCTGACGTAAGTTGAATGCCTTTTGGTAAGGGTGTAGAGACGCTATTAGAGTTTTCCATTGAGAATCGTTTAAGGACTGACTTGATGCATTGCTCTTGGGTAAGATGTAGCCCGTCTGGTGCGTATGCGATGTGCAAGCTGAGTAGGAATGTGGCTTCCCCTAGATCTGTAATCTCGAATGCCGTTTTCAGGTCTTCTATGAGAGATGTAGCTTCGGGGGTATCGGCTGCGTGGATAGCGATGTTGTCAACGTAAATCGAAACGTAGATGTCGTGTTTATCGTGAATAAACATGCATGGGTCGAGGGATGTTGTCGTAAATCCTCTGGAGGTCAAGAATCTGGCAAAGAGAGCATACCATTCATTTGCAGATTACTTAAGTTCATAGAGACATCAGTTAAGTTTCCATACTTTGCCTTCGTCACCGAACCCAGGTAACGGTCGCATGTAAACTTCTTCTTTCAATTCGCCGTAGAGGAAAGCGGATTTAATATCGAATTGTCGCGGTCGCCATTTGTTTTTAGCGCATATCGAGAGGAGGAAGTGGAGAGATTCGTAACGTATGACGGGAGCAAAGGTTTCTTCAAAGTCGTAGCCGGGGATTTGTCCGAACCCTTGAGGAACGGCTCTTGCTCGATACCTTCCCAGGGTGCCATCAGTGTTTCTTTTAACTCTGTAAACCCACTTACTCTCAATTATTTTCCGTCCAATCGGTTTATCGACAACATCCAAGGTTCCACCCTTCTCGAGCGCCAGAATTTCATAGTCCATAGCCGAGGTCCACTGGTCATGGTAGGGGCTGTTTATAGCTTGGTGATAAGTGGGAGGGTCCTCGTCTGGCATTTCGGTAGCATTTCTGCCATATCGAACCTGTGGGCGTGATACTCGTCCAGACCGAGTCCTGATTCCTTCTTCGGGTTGCGGTGGTTGATCCTGTTCATGGGCAGGGGGTTCGGAGTTGGAGAAGGAGGTGCGGGATTCTCGTAGTCTTCTGGATGTTCTGGTGGGGGAGGTGGATGTACTTCAACGTTTGGTAGTGGTAAAGGTTGGTTGTCATCTTCTATTTCTTGAAGCTTGTCGCGAGGTAGCGAGGCTGTTGAGAAAGAGGGAAGCGTGACGGTCGCAAAGGTCTCCGATGTATGGGTCGGTTGTCTTGGATCCGCGGGTCCAGTTGGGTCAAGCGGTATAATTGTCTTGGTTGTCCAATGGATTTGTCTTGTTTCGGAGATCCGATGTTGCGATGGTATATATATCCCGTATATTTTGTCGGAGGAGGTATAACCGACAAGATATCCTTCCAAGGCCCGGGGTTGTAGCTTCGCTCCAGGTTTTCTTTTCTCCTCTGGTATATGGACGTAGCATTTGGTCCCGTATGGGCGCAAGTAGTTGATCAACGGCTTTGTTTTGTAGATAGCTTCATAGGGCGTTGAGTTTCCTATGGCTCGGTTAGGGAGTCTGTTCCGAAGGTAGACGGCGGTCGAGACTGCTTCGGCCCAACGGCTAAGGGTAAGTCCAGTCAACATAGAGCGTCTCGATATGATGATGGTACGGTTGTACCGTTCGGCAACACCATTAGATTCATGTGAGTAGGGAGGGGTCTTATCATGCACAATTCCATCCTTTTGAAAAAGGGTAAGCATCTTGTCATTGATGTACTCGCCTCCGTTATCAGTATGGAATGTTTTGATGGTAGTGGAATCCTGGGTTGTTCTTTCGTTAATGAACTGTTCGAACACTTTTACCGTGTCGGACTTCGCTTTTATGATGTAGATCCATGCATAGCGTGTATTGTCATTGATGAAGGTGACGTAGTACCAGGAGTTGCCAAAGGAGGGTTTCGAGAATCGTCCGCTAAGGTCGCAGTGAATTAACTCGCAAGGTGTGTCACATCATTTCTCAGTTGATTTGGGCTTTGACTTAGTTGACTTGGAGGTGATGCAGGTTTCGCATTGCCAGTCTTTTGGAACGGTAGGAATAGCGGGAGAGTCGGAGTAGTAGTCGGCTTTGAGGTATTGCGGTGATGGATGTCTAAGGGCTTCATGCCACTCTTTGTAAGTCATCTTGTTCGCCGTCTCTTTTTCCTCTTGCACAACATAGTCCTGTCCGTCAAGCTTTCCCCATAGAACCTCTGTTTTATTTTCCCTAAAAACATACATATCCTTCCCAGAACTCCGCAAAGAAAAACCTTTTCCCAAAGAAACGATAGCACGCCACGACAACAAGTTGCTAGAACCCAACTGAGGAACCCAAAGAACCTGTTGTAGAAAGACAGAGTCTGTCCGGCCATCAGATGTTTTGGCCTTAAGCTCCACTGTTCCACGGCCGCATGATTCTATTACTGAATCATCGCCTAACTTAATGGTGCCTTGTAAAGGTTCGAAGTTTATAAGAAGGTCTAGGTTCGAAGTCATGTGTGAGCTTGCGCCTGTATCGATAACCCATTGATTCAGGCAAGGGGTCTTTTGCGTAGGAGGTGAGGAGGTAGAGGTACTGACCGGTTTGGATGTCTCTTCCTTTCCGATTTTAGCTGAGTGTCTGGCTCTGTCCTTCTTTCGCTTCTCGTTGTCAGCCTTGAGCTTGTTACACTCATTCCCGGAGTGGCCTTCACTGCGAGCAGAGGGGTAGTGCTTTTTGCAGTAGGAGCATTCCTTCGTTTCGGCCGGTTGCCGGCGGACCGTATCGCGAGCCTTTCCCTTTCCTTTGACATCAGCGCTTTTATACGCCTTATCATCCACAGAATTAACCGAGGATTTCAAGTCCAACAGTTTGTTGTAGACATGATTGTAGGTAAGGTCCTCCTTGGTTTGGAGGTTGTCGACAATGTTGCTCATTGACGGGAGTAGGGAACGGAGGAGAACGGCGGCTTTGGCTTCGGTTGACTTGAATACCGATTTAAAAACAAATGGTAGAGCGTATCGGTCGGTTTCCGAAGCCTTTGAGCAACGATGTTGCATGCGATTTCCATAGGGTATCGTACTTGTTGATATGGTCCGGCATAGGTTCGGACGTATTGTACTTGGAATCGAGGACCGCATTGAGCTGGTCAAAGAAGGAGGTGGTATTTTCACGACCGAATTTATCTTCGAAGACTGTCCAGATGGCGGGTGGTGTCTTGTGGGTGGCCAGCAAGACAAGCCATTTTGGATCGATCGTTTCAAGGAAGTAGGCTGAGGCCCCCTGGTAACGATCCTGGAACTGTTCACGAGTATCACCATCATTATCCGTATCTTCCTCATCCGGTATTGTTTCTACTCCTGTTATTATGTCCCAACAATTAAATAAGGTAAGAACATATTCTGAGATATCACACCAAGTTCTGTAGATTTCTGGGCCCATGAGCTTTGGGATTGAGCTCAGTTTGTAGGAGGGTGCCCAGGGGCGTCTGGTATTCGCGGGATTTGGCGGCGGCGGGTTTGCAGAGCCTGCAGGATCCATTGGTGGAGGTGGAGGCGGTGCACCCAGTGGTGACGCACGTGGTAGTGGAGGAGTTGGAGGTACCAGAAGAGACGGAGGAGGAGGTAGAGGAGGAGTTGGAGGTAACGGAGGTGCTTGTTCCTCCTCTTGCTCAAGTTCTTCTTCGAATTCTTCATTTTCTTCGTGAGTTGGAGATTGGTTTCCAGCAGATTCACCAGAATTTGACATGCAATAGGTTGTTAACTTGTGTTAAAAGTGTTAACCTATGTTGAAAATCCTCGATCAGTATTAATAACCACCACCCCCATAGGCCAACACTCCTACACTAGTGGAAGCCTGTTTGCAGCACACCCGGATGCGCCTGGGACAGCGGCTGCGCCAGCTGATGTCTGATTCAGGCTCCCAAAAAAGTGAGAAGTGCCGGAAGGGTCATGGAGGACCACATGAACGGTGCCTAAGGAAAGAAGAGGATTAGGAGGGAACGGGTGGCAGATTCTGCTTTTAGGCGAGGGTGAATACCAAGAACGTTTCGCCGAGAAAATTTCGTGCCGAGCGATAAAGTTTCGTTTCGAAGAAAGTTTCAATTTGATCAATGTTTTCGACTCAAATGAATTTGTTTCGTTTCGAAGGTAGAAATATTTCGCGTCGGGTGAAATGTTTCGATCGTCGTAGGTAGGAAGCGTGTAGGTGTAAGTCGTATAGTTATAGAGGCGCCGGGCTTATAACCTGTTCAAATGTGTGGGTACGGTACTATCTTAATAACTTTGTACGAAAGTACGACACAGTAGTAAGAGTATACTGCGGGCATGCTAAGCGAGGAGGAATTTTGTATGATGGTAGATTGGTAGTAGTTCTTGTCCTTAATTCTCTTAAGCGAGATGGGTGGTAACCCCTATTGATACAGGTGCGCATCCTTCGCGTAACTAAGAGGAAATGTAAGGGAAAACATAAGTATCGATGTGTTTGACCATAACATAAGTAGGAAAAACATAAGTGCGAACCTGTTTGACCCTAAAGAACTGCCAAGGAAATCCCATAAAACATGCGTAAATCTGAGGTGGTGTGAACGGATAATTAGAACATAATTGTAAATCAAATGACCGATGACCGTGCATGATGATGCATAAAATGTAAGAAATAAATCTGAACACCAGATAAGAAAAGCACGCCATAATCGCCTAATCGTATCATGAAATATCAATGAAATATACGTAATACAAACTCCGCTGTAGTAATGTCTGTGAACTAGAAATAATACTAAGTAGAGGAATATATGATATTATCAAGAAGAATATACATATGAAACGAATTAGAAAATTCAACAGAAGTGACTCATTTTGGTCAGGCGATCTACTACCACTACCATGGCGTCATGATTGTTTGACTTGGGTAATTCGGTTATAAAGTCTAATGATATAGACTTCCATGGTTTTTCGGGGGCCTTGTTCGATTTGAGTAATCCGTAAGGTGCATGTTGTACCACTTTGGTTCTTTGGCACATGTCGCAATTCTTGACGTATCGTTTGATGTCTTCTCTTATCTTGGGCCAGTAATATCTTCGGTTGATCAATTGGGTAGTTTTGGCAGTTCCTCCATGTCCGGTATATGGGAGGTCGTGATGGTGTCATATGATTTCTGTGCGTAGCTCTTCTTTGTTTGGTATCTAGATTTTCCCTTCATACCACAGGTAATTATCTGTCCATTGGCATAATCCTAAGGCTACTCCCTTGGCTTCCTTGATTCCTTGTACCAGTTTTTCCTTAATGCCTTGGATTTCCTAGTCTTGCGAACTTTTTCTCTTGATATCTTCTTCCAATGTTGTTCATGTGTTGATTTCCTTCAGGGACTCATATCCACTGTCTTCATACTCTGATTGGAAATAGTTTTCTTTTGGTAACAGCATTTGTTGTTTCTGTCTGATGCTTTTGTCTTCCGGATCTTTTGGTTTGTCCGCCAATCGTCTTGTCAAGGCATCGGGCTTTCCTCCTTCTTTTCGAGGGCGGTATTCAATCTTAAAGTTGTAGGTGCTGAGTTTTTCTATCTACCTTATTTGTCGTCCATTTAGCTCCTTCGTTGTCATGAAGGGTACTAAGTTTTTGTGGTCCGTGAGTACTTTGACTGGTGCCTGATTGTTTCATGTGTATCTTCTCCATTCCTTTAGTGCTTGAACTATTGCTAATAGTTCTTTGTCATGGACGTCGTAGTTGCATTCCGCTGGGGTCCTTGTTTTGGATCAGAAAGCCACTGGGCTCCATTTGCCATCCTCACATTTTTGAGATAGTATACCTGAGCATATGTATTTCGAAGCGTCTGTTTCGATCATTGTTTTCTTTATTGGGTCGAAATGCATCAGTATTGGTCCTTTGCTAATCTTGGTTCTTAGTTCATCGAATGGTTCTCTTTCTTTGGTGTCCCATTCCCATTTGACATCTTTTTTCATTAGGTTGTATAATGGTTTAGCTGTTCGGCTAAAACCTTCTATAAATCTTCGATAGAAGTTGCAGAATCCCACAAAGCATTGGATATCCGTTTTGTTCTTTGGGTATCCCCATTCCCATATGGCTTTGGTTTTGACTGGGTCCATCCGGACCCCTTCACCATTGATGATGAATCCTAGGTATTCGGTTTCTTTTTTGTAGAATTCGCATTTGCTGGGTTTGCACCTCATTCCTGACTCTTTGATATCGGCCATTATGTTGCTGACGTCCTTTTGGTGTTGTTCCATATCTTTGGAGTATATTAGTACATTGTCCTGATAGACGATGCAACATATCTCCAGGTACTTGTGGAGTACTTTGTTGATCCATTGTTGGAACGAGGCGGGTGCATTAGTTCGTCCGAATAGCATAACCAAATACTGGTAGGTCCCATATTTCGTCGCAAATGTTGTTTTCCATTCATCTCGTTCCTTGATTCTGACCTGATGATAGGCATCCCGAATGGCCAATTTGGCGAAGTATTTGGCTGATGCCAGTCGATCCAATGCTTCTCCTATTAGAGGTAGGGGATATCTATCCTTTTTTGTTATGTGATTGAGTGCTCGGTAATCAATCCATAACCTTAATTTTCTATCCTTCTTTTTGATAAACAGGATGGGTGATCCTCCATTCGCGTAAGATGGCTGAATCTATCCTCTTTCCAGGTTATGTTGAATGTATTTCCTTAGTTCTTCGAGTTCGGTTTCTCATAGCGAGTATATCCTCTTCTGAGATAGTCCTTTGCTAGCTTCCTCAAAATTGATCTCCAAATCGACATCTGGCCTCTGGGGAGGTAACTTGGTTGATTCCTTTTCTTAGAACAAGTCTAGGTGTTGATGTTATTCCTTGGGTACCAACCGGTCTAGTTGTTCGTCCTTTGTCTGAGGTCGATTTCTTATGGCTAGCTCTGTACTGATATTGATCTTTGCTAGGCTTGTTCCTTGGTTTTGATAATCCCATTTGAGAATTCCTGCCCTTTCTCCCTTGCGGTAGAATTTCCCAAAGGCTTGTGCCGATATCCTGTTGATTTCGATCCTTGGTGTTCTCTCTGGTGGCGGCCTCTTCTGGTCTGTGCTGCCGAACCCTTTGGTTCCTCTGGTGGTCTTGGTCAGGTTCTCCACTTCTTGGAGTTCTGCTTCATTGAGTTTTTTGATAATCAATGGCGCGATTTCATCGCCTCTTTTCACCATATAGTCTTTGTTGTCCTGGTTGACCATGACCACCTTCAGTTCACCTGTGTAATCGGCGTCTATTACTCCAGCATTGGTAGTGAGTCTGTGTTTGACTGCGAGACCGCTGCGTGGTACTATACGCCCATAGGTTCCTTGAGGTAATTCTATGGCTATACCTGTTGACACAACTACCTGCCCCTTGGCCGGTATCATGACTTCTTCGTTGACGTATAGGTCGTGCCCTGCTGCCATCTAGGACCCTCTAGTGGGTATCTTTACTTCTTGGCTTAACTTCTTGACTTTGGTCATCGGATTCTTTCTTGGTTAAACTTGATTGAACTTCGCGTTTAAGTTCTCTCGGATTGCTTCTTCTTCTGGTATTGCGTAGATTACCGGCAAGCTGTTGAGACACCATATCGTACATGGTTCGCTGGTAAATGGAACCTTTCCTTCTTCCCAAATGATGGTAGGATTATGTTGTCGTAACCATGGCATTCCTAGGATTATCTCATGGTGTTGCAGATTCACCACTTGGAAGGTTGCCACTTCCCTATGATTTCCAATATTTATAGGTACTTGCGCTATATGGGGAATTGGCCCCATATTGCTGGGTTTTCTGTCTGTGAGGTAAATTTGCCTTTCTTTCTTCGTTTTCTTAGTCCTTAACTGATGTTTCTTGCATACTTCCTCATCTATGAAGTCTTCAGTTGCTCCGGAGTCGAGCATCGCATGTATTCTGGTTGCTTGTTTTTTGTTGTTATATATGGTGGTTTCGATCATGATATGATCATTGTCATTATTGTTTCCTTTCTGACTTAAAAGAGTGTCGTAGTTGGCTGTCGAGATAGGTTTGTCTTTCAGAGGGTCCCGCAGACCATCCATTACTGGGGACCTTTGTCTTTTGCCACCGTTTCGTATTCGTCTTCGATATCGATTTCCCTTATATTACTGCAGGGTTAGAATCTAGTACTTGGCCTGGTGTTCTGTTGACTTCTTCCTTGATTTGGGTTGGCTGGCTGTCTGCAATCCTTAATCATGTGCCCTGCTATTCGGCCTCTTAGGCACAAATTGTTGCTTGGTCTCCTAAGATATTCGTCTCTTCCGAGGTTGAGCGACGGCCTTTTCCTTGTTGCGTCTAGGTCAATTGCATCGCCTCCTTGCACGGTGGTCCTATAGGTCCCATTCTGGTTCCAGGGGGTCTTTTGGTTTCTCTGGTATGTTTGGTTAGACTGGGTTGAGGCTGGCTGATTCTTTTGTATCCAGTCTAGTTGTCCAAACTGAATTTCTTTTCGAATGGCCCAGCCAGCCATGGCTTCTGCAGTTGTGAATTTTTCTTCACTGTATCTCCAGGCTTCTTGATAGGTCCTCTTCAGACCTGTCATGAACCATCTCATTGCTGTTGCTTCATCGCATTCGGCATCATATTGGAGAAGTCTGAATTCATACCAATAATCAGTAACGTTTTTTGTTCCTAGTCTGATGTCTTCCAATTTGTTCCGCGCCGATTGGCTCAGTTCCATATTCATGAACTAGGCTTCGAATATGATTTTAAAGCTGTCCCAGGTTGTCCATAGTACGGGTGTCTGACTGAGCACTATAGGAGTAACCCACTGTAGGGCTGCTCCTTCGAGTAGTGTTAAGGTGTAGCGTATTTTCTCGTCATCGTGTTCTTGGTTCCACCCCACTGCATTGAAATATGTGAGAAGTTGGACCATAAATCCTCGTAGCTTGCTTCTTTCACCATCGTATCTTGGTGGTGTTTTGACTTTTGACTTGTGATCTTTGTTCCGGAATTCCTCTCGTATCATCTGTTGTACTTGCTCTCGGGTGAACAGTGCTGGTCCCGCGGGTGGCGGTCCAGGTGGTGGTGCTGGTCCTGACATCCTTTCAGGTCTCAGGGTATCTGGAGTTTCTTCTGGTAAAGGTAGAGTGATCGGTTCTGGGGTGACGGGACTTGTTGATCTTGCTGAGTGTCGACTTGCTTCGTTAAGTGCTTCTTCCAATCCTCCTAATCCTAGACTGTCATCTTGGACGTCTATGTCTCCCTCGTAGTCTCTGTTGAAAGGATCCGTGGTGTAATCGTTAAGTGTCGCGTTGTAGAGACACCTTCTAATGTTAAGAATCCTACCGAGTAGGACCTAGCGACAGGTAACGATACTTCTCTATAAGGTGATAGTTCCCCGGCCTATGCCTACGCGATCCCGATAGTCCAGTCCTATGACTACTACCGTTTTCGCACCTATCTTCTTATTCTTCTCTTTAGTCCTCGCTTAGGACTAAATCTCCTCTCGTGGGAGGAAAGACAATTCTTGGATTTCTTAAGATAAATCTTAACGAGTGTAAAGGCAGGTTTTATTGATAATAACTTGAAGGTAGGAAAGAAACAAGAAGAACGTGTGAAGAACAAATACTTCGGGGTTCTAGTGATCCCTTATATAGTAGGTCTTCACCTGGCGTGACTCATACCTTGCGTCACGCGAACCCTGTGACTCATAATCATGAGTCATGCGAAATCCATCAGACGACTCGTATGAGTCGCTGTGCAACATGCCTAAAACCAATCAAAACATAATAACCCAGTCAGGTGTGCAACTCGCGTCACCTGAGTGAAACCCATGACTTATAAGTTGAGTCATGTGTGAAAATCATAACATCATGTGACTCATAATTATGCGTCATGAACAGGTAAACATAATAACCTATGGCGCACTACTGTGCGTCATGTGAAATTCCAACATACCTATAACTCGGAAGTCTGAGCTATGTGAAATCTGCCTCGCTTAGTCACAGTTTGTAACATTAGTAGTCACCTGTGACATTATAGACAACCAACACGTAATCCGAGTCCACGCCCTTGTCGACTCTGGAGCAACTGGATATGCTTTCATGGATAAAGACTTTACTAGCCATCAACACCTTCCCTTATCCCAACTCAAAGAACCTGTACACCTTGCTGTCATTGCTGGGAGACCCATCAGCTCTGGGGCAATTACCCATATCGCCCACTTTGACCTAAAAATAAACGACCACCTGGAATCAGTCCCCATCTTTATCACCAAACTTGGTAGTTACCCCCTTACCCTCACCATCCCCTGGTTGAAATGACATGACGTCACCATCTGCTTCACCTCCAATACTGTTACCTGCAAATCTGACTATTGTCTCAAGTACTGTACCGCAGACCTAACTGGTATCTAAGGAATCAAATATGAAATTTTCCACTTCCTCTAAGCTTACGCCCTTCGAAGGGCCTTCGACCGCAAAGTGCTAGAACAACAGGAAGTCAAAGAAATCATCTCTCCGGAGCACCATGCCTTCCTACCTGTATTCCTAGAAAAAGGACAGACCCAACTACCCCCTAGCCGACCAGGTGTGGACCACGAGATACCCCTAAAACCTGGTTTCACCCCTTCCTTCGGTCCTTTCTACAACCTGTCCATGCCTGAACTAGCTGCCCTGAAAGGATGGACTGACGAGAATCTAAAGAAAGGCTTTAGCAGCCCTTCCACCTTCTCTGCGCCCTCGCCTGTGCTGTTCATCAAGAAAAAGGATGGTACCTGGAGACTTTGTGTTGACTACTGGGGACTAAACTAAGGCACCATCAAGGATCATGGTCCTCTCCCCCTGTTAACTGAAACCTTCATGAATGTAGCTGATGTGAAAATCTATTCCAAACTCAACATTCGAGGGGCCTATAACCAAGTCCTCATGAAAAAGAAATATTGCTAGCAAACTACCTTCCGTACTCGCTATGGTCTCTTTGACTCTAATATAATACACTTTGGTCTTAGCAATGCCCCTGCCACCTTCCAAGCCTTGATCAACAATGTCTTACGCCAGGGACTCGACAGGTTCTGCACAGCTGACCTGGACGACATCCTAGTGTACAGTAAGACTCCCAAAGAACATGTGAAACATGTAGGTTAGGTACTGAAGCATTACAAGAGGTTGATCTCGAACTCAAGCTACAGAAATGCGAGTTCTATGTTACCCATGTGGAATACCTGGGCTTTATCAACAGCCCTGAGGGCATCTGGATGGGCAATGCCAAGGTGGAAACTGTTACTACTTGGCCTGTACCCAACCATGTAGGTGAGGTCTGTCCCTACCTAGGCTTCGGCAACTTGTACCGAAGGTTCATCTGTGCCTTCTCGCGTCTGGTATGCCCCTTCACCACCCTCACCAAGAAGAACCAGCCTTTCGTATGGACCCTCAAATGTCAGAAGGCTTTCGAACGGTTAAAAGAAGCCTTTACCACAGCCCTGGTCCTAGCCTACAACAAGTTCCATAAGGAAGTAATTATTGAAACTGACGTCTCAAACTTCCTCTCTGCAGGTATCATGTCATCAAAGGATGACCACGGGAGTCTCTACCCTATCGGATTCTACTCTCGTAAGCATAGCCCTGTCAAATACAACTACGACATCTATGACAAGGAACTCATGGCTGTAGTCAGAGCCTTTGAAGAATGGCGATATTACCTCCTTGGAAGACAGGTAACAATCCTGACAGAGCACCTCAACCTTAAGCACTTCACTACCAAGAGGCTGTTGAACAACAGACAGGCCTGTTGGTCCGAATTTCTATCCCAGTTCAACTACCAGATCGAGTACCAACCTGGCAAGCTGAACGGCAAGGCTGACGCATTGACCTGGATGAAAAACGAGACCCCTGAGGAAGTGGAGGAACGGAAAAGCCACCAAACACAAGTGGTGTTGAAGTCTCAGCCTCTGAGTTTGTTGGTGAACATCATGCTTCCTACTAGAGCCTCTCCTATTGAAGAACTTTGGAAGGAGACCTATGAAGCTGACACAATTGCAATCCAGGTCCTCCATGCCCTTGACAAGGGTGACTGACACTCCAGCCTCCTGTAGCTGAATGAAGGTAAATGCGAGGGAGACCGGCGGCTCTACCATGATCGGATTTACGTCCCTCAACACGATGAATCCGCCTATGGCTGATACAGGATGCCTACAACGGGCCCTTAGTGGGACACCCTGGACGTGCCAAAACAGATGAGCTTATGTCCCGATGTTACGTTTGGCCTGGAATGGGGAGGGGTATCGCATGTTTCCTGGCCAACTGCCATATCTGTCAATGGAGTCGCACCTCCCGGCATGCCCCCTTTGGCATTCTGCGTCCACTGCCGATACCTGACCACCCTTGGCAACACCTCTCTATGGACTTTGTCACTGGCCTACCATGGAGTCATGGAAACGATGCTATCCTGGTAGTAGTACATCAAATGTCCAAAATGCACCCCCTTATCGCCTGCCACACTACCATCGACTCTCCCACCCTTGCTGACCTTTACCTCTGCCCCATCTGGGAACATCACAGCCTTCTAAAGACAATCACCTCTGACCGAGGTACTCAGTTCACGGTGGACTTCTGGAGAACCGTCTGTGAAAGACTCCAAGGAGAAAGGAAAATGTCGATGGCTCCCCACCCCCAAACCGATGGTCAGACTGAACGGGTCAACGCCATCGTGGTACAATCCTTCAGAGCCTTTGTTAGCTACCAGCAGGATGACTGGTCCCTGTGGCTGTTCATGGCCAGATTCGTAGCCAACAACCCTGCCTCTGAGTCTACCGGGGTATCCCCTTTCTTCACCAACCATGGTTCTGACCTGCATATGGATTTCTTGGACACCCCTGATGAGGTCACTGATAAACCCTCCATTGGAACATTCGTGGATCGCATCAAAGATATCCACTCCCATCTAAAGGCTGAGATCACCTTCGTCCAACATCGCCAACAAGAGTATGCTGACAAAGGGAGACTCCCGGCCTCTCAGTTCCAGATCGGAGACCACATTTGGTTGAACATGAAAACTATCAGAACTAAACGACCCTTCGGGAAGCTTGATAATAAACGTTTCGGTCCTTATCCTGTCCTCATCGAGATTGGAACTGATGCCTACTGGTTGGACCTTCCCCCTACCATGAAGGTCCACACCGTGTTCCATATTTTCCTCCTTGACGTTACCTCCTATGACCCCCTCCTAGGCTAGAAAATACGGCCGCCACTACCTGTAGAGGTGGATGGCAAACAGGAATGGCAGGTGGAGCAGGTCCTGGATGCCAAGTTCGTCTGACACCGCCTATGATACCTTATCTGTTAGAGAGGGTATGCAGAGGCCACATGGGAACCCACTGACTCTGTCAATAGACTTCAAGCCCTAGAATAGTTCCATGAACGATACCCTAATAAGCCAGGACCCTTACCTGAATGACTCACCTCAGGGGACTTTGGCGTTGGAGAGGGGAGCGAGTGTCATGGCCACCCGGCCCGGTATGAGGAAGGAACACTGGATTTTTGGGTACACATATTACCTCTGGTTTCTATTGTTGCATGCTAGGATTTCCTTTGTGTCATGCTTGTGATAGGTTGCCGCGTGATGGAAACTAGTAGAACCTGATGGAAGGATCGCAGCTATGCGTGATGCAGAGGACTTTGTTTTGTATTAGTGATCATGGAGGATTTCTTATCTATATAAGGAGGTGTGCCTCCTTATATTTTATGTTCTTTACGCAATCTGGTAATCTCCTTCAGACACCCTTTCTTTCGCTCCTGTACAACGACAAGGAAGCTTTTCTTCTGATACTTGTAGGGGAGTCATCTGGGTTCGCCTAGTAGTCCTGCTGGTTGAGGTTGTTGTTGGTAGAGTTGTTGTTTGGTATTCATTTGGTAGTGGTACTCGTCTCACCTCCTCTATGGCTCGTCTTGATCGTGAGGCTGTATGGGCAGGGGGTCCTTCTTTTCTGCTTGACGGGTCTTCTCTTTAGTTAAATATTTTGGCTTTCCTGTACTCGGTACCTGACAGGATCTCGCGTTCGTTGAGTCGGTTGGGAGTTGTTGTTTTAGGGGGCTCACGTAGTTGCTGAGAGGATCGGGCGCCTCTATTCTTGATGTGAGGATTCTAAGCCCCACCCTTTGGTTGTTTCACGTGTTGTTTCTAGCGACACTAACACCTACAGAGTTGATTGATGACCACTCTGTATCTTTAACTTGTCGTATCGATCGCATCACACTTTTATGGTGGGTCCCCTACTTGTGTGGGGATTACCTTACTGTCGGCTACATTCCTCGGTCGGAATCCTACAATGTTGTTTCCTCCCATTTCCACAATGTTTCCCATTCGTGTAGCTACTATGGGTGGTTGTGGGGTCTGCTTCTCTGCCCGACGTGGGTGGAGATGCCTTTGAGGCTGGTGGTTGCGCCCCCTCTCTTCACTTCTATGGTTGGGATTGTGGTCGTGGTGGGCGATTGGCTACTGGGCTCCCTGGCGCAGGGGCCTTGGCACTTGCCGTGTTCGACCTTGGTGGGCCTTGGCAATCAAACCAGTGGCAAGTGTAGTATTCCTTGGCTCGCTTAGCCTGACTGGTGCCTACTGTCCACAGTCACGACTGTTCTGAGACTGGTTGTTATGATGATGCTGTTCTGGGCCTGTTTTATTTGGCCTGGATATTTTATGCCTGCCTTCCTGAGCTTATGCTGCTCGGGTAGGTGGATGAGTGGACTGTTGGCTGCCGTGTTGTATGTGGCCTCAGGTGCTTGAAGTGGCCCTGCCTTGGCCTTCGGGTGCCTTGGGTTGGGTCCTGCCTAGTTGTGTTCCACTAGATGTCCCGGGGGCTGTCCTCCTGACTTGGGAGCTTGACGCCCGTCTACTTTGACTGCACCACATGTTTCCTTGGTAATTGGCCTGTTAAGCTGTGGCCTTCACTAGTCGTTCGGGCGGTGGGCTCTGTGGGGCTGTGGCTAATATGTGTGGCTGCAGTTGGGCTGTGGTGGTGCTGGCAGACTGTGACGACCCTATGTTATAGAGCTATGGTAACCTACGTCTATGTCCATACATAAGACCAAGAGGTTAGATGGTAGAGGAGGTAGGTATGCAGGCGCATATCCGAGGGATATCTGATGGTCAAGATATCTCTAAGAACAGAAGGTACTTAAGGAAATGGTGTACTCAAGTAGTGGTAGTAACGAGACAATGTCCGCTCTGACCTAAGGATAGGACAGAAAGCCGGGTGAGTTTACCCTGTCTAAGGAAGTCACATTACCCTACCATGGAGACCGGTTTCGTGTCACCATGGACGTACTTACCCTACCTTCCGTCAGAAACGTACTCAGAAGAATCTCGTGAAATGTTAGGATTGTTTGTTACGCAATGACGATCGACAGACACTTGTTTGCGTTTTGATCAAAATACTACCGGAGGAG
Organism: Tuber aestivum; assembly: GCA_900010015.1. Taxonomy (NCBI): domain Eukaryota; kingdom Fungi; phylum Ascomycota; class Pezizomycetes; order Pezizales; family Tuberaceae; genus Tuber; species Tuber aestivum. The sequence continues at coordinate 292,074 of LN890996.1, read as the reverse complement.
CTATAGTGCTCTGAACAAGCAGTAACTTGGTAGAATTATTCCTAACAGGTACCTGCGGCCCCAGGGTTTGCCCTGGGCGTCATGGGCCAAAATGGGTGGAGTTGCCGTCTTCCTAGTTAAATGGAGTTCATGAAGACATGTCCATAATACTGTATACGTCGCTGCCGTCCGTCGGACCGAAGGCTGTTCACAGGATATATAAGGGGGTGAAGGGGAGAAGGTCAAGTACCTTCTCCAAAAAGAACGGAGTAAAACTGACCAAAACTGACAGAGTTAGTGTGAGCTATCCAGAAGGGTCCCCAGAGTAGTCCTGGGTAGTACCAGAGACATCTGGGAAGGTTTTACGCCAATCATGCCTACACGTGCCCCTTTGCTGTAGGCTCTTTGTGGGTTGTTTGAGGACTCTAATAGCATGATACTTATCATGGTGAGTGGTGTGTTGGGGGCAAGGGACCATGGGTAGCGCCCACAGGTCCCGCCGCCGCTGCAGCTCTCCCCAGGAGCACCGTGGACCCTCTAAGTTGGTACTCAAGAAAGATAGAGCTTAGCCGGGAGAAAGCTGATGTGTATGGGAGCTTGCATAGGTCATAGTACATGGGAAGTGAGTCATTTAGTTAGCTTTCCTAGGCGTCTCGACAATTAGCCACTGACGAGACACCGATGGGCAGAGGTTTCCACTCCGCCAGTTGTATTGGTAAACACCTTGCTGGAACTGATGTGCATATAGGAGAATTCTGCTAGAGTGCGCTGACACCTTAGCCCTTCGGGGACACGGTAATGGTGCCGGGGCAACCCTTACGGAGAAGGGCATACTCATGATGGTTGGGGTAACCTGATGGGGGAGTTTCTGGTATAAGTCTGACTACTTAAAGATTATACGAGAACTCTCCTACCTCGACAGAATCAACATCCTCTCAAGAGACTTTAATTGAGATAAGCCTGAGCTTAACTATATTAAGTTTTACCGTTTACTTTTATTCTTTACACCTTTGCATGAGCTGTGTTCGAGCGATTCGAAGTTTGGTGTGGTCGCATCCTTAGGAACCATCTACCTGATGGAGCCCCCATTACAGTATATCGTTAAGCGAACTTCTCGCTTAACTCTCCTCTTGATTTTTTGTTTCAATTGAACTGACGTTAAGAAATCATCTCTGCTTTAGCAGTTAAGATGGAAGAGGAATCGTCGAGTTCCGAAAGCAGTTTTGGCATTGATGATGACCCTTGCAAAGCCACCATTTTTAGGGCCTCGATTATTGCCGACATGAAGGGCATCGGTGGTGCAAGTACAAAAATGCTTCTCGCCGCAGCCCCGATTGAAGTCCCCGAACATTCCCGTGATCTAGTACTTCATGCTGCAGGCCGCGCCGCATTATCTTTCACGAACGATATCCCTTTTGCTCAAGGAGTGTAGAGGGATACTATCATGGAGAAGAAGAAAATGAGACCCATGGGCTTCCTACGATTTCGGTCGCGGAATTCTCTCGCGACTACATCGAACCCTATATCCTACGAGAAGTGACCCATGAGGTCACCAGCGCAAGGAAGGATTTGTTGCATTGGAATAAGGTGCAACAAACGAAGTTTAGGAAGGAAATCATTAGGTTGTCGGTGGCATGGATGAAAAGGCAACAGGATGCCTTTGTCACAATGCTGAACAATTAGTTTGTGATGAAGATACGGATGGACGGGTTGGAGAAGGCATGGAATGAAGGATATAACATGGATGAGGATAATGATGTGCTAATGATTGAGGCTGCACTGGCTTTACCGCTGGTAACCGATAAGCCGGACAACTTTTCGCAGCAGCTGACAATGTATGCTAGAGACGATCGATACAAACCAGAGCTGAGTCTACTAGGATTGCGGATTCTGGAAAGCTTAAAAACGGGAGAATCAGAGGCAGCTCAGTCCTTTGCCCCCGTTACAACTCGTTCACTCTCGACGTTGGTACCTCGATGTTACTCAGTTAGTCCCATCGGGGGAACAAGACCACATGCGTCGCCAAGACCCCCTGATCTAGCACAATGAGACCATTAAGGTCTCCCTCTCCCTCGATTACAGTGACCCCAGTCCAGCCAGCTGTATCACAGACTCTCCTCCCTCCTCCGACAGCGATTGGATCTGTTCCGACCCCGTCTCCTACTCCAGTCGACGTTCCATGGCCAGTCATGCGAGAAGGATCTCCCGGCCTAGCCGAACAAGTCGAAAGGACATTGAAAATGTGGGATAATCTCAGAGGAGGGAACCCACGGCCTACCACAGCCTCTCAAGGCACTCCCGTCCCTGTTGCGGCAACGCCCTGTCAACCCAACCGGCCACAGGTCCATGTACCGACAGCACCTGTTAAACCTTCAAGTAATGCTGGATTTTCAGGGTTCGGGCCAGCACCGCCAGCGCGAGGACCCTTCTGTCACCCCACATGCCGAGGATACGGTGGGCGACATGACTTCTTTTGTCAACCACCACCACCGGAGGTACCGGGGGGCCCACCACGGGAGGCCAGAC
>LN890996.1:267973-289549 GCA_900010015.1 Tuber aestivum | reverse complement strand
GGCAACGCCCTGTCAACCCAACCGGCCACAGGTCCATGTACCGACAGCACCTGTTAAACCTTCAAGTAATGCTGGATTTTCAGGGTTCGGGCCAGCACCGCCAGCGCGAGGACCCTTCTGTCACCCCACATGCCGAGGATACGGTGGGCGACATGACTTCTTTTGTCAACCACCACCACCGGAGGTACCGGGGGGCCCACCACGGGAGGCCAGACAAGATAAGGGAAAGGGAAAGGAGGAACCCCTATGTGGCTATTGCAATAAGCGGGGTCATAAAGGACCTCCTGAACACCCAGAGACCTGCCCCGCTCTAGCCGAATGGTTAAAGGTGTTGCAGGCTGCGCCAAACCCAATGCCGTCAGGGAGTAACCAGCCAGCCGGCTCAGTACCGCCACAAGCACCGTCAGGAGGGGGTCCTCCGGATGACAGGAATCGTGGTGGTCGAGACGAGCAATTTGATGCTTATGAAAGACCAAGGGAAACCTGCGGTGGCAATGCTGAGGGCAGTGGAGGTGGAAATCTACCTCCCGGAGACGAATTCTATACGGCTGGTGGAGGGGACCTGGGTGATTCTGACCCCGATGAGAGTTCTGATGATGATGCCGATTCCCTACCCGATGTCACACCATTTTTGGGACTACGCCGTAATGGCTGGAATGATGAGAAGAAAGACCGATATGACCGTCGGGCAGAAGCACTATGAGAGCGGTTGCAAAACCAATCTCGGTCCTTGTTACATTCAAGATGCAGGAAGCCGGAGAAGCTAAGCGGCATTCCCACGTTCAAGGAAGTTGTTGCCGATCCAGCTAGTTTTCTGACCTTGGTCGAAGTCAAGTTTGAGTACTTTTCTGATTGCCGTCTGCCGGACATAGATAAGATCAACTTGGTCATACCTCTTCTCGAAGAACAAGGGTTCGAAACTGGTACCTAGGCATACACGCACACATCAACTGTGAAGCCCCCAAGCGAGCTGGTATGCCGTTCACCAAGAATGGTCCGCTCCAGACATGGAAGGGTTTCTGTGAACGGTTAGAGCTGAGTCACGGAGGTGACAACGTGAATCGGGATAAGAATCTTCTCGCATGGAACAACTTGGTGATGTCCTCCCACCAGAGTAGTCCATACCTGGATAAGGTTATCGATCTGATGTACAAGCTGAACTACACAGACCACCAGCTGGTAAAGGATAAGGTGAGGACGGGGATAATGTCCAAGCTTCGGAAGTCATGGGTGTTAATCACGCCTCACCCTGAAAGTCTCAGCGATTAGTTACATTTGCTTCGGCAAGTTGGACATAATCTCGAAGACGATAAACGTTTCGGACATCTCAACGATGATAAACCTGCAAAGCCACGAGAGAAAAGAGAGAAGGAAACTTCTAAACCTATGAGAACGTTTAAGAAGAAGGAGAAAGGTTCGGGTTAGAAGGACAACAAGGCGTGGAAGACAGCTAATGTTGGCGCCAGAAACCAGGCAGGGACGTCTGAGCATGCAATTGCTCATCGAGACATCCCTCAGATCCTGACTGATAAACGACGCAACAATAAGGAATGTACCAAGTGCGGGAGAGAAGGACACTTCTGGAGACAGTGTTCGGTAACCTTCCCGGTTGTTCATGCTGTGAGGAATACCGCGGGAGTGAAACGGTCATGACCCAAGGTGGAATTCTCTACGAGTGGCAATAAATGATTAAAGCGCATTGAAGCGTCTCGTTCGCCGCCTTCTGGTCCCAAGCTCTTGGAAGCTCGTAAGCCTTCTCCTACTATTATGGAGGTTGATACGGACCTCAGTGAAGGTAAGAACCTGATCCTAAGAAGGAGATAACATGGGCTGACCTATCTAGATCTATGAAGATCTCGAAGGAAGGATGGCCACTCAAGTGGAAGGGATTAAGGTAAGAACCAATTCGCGTTGACTAGCTCTTAAGTTCTAACAAAGTCGCCAATACAGAAGTATTGGGGGACTACCTGCTCAGGTAGATGTTATGGTCGCACGCACTGTTTGATCTTTTCTTTTGGTTCTTGGGTTCTGTTATTTCTTATGTTTTCATGTTGGACATTCTAGGGAAATTACTTTCAGGTTTTTCTTTGGATGAGCATTCTGCTCCGAGGGGTCACTCTGGAAAATGGGAACTGCGCGACATTCGGATAGGGTACAAAGATGCCCTGTTTGGCACCGGTTGACTGGACGTCTCCGGAGAGCAAATGTATTTCTTGTCTTACATGGGTCGTTTGTCTTGTATAGTTGAATTGGTTGGATTATTAGTCTTGAATACAAGTCATCTTTCAAGTTTACCTGAGGAGGGTTTAGTACCCGAAATCATGCTGGCGTGATAGTAAACAGCACTCCAATTTCTCTTATTGATTAAAACCATTCGTGAAACCTTTACCGATCCATTGTGGCCCCTCTTGTGTCGAAAGGCAAGAGACTAGCAAGAATGAGTACCGTGAGACAAACCAAGAAAACACAGCACTCAAGCCCACCCAAACATAGCAAATCTATTCACTTACGAGTGACACTAGATTGGCGCATAGGGTGTTGGCATGTAAGTGCCGAAGCGTTATTACTATTAGATAGTGGAGCTACTGGCCCAGTGCTATGTAGTCAATCGGTTAAGAGTACCCAGGCTCCCTGTGTACGAAGAAGGATTCATACTCCAATAAAGGATGCAAGCGGTAACCACATACCAGGATCAGGTCTTCATTATACCAAATTGTTGGACTTGAAGATAGGTGATCACGTGAATGGTATGCGCTTCGAGGTAGCCAATCTTGCCGATACTAGAGTAGATGGTTATCTCCCAATGTCGTGGTTAAAGGATCATAACCCTGACATAGATTGGAAAGTAGGATCACTGACCTGGTGCTCAGATTTCTGTAAGGCTAACTGCCTAACAGAGCAGAGGCGATTAGTATACATGACTGATGAAGAACTGTTGGCCGAAGATCCTGAAAACGTATATTTTCTAGGGACGGTACAATTCTCGGGTGAGAGCGGTGAAGATGTAACAGTCCAACTCTTACCGGAGTACAAGGACTTTGGAGACATATTCAGTCAAGAGAGGATAGAAGCACTACCGGAACATACGAAGTATGATGATAGAATTGATTTAATTCCTGGAAGTATACCTCCCTTCGGGCCTATCTATCCAATGTTGGTGAAAGAGCGACAAGCTCTAAAGGAGTTTATAAACGAGATGTTATGAACAGGGAAGATAGAAAGGTCTACTTCCTCGTCCTCGGCTCCTATACTTTTTGTACCAAAACCAGATGGTACTCTAAGATTGGTAATAGATTACCGAAAACTAAACAAAATCACGGTGAAGAATAGATATCCTCTCCCGCTGATGAATGAGTTGCGAGGCAGGATGTCTAAAACTACAGTGTATAGCTTGATGGACCTGAAGAATAGGTATTGGGGAATCCGAATGGCTAAGAAAGCCATAGGAGATACTCACTCGCATCAGGAACTGACAGCCTTTTGTAGTGAATTGGGACTACATCAATTTAAAGTGATGCCGTTTGGGCTATGTAACGCCCCCGCCACCTTCCAGAGCATAATAAATGACATATTTCGAGATAGGCTGGGTGAAGGAGTTGTCGCTTATATGGACGATATCCTGATTTACTCAGAGACAATTGAAGAACATGTCTCTCTGGTAAGGCGAGTCATGCAGAGGTTAAGGAAGCATCGACTATGTGTAAATATAAAGAAGTCGATCTTCCATAAGAGTCAAATTGAGTTCCTAGGTTATCGGATTTCCGAGAAGGGAATATCCATGACCACCAAAAAGGTGGATTCTACCCTAGAATGGAAACCACCGACTAGGGTCGTCAGAGTCCAAAGTTCTCTGGGCTTCGCCAACTTCTATAGAAGGTTCATAGAAGGGTTTAGTAAGATAGCGAAACCTTTGACAGACCTCACTAAGAAGGATATCAAATTTGGTTGGACCCCTGCTTGTGATAAGGCATTCTATGAGTTAAAGAAAGTGTCACAAACTGTGACTAAGCAAGGCAGATTTCATATAGCTCGGATTTCCGAGTTATAGGTATGTTGAGATTTTACATGACGCACACTAGTGCGCCATAGGTTATTATGTTTATCTGTTCGTGACTCACAGTTGTGAGTCACACGATGTTATAATTTTCACACATGACTCATACTTATGAGTCATGGGTTTCACTCAGGTGACGCGAGTTGTGCACCTGACTTGGTTATTATGTTTTGATTAGTTTAGGCAAGTTGTGCAGCGACTCATAGGAGTCGTCTGATGGATTTCATATGACTCATAGGAGTCGTCTGATGGATTTCATATGACTCATGGTTATGAGTCACAGGGTTCGCGTGACGCGAGGTGTGAGTCATGCCAGGTGAAGAGTGACTATATAAAAGGGTCACTAGGACCCCGAGTATGAGCTCTTCACACGTTCTTCTAGTTTATTTCCTACCGTTAAGTTATTATCAATAAAACCTACCTTTACGCTCTTTAAGATTTATCTTAAGAAACCCGAGAAGTGTCTTTCCTCTCACGAGAAAAGATTAAAGTCCTAGGCGAGGACTAAGGAGAAGAATAAGGAGATAGGCGCCCGTACGATAGTAGTCAAAGGACTAGACTATCGGGTTCGCGTAGGCATAGGCCTAAGAGCTATCACCTTACAGAGAAGTATCGTTACCTGTCCCTAGGTCCTACCCGGTAGGATTCTTAACAGAAAGCCTTTACCATGGGACCAATCCTAGTACACTTTGATCCTGCCCACCAGACCAAACTGGAGACAGACGCAAGTGACTTTGCATTAGATGCAGTACTTTCTCAGTTCTGTCAAGATGAGAAGTGGCACTTGGTGCCCTTTCATAGTAGGAAGTTCCACCCAGCTGAGATAAATTATGATGTACATGACAAGGAAATGACTGCCATCATGGCAGCTTTCAAGGAATGGGAACATCTGTTTAGGTCGGTAGAGGGTGAGATCTCGGTTTACACAGATCATAAGAATTTGGAGTACTTTAATAGTACAAAGACCCTCAACCGCCGCCAATATCACTGGGCAGAGTTCCTGCAGCCGTTCAATTTCAAGGTAGTTTACCGTAAAGGAAGGCTGAATACAAAGGTGGATGCACGGTCAAGGCGTGGGGACCACCGCCCTGAAGGGGGAAGTAATTCTCTGTCAGAGACACCAAAGCCATTTTTTCGCCCTGGACAATAGGTTGTACGACAAGAACGAGATCTCTTACATCCTCATTCATTGGCAGCCTGTCAAGGCTATCGGTTACAATCGACCTTTTTTGATGCGTTGCATATGGCTGCGAAACAGGATCCTATCTCTATGAGGGACTTAAAGGCTGTGTTAGCAGGAGACAAGGATGTCGACCGTAACTTGACAATAGAAAGAACTATGCTTCTATACAAGAATCTTACTATAGAGAAAGACCTTCTCCTATACAAGAATAGGTGGTATATCCTGAACTCACAAGAGCTGAAGGATAGGATCATGGAAGCTGAACATGACTCCTGTATTGCAGGACACTTTGGGACATACAAGACAGTAGGCAGGGTTAGGGCCAATTTCTTTTGGCCTAAGATGGATGAGAGCATTACGGACTACATTCGCACATGTGATGTTTGTCAACGGAACAAATCCGTTAAGCATAAGAAGTTTGGCTTGTTGGAACCTGTTGAAGTGCCGTTGAGACCGTGGACGGATATCTCAATGGACTTCATAGTAGCACTACCGGAATCAGAAGGGTATACCAAAATTTGGGTAATCGTAGATAGATTCTCGAAGATACCACACTTTATACCTTTGGCCACAGAAGTTCCCATAAAGGATCTGGCTCTAATGTTCCAGAAGGAAATTTGGCGGCTCCATGGGCTCCCAGAATCCATTATCTCTGACAGAGATAGCCGATTTACATCCAAGTTTTGGATGAGCCTGATGCAACAGTTGCAACTGAAACTACGATTATCGACTGCTTTCTACCCTGAGACTGATGGGCAGACTGAGATGGTAAACCAGACCTTGGAACACTACTTAAGAAATTATTGTTCCCATGAACAAGATGATTGGGCATCGCTACTACCTTTAGCGGAATATGCATACAATACATCTACCTCCGAGTCAACCAAGTTATCTCCGGTTGAGATCAACTATGGCTTTAACCCACGGACCAACTGGTCAGGTACAGTCTCGGAGCAACAAGGTGTTAATCCCAGTAGTGAGCTATTAGTAAAGAATTGAGAAGGTGTCAGGCAAGAAGTCTGAGATACACTTAAGCGAGCTCAAGAAAGACAAGGGAAGTGGCATGACCAGAAACGATTGCAATAGCCAGAATAAGTTACGATGGAAGATGTGACAAATGGCAGGACAAAGAAGACTGACCATGTGATGCTAAATCGAAAGAACATCCGCACTAAAAAAAAGACCTATGGAGAAGCTGGACCACCAAATGTTTGGGCCCTTCATGGTCAAGCGTAAGGTCGGTAACCGGGCTTATGAACTCCAATTGCCTGCTGGTTGGTCAATCTATCCAGTATTCAATGTCGGACTCTTAGAACCCTATCGTGAGGACGCAAGTGGTAAAAGGACTAAGGAAGTCCCAGTCCCCAAGATTGTAGACCCTGAGCCCAGCTATGTTATTGAGGCCGTAGTAGACAGTCGATGGTACGGAAAGATGAAAGCAAAATTTCCCAATCGCTTTATACAGTACCTAGTTTCATGGGAAGGCTATGGCATAGAGGAGAACTCTTGGGAGCCATATGAGATGCTAGAAAACACTGGCTTAGAAGCAATGAAGGATTTCCACCATTGGTATCCCCATAAACCCAGAGACCATGGGGTGGAAGGAGAACCGAACTGGGGAAATAAAAGACGACGTTAACAGACCGGGTCAGTCCTTAGAGAAGAGGGGAGTGAGGTAACTCCTCTACGTTATAGAGCTATGGTAACCTACATCTATGCCCATACATAAGACTAAGAAGTTAGATGGTAGACGAGGTAGGTATGTAGGCCCATATCCAAGGGATATCTGATGGTCAAGATATCTCTAAGAAGAGAAGGTACTTAAAGAAATAGTGTACCTAAGTAGTGGTAGTAACGTGACAATGTCCACTCTGACCTAAGGATAGGACAGAAGGCCGGGTGAGTTTACCCTGTCTAAGGAAGTCACGTTACCCAACCAGGGAGACCGGTTTCGTGTCACCATAGACATACTTACCCTATCTTTGAGACACTATTACCCTACCTTCCATCGGAAACGTTCTTGGAAGAATCTCGGGAAATGTTAGAATTGTTTGTTACGCAATGACGATTGACAGATACTCGGTTGCGTTTTGATCGGAACACTACGGGAGAAGCTATAGTGCTCTGAACAAGCTGTAACTTGGGAGAATTATTCCGAACAGGGACCTGCAGCCCGAGGGTTTGCCCCGGGCGTCATGGGCCAAAATGGGTGGAGTTGCCATCTTACTAGTTAAATGGAGTTCATGAAGACATGTCCATTACACTGTATATGTCGCTGCTGTCCGTCCGACCGTAAGCTGTTCGCAGGATATATAAGGGGGTGAAGGTGAGAAGGTCAAGTACCTTCTCCAAAACGAATGGAGTAAAACGGACCAAAACTGACGGAGTTAGTGTGAGCTATCCAGAAGGGTCCCCAGAGTAGTCGCGGGTAGTACCGGGGACATCTGGGCAGGTTTTACGCCAATCATGCCTACACGTGTCCCTTTGCCGTAGGCTCTTTGTAGGTTGTTTGAGGACTGTAATAGCATGATACTTATCACAGTGAGTGGTGTGTTGGGAGCAAGGGACCATGGGTAGCACCCATGGGTCCTGCCGCCGCCGCAGCTCTCCGCCGGAGTGCCATAGACCCTCCAAGTTCGTACTCAAGAAAGATAAAGCATAGTCGAGAGAAAGCTGATGTCTACGCCAGCTTGCATAGGTTATAGCACATCGGAAGAGAGTCATTTAGTTAGCTTTCCTAGGCGTCTCGACAGTTAGCCACTGACGAGACACCGATGAGCAGAGGTTTTCTCTCCGGCAGGTGTATTGGTAAACACCTTGCTGCAACTGATGTGCATATAGGAGAATTCTGCTTGAGTGCGCTGACACCTTAGCCCTTCGGGGACATGGTAATGGTGCCGGGGCAACTCTTACGGAGAAGGGCATACTCATGATGGTCGGGTAACCTGATGGGGGAGCTTTTGGTATAAGTCTGACTACTTAAAGATTATACGAGAACTCTCCTACCCCAACAGAATCAACATCCTCTTGAGAGACTTTAATTGCGATAAGCCTGAGCTTAACCATATTAAGTTTTAGCGTTTACTTTTATTGTTTACAGCTTTGCATGAGCTGTGTTCGAGAGATTCGACGTTTGGTGCGGTCGCATCCTCAGGAACCATTTACCTGAGGGAGCCCCCATTACACAGACAATGGCCCACCGTCATGGCATCGGACATATATAGTTGCCCCAAGATCTGGGTTGGACTTCGGCCTGCTGCAGCCTGGTGGCTGGATTGATGTTGCACTGTGGTACCTGGGGGCACTCGGTCTGGCAGACCTGATCTGCACCTGATGCATTAGACGACCTAAAGGCGTGCCTGAGGTATTGCGCTCAGAGCCATGTTGGGCTGGGTGGGAGAAATAATATTAGAAGCCAGTCCTCAGCTAATTGGTCAGTGTGACGTACATGTAACCCCCCGGAGCCTGGATGGTAGTTGGATGGTTGTCGGTTGTGTTGGGGCATGGTAATGGTTGTGCTCTCATTACAATTACGTCTGGTCCCTTGGTGTAACGGGGGCTGCCTCAGGTAGATGGTTCCTAAGGATGGGACCACACCAAACTTCGAATCTCTCGAACACAGCTCATGCAAAGCTGTAAACAATAAAAGTAAACGCTAAAACTTAATATGGTTAAGCTCAGGCTGATCGCAATTAAAGTCTCTCAAGCGGATGTTGATTGTGTCGGGGTAGGAGAGTTCTTATATAATCTTTAAGTAGTCAGACTTATACCAAAAACTCCCCTATCAGGTTACCCCAACCAATATAAGTATACCCTTTCTCCGTGAGGGTTGCCCCGGCACCATTACCATGTCCCCGAAGGGCCTAAGGTGTCAGCGCACTCTAGCAGAATTCTCCTATATGCACATCGGTGCCTGCAAGGTGTTCAAGTTTACCAATACACCTGCCTGAGTGAAAACCTCTGCACATCGGTGTCTCGTCAGTGGCTAACTGTCGAGACGCCTAGGAAAGCTAACTAAATGACTTTCTTCCCATGTCCTATGACCTATGCAAGCTCCCGTAGACATCAGCTGTCTCCCGGCCAAGCTCTATGTTTCTTGAGTACGAACTTAGAGGGTCTACCACGCTCCTGCGGAAAGCTTCCACGGCGGCGGGACCTGTGGGCACTACCCATAGTCCCTTACCCCCAACACACCACTCACCGTGATAGGTATCATGCTATAAGAGTCCTCAAAGAACCGACAAAGAGCCTACGGCAAAGGGGTACATGTAGGCTTGATTGGCGTAACAACTTCCCAGATGTCTCCAGTACTACCCGGGACTAGTACTCGGGGGACCCTTCTGGATAGCTCACACTAACTCCGTCAGTTTTGGTCCGTTTTACTCCGTTCTTTTTGGAGAAGGTACCTGACCTTCTCACCCTCACCCCTTATATATCCTGCAAACAGCCTCCGGTCGGATGGACGGCAGCGACGTATACAGTGTTATGGACATGTCTTCATGAACTCCATTTAACTAGTAAGCCGGCAACTCCACCCATTTTGGCCCATGACGCCCGGGGCAAACCCTGGGGCTGCAGGTCCCTGTTAGGAATAATTCTACCAAGTTACACCTTGTTCAGAGTACTATAGCTCCTCCCGTAGTGTTCCGATCAAAAATGCAAACAAGTGTCTGTCGATCGTCATTGCGTAACAAACAATTCTAACATTTCCCGAGATTCTTCCGAGAACGTTTCCGACGGAAGGTCGGGTAATAGTGTCCCAAAGGTAGGGTAAGTATTTCCATGGTGACACGAAACCGGTCTCCATGGTAGGGTAACATAACTTCCTTAGACAGGGTAAACTCACACGGCCTTCTGTCCTATCCTTAGGCCAGAGCTGACATTGTCACGTTACTACTACTACTCAGGTACACTATTTCCTTAAGTACCTTCTGTTCTTAGAGATATCTTGACCATCAGATATCCCGTGGATGTGTGCCTGCATACCGGCCTCGTCTACCATCTGACCTTTTGGTCTTATGTATGGGCATAGACGTAGGTTACCATAACTCTATAACGTAGGGTCATTACACTTGCGCCACTGTCATGCCAGTGGGGGGTTCTTTCTAGCCTATAGGGTTGTGGGTGTCGCTGGGTTGGGTTTCTCTGGGTTCTGTATTGTTCCATTTGTTTAGCTGTTGGGTTGGAATATGGGTTGCTGGTTGCGGCTAGGATACCATGGGTGGGGGATAGGCCCTACTGGCCTTCACGGTCTGTTATCACCCCCTTTACATTTACCTTGTGTTTTGTCGGTGCCTAGGTGTGTGGGGCACCCTAGGTTGATTGTGGTAACTGTGCTGGCCGACCCTAGGAGTGTCTCGAGTTCGTTAATATGGTGCAAGGGGTGTGGCTGCCATGCCTGCCTCCTTCGACTACTTAGGGGAGACTGGCTTTGTACCGCCCCCCTGTCATGGCCCCCCCAGGGACATGTACTAGAATACTTTCTTCAATGCTGGCTGGGCTGTTGTTACACATAATAGCGTAATCGGTGCGACACGTGACTAAATGCATAAGGTCACGTGTTCGACTCCGGGCCCCGCCGTAGTATTCGTAGCGCTAAGCTATTAGCGCACGATACGATAAGGCATTTATGCAGCCCGCTCCGCAGAGATACGAGGCATGCGACCGAGGGGTTTTCGCTGGATAACATAGAAGGAGCTCCGCTCTATAAGATAAGACTTAGTTGGTTCAGATTGGTCGGTTAGTTAATGAGCTACGACCTCTGCAAGTCTATATGCAATTACAAGAAGTAATATGCATATCCCTTCAGCTCGCGTAAGCTAGAGTCATCCGGAAGACCTAGTTACGATTGGTTAATAACAACTCACTGTCGAGTTAGTTATCTTCGTCATGCACTCTAAGCTATGCACATAGAAGAGTCATTGATAAGTCCTTTGACGGAGCTGATCACTCCACTAAGGAAGAGAGCGAGGAAGTTAGTTTTCAGGGTCAAACGGAGTTCGCACTCCAAAGACACTGAAGCGTTAGTATGGCAGGTACATAGTCAGTAAGGGATTGAATGTAGGCCGCGACCACCCAGACGCGGAATATAAATATCGAGGTGCCTCCCTAGCTTTAAGTTTATTATCAGCGACCGGAGAAGAGATCTTATCAATATATTCGTTCTACTTCTATCTTTACGAGCCTTCTTGACTATCTCCGAGACAGAAGATTACAGGGCCTAGTGTACACTCGCTTGACTTTAGAGTTACCTACCCCCTAACAGCTGTAATGCTGGTGGATGTTTTTTGTTGTTGTTATGATGAGCTTGACATGAGGGATTTTGGCGCGAGATCAGAGTAGTGCAGCCGGTAGTAGTGATTTTTGGTTGTGCCGGAATTCCTGTGGCCTGGCTAGGTGGGGCGGGTGGGTGCCAGACTGTTGATGGACTTGTACTACTTCAGCTTTGGTGTTGGTACTCACTCACCAGAGTGGTTAATGGTATAGGGCTGGAGCACTGGTATTTTTGATTTAGTTGATATCCAGCTCGCACTTACTCCTGGCGGGAGGGGAACCAGATCGTAAGGCAGGTTTTGGTGTGACTAGTATAAACAAAATTAGATTGAATCCGGACCCCTGTACCTAGGAATTACACCTCTTCTCTACCTCCCGTTCTCTTGAACCAGTGAATCCTAACTCTGAACTCCTAAACCCCACACCTCATACAACCCAGGTAGGTTGTACCCCTGTTCCTCCACCTCGCCTCTGAACTCCTGCCTGTCTGGCTCTTGGTGTGCCTTGGGCTACCCCACCCTCAGACCCTGTCTATTACATGCAGGTAAGTACAATTACATCATACAAAAGGATTCTGAGGCCCACTCCCACAGTCAGTCAAACTCCCAAGCAGGCGATCCGAATGGACTCCGAGGCAGCGCCGGATCCGGGATGATGGCATTCAAAAAAATCAGGACTAGCGACCTAACAAAATAAAACAGACAGCTTACTGAGCACACAGCCGAGCAAGGGTTCATCACGTCTGGGTTCTTCTCTACTACCAATTGCAAGCCAAGCAGCAAGACAACCAAAGTGTCCCCGGAAGAACACATCACAGCCCATAGCATATATAGAACTAGAAACCGAACACGACGCACAATTCGATACAGAACCTGTACAAGTATCTGATAATAGCAGTGATGATTACCAAAATACGCCAGTATCCGTGGAATTTAAACCAGACATCGGACCTGATCCGGAAGATATTAAGATCGCTGATGCCACCAGACCAGGGTGGGCTCGGAGAGTGCACTCTGGAACAAGACAGGAGTAGGAACACACTAAAACCGTTCGGATCTCAACCATGTCAGGATCAAAGGACATTGTACCTACCCTGCAAAGGCCAGTGCTTCAAAGTCGCATAATTCATGGCAGGGCATACAGTCCTATAATCCTTCCATCAGCAAGTTTAGCTTGTGATTCCTCTCCACCAGACAGCAGATGGGCAAGCTGGTTTGTTATCAGAAGGTTCAGCCCAGCAGGTGATCTGGGTACACCTCAATGAGAGAGGAACTGGCATGCAAATCCCACGAGGCGGAATTTTGAGACCGGACCAGAACGTCCAATACTAGAAATGGCCAGGACTTTGATTCTCTGTTACACCCTTTTTGTTGACCCACTACCAGATGTCATTACTTTGATGGCCAAGATACACAGTGTTTGGTACGAGGCTCTGGATAAGACATCAGAGCCTGCCGATATTGAGCCATCACAGCATATTTTGAACCTAATAAGTCAGCAATCAATGACCGGATGCTCTGCAGATTGTTAACACAGATAGATACGACAAAAAGACTCTGGGGTGAGGTCATAATATGTCTACCATCTGAAGCATAATATTGTAAAATTATACTAACTGCCACAGGACCCTGCAGCTGTCAAGCGCAGGGTTGAATATCTCGTAGAAGGGGATCGGTTTATGTGGAACCTGGTCAGGTACGAGCTTTGTCACTGGCAGCCGAATTGGTAGACCTTGGATTCTGGCTAACTCAGGCTAAACTGTGCTCAGAATCTTAGTTTTAGATTCCTTGTGCCTGAGATCGCCGATGCTATCTATGGCAAGCACTTCGGGGGAAAGAAAACACGAGGTATTCTAGAACCGAACTTCATAACGCAGATCAAGAGCAGTATAGTGTGTTTGACTTGTGCTATAATCTGCCATAAACTTAGGGCGTGGCAGACGGGGGTATACGTGGAACCGAGGGACTTCAAACCTGATGTAGTAGGAGGTAAGATGCTTCTGAAACTCTTCATGCTACGTTTCACACCGATCTGACTAACATGTCACTCGAGTGCAAGCCTTCTTTGTGAGGCAGGTTCGAATGTGGCAGAAATGTTCAGTGTGGGCACAGGACAGGATTCTTGCAGGAATCTAGCGCACTATCACCCACAAGGTTGAGCAACAATATGGGGTGCAGGAACATCGACAGGAAGGCTACGATGATGACCAGGATGCTGTTGCGGCAGAACTGGAGAACTGGGAATCCAGGCAATCGCACTGGCAACCCTGCCAGCAGATCTACACCGCACCTGGATCATCCATGATGTCATGACTGGTACATGGAGATAGCCGGAATCTATCGCAGGACACTGATGTGATATCAGATTTTGGCCAGACATCAGGGAGCCTAGCGCTAGCGTTCCGACATTGTGACCCAAGCAGCCAGGATGATACCCTAGAGTGCAGCATTCGCAGATCATTATCAGTTGTCATGACTCTCATTGAGTTTCGGCGATTTACAAGGCACGAAAGAGGCACCCGTACAAGTGTGGGGCAATTGCAATTATGCAGGATTGGCCATGTGAGGGAAGGGTGGGGACGGGGAAAGGGGGGGGGAGGGGGTACTTCAGGAGAATTGACCTGGAGGAGAGGGTATTTTAGGAGAATTGATAAGAGGGAGGAATACATGTAATAAGGGAATAAATTGCAGAGAGATGACATGACGCTGAACTCAATAGATGTTATGTAGATACTTGTACAAAACTTGAACTTCACGAGGCAATTGTGAACTGTAAAAGAGCTCAAGGTAAAGAAAGTAGAACCAGGCCCAACGGTAGAAATTGTGAGAAAAGTGTATCAATACGGACATGTGCGTAGAGAACACAACACCAGACTAAAATAGGGGCTGGGCATAGTCCAGATCACAGACAAAATTTTCATGGGGTGCCAGGATTTCGGAACCTGATACTATGATATCAGGATCAACCAAGAGTACTAGGTAGATGTCCAGATAGCAGGACGAACATACCAGAACTGCCCAGAGTTGTCAAGTAGATAGGGGGTCGAGTTCAGACTGTGAGGGGCGGGGTTAACTGAGTTAGGAGAAGAGAGGATTCAGTATTGGGATCAGCATAGAGAATGGGAAAAGTTAGGTGGTTACAGCATGATGTGCTCAGGTGCTGGGAGATTGGGACGATGAGGGGGTGCGGCATAGACAGTCTAGATGTAGCAGGCACCGGAAGCGACGTGCAGATGGGAGAAGGCTGCAGCTACAAGAAACCATGGAGTTCAGGCCCCAGGGTTACCACGGCGTCGCGTCCTGAGTGACGGTTTGCGTCCTGTGCGTCCTGTGTATCAGATGCACAGGATGAACAGGACGCATGCATCTTTTTTGGCTGATATATACAATAGGACCCCGGCATTCCAGCGGGGGTCTAGACAGAGGTCCTAGGTATCTAAGGTTAATCCGGCTTGTTGTAGTGAGGCCTAAGAGCCAGGTCCAAGAGGGGTTCCAGTATCCCACTAGAGGTCTAGGCGTCAGGACAGGTTCCCACCCTCGAGGTCTAGGCAAGGGTTAGGTATCCTACCTCTGAAGTCTATACAGATGTCCGGCATCCCACCAGAGGTCGAAGCATCAGGACAGGTTCCCACCTGTGAGGTCTATGCAAGGGCCAGGTATCCCACCTTCGAGGTCTATACAGATATCCGGTATCCCACTCGAGGTCCTAGCATCAGGACAGGTTCCCACCTCTGAGGTCTATTCACAGGCCAGGTATTCCACCTCCGAGGTCTAAGTGCAAGGGGCCCTGGTATCCAAGGTTTCTCAGTCTGACATATATGCAGCTGTGGAGTGGGGTTCAAGGGGGGTTTCCAACAACAAGTCAGAGTCCACCCAGGAGGAGCATAACTAACTAAGATCCAACTAAGGAATATCCAAGGGAGCCAAGGTAATGGTCCAGTCTCCCACTGGAGGTCCAAGCAAGGGGCCTTGTTATGCAAGATTAATCTATCTGATTAGGATGTAGTCGAGGAGTGAGGTTGAAGAAAGTTTACTGAGATCAAGTCGGCGTCCACCTGTGAGGAGCTTAAGCAACTAAGGTCTAACAAAAGAGCATCCAAGCACGCCAAGATAGTTGTTCAGTATCCCACTGAAGCTCTAGGTCAAGGGGCTTCTGGATCCAAAGTCACTCTACCTAATTTGTCTCCACCCGTGGAGAGATGATCAAGGAGGGTTTTTGACATCAAGCCGGTCTTGGCAATTGTTCGGTATCCTACCAGAGGTCTAGGAACAGGGGCCTGATAGGCTTAAGGTTCTCCTATCTCGCTAGGAGACGGCTGAAAGGGGAGGGTCAAGTAAGGTCATAAGTACTCTATCAGAGGATGGCGAAGCTCGAAGCCTAACTCAATATTATTAAGGGATTCATAAGGGTCGGAAGCTTCAAGTTGTATGGGTGTCTGTTCCATGAATGGTGAAAGAATCAGGTTACAACAGCCTCGTCAAGAATACTAAGGTTCTGGAGGGCAGCTGCCATCAAGGCAGGTAACTAAGGATAGGCCGACATAACAGAAGGCCAAGGACACAAGAGGGTTCAGGCAGGAAAACTATCATGAAGATAGTTAACCAGGGACAGGTGGATACAAAGGAAGGCTACAGGCACAACCAGTTCAGGTAGGAGAACTATCATCAAGATAGTTGACCAAGAATGGGCGGACACATGGAAAGGCCACGGGCACAAAGGGTTTATGTGGGAGAACTGTCGTCAAGATAGTTAACCAAGGATGGGCAGACACGAGGGAAGGCCACAGGCGCAAAGGGTATTATTTAAAGATAGCGAGCCATACTGCAGGCTCGCTACCGGTAGTCAAGCTAAGACCAGCAAAGCAAGAGCAAGAAAGAATAAAGAGTAAGGATGTGTCAAAGTCATTCTCTTTCATAGTCCGAAATGCAGAGCAGTAAACAATCTGAAGGTTACTTCACGATAAACATCAGAGGAAGGAGTAGACATAATTGCTAAGTATGTACAAAGGTAGGAGATTACCAGATTACGTAAAGAAAGCAAAATATCAAGGGGCACACCCGATAGATATACTTATGGAAATCCCTCAATCTAACAGAGGTCCTCCTAGCTCAACTCATAACCTAACCACAGAAAATGCACAGATCTATAACATACATCATTCCTGTACATTCTGAAACATGAAGGAAATCCTCCACTATATCTGAACATGTATAGCTTGTATCTTTTGCTACGTGGAATCGCCATGTACTGATGTCCTCCTGCCACGCATGGCCAACTAGGTCCATCTTGCTACAAATATTCCTTCCAGATCGTAAATCCTGAGAACTGCAAAGAGCTCCTCCAGGTAAAGTACCCTACCAAATCATTCCGTACGCTGCCCATTTTACACCAAAAACATGTATTTTTACCCCCTCTTTAGGCACCATCAATGTCTATGAAAATCTGCCAAAATCTCATTCTACATTATTAAAACCCAGGATAACATGTAAAGATTTGCAGAGCTCTCAAAATCTATAAAATTGTGGAGATAGTATGAGGCAAGTGCAGGGTATGTGATAGCCATGTACCTTTTTCTATGGAGCCCCATGCAAAATATTAACTCACTTTTAGACTTAGTAATACCATTGTATGTTATTGACTCAATTTCATCATTTTTTATTCATCCTTCGATGAGGGTAAGGCCAAAGTAATTTCCTATCCAATATCAAACATTTAGTTGTTTTTAATGAGGCAGTGGTGGGTATTGTAGCTCCGAAAATGTTGATTCTTGGCCATATTTGGTGTAAAAACTCATGTTATATGGAATGATTTGGTAGGGTACAGTACAAAACGTGTGACAAGAGTAAAGAAAATTTGGTGCTCATAACAGAGGGTCAGGGGATGCACTCCAGTGTTATGCCGCTGGGTACGCAGATGGTGCACTAACAGAATAGTCTGATTTCAGTTTAACAGGCAAATCTCCCAGCGATACCACATGAACAAGGGTATTCCTCAAGGGTACCCCCTGTCACCATTTTTGTTTGGTATAGCTTTTCTCTGCGCTAACAAAGATCAAGTACCGATTCGCGTGTTATTAGACTGGGGCTCTAACATCTTCATCATCAGTAAAAACTTAGTACAACAATTGGGCATGCCTACCGAGAAATAAGAAAAGCCGCTCCAAATTGAAGGGTTTGATGGCAAACCTTCTAGGGAGAATGAGTGGCTTTACACCTATCCCATACGAGTGGGAAATAGGAACCAACCAACACTCCACACTCGGGTCCTGCGACGTAGTAAATATGGCATATCAGGATATACTTATACCTTGCGGCTAGTGGCACGATCAATACCAGATCAACTATCTTGGAAATCCAAAATCTTCAACATTTGAAAACAAGAAATGTGCCAACCATATTGGACTAGGGCAGGAAGATATTGGAGCTGAATGGGAGGAGTCTCTCCTGTTCAATGAAAAAGCTATATTCATTGGACGAATGCATGGGCAGAGTATGATCGCACCATTTGAATATCCAGATGAACCATGGGAAGTAATTTGGGAAAGATTACCCAAACACTACGGAGACTATATGGATGTCTTTTCCACTCAGGCCTCGGACCGGTTACCGGACCAGAGTGAGTTCAATCATAAAATAGACCTAATCGAAGTGGCCGGGCCCCTGTGGGGACCCATTTATGCCATGTCTGAAAGACAACATAAAGTATTATGGGAATACTTAGACGAAATGAGCAGGCAAGGCAAGATAGTTCCTAGCAAATCCCCGTACTGAGCACCTGTTCTTTTCGCCCCAAAACCTGGTAGAGGTCTAAGACTCTGTGTGGATTATCAAAAGCTAAACGAGCTTACGATAGCAAACAAATGTTCCTTGTCATTGATGTCTGACTTGTGGGACAGGGAGGAAGGCTGTGAAATTATGTCTCGAATACATTTAGCCAAGAGCTATAATCTGGTTCGGATAGTAAGAGGACATGGAGACAAAACTGCTTTAGAAACATAGTATGGCCTAAAACAATATGAGGTCATGCCTTTTGGTTTGATTAATGCTCTAGCAACATTCCAAAGCATGATGAATCTTGTACTGAAGGAGTTGTGGGACCAAGGAGTAGTGGGTTAGATTGATGAGATCCTGATTTATTCCGAGACTGAGAAGGAGCACATCAAACTTGTACGAAAGGTACTACAACAACTGCGAAAACACCAATTAGGGATCTCGTTAAAGAAATCGGTATTCCATGTTAAAGCACTGGAATTTCGGGGATATATCATCTTAACAACTGGAGTGTCAATAAGTGATAGGAAGGTGGACACCAGTAAGAAATGGGTGTCACCTAAGGCTATAAGAGACATATAAATCTTTATAGGTTTCGCAAATTTTTACCGAAGGTTCATAACGAACCTCTCAGCTATTCGCAAACTCATTACCAAATTATTAAAGTTAAACCTGAAGGGTTTCCGATGGACCGAAGAAGCAAATGAATCCTATGAGTTGTTAAAGGAAAGATTCGTTACCGTACCAATACTGTGCCATGTAAACAAGAAAGGGATACCATAGTAGAAACTGATGCTAGCGATTTCACTTTGGGTTGCGTACTCTCACAGTTTAGTATCGAGAAACGACTCGACCCAATTGCATACGACTCCCGAAAAACTAACTCCTGCTGAACGCAATTACGACATTTATGATAAGGAACTCCTTGCCATGGTCAAAGCATTCCAGGCATGGTAACAATACTTGATGGGAATGGATCGCCCTATTACCATCTATACCGATCACCAGAATCTACAGTACTTCCTTACCATGAAAGCTGGCAGCGCCAGACAAATAAGCTGGGCGCAGAAGTTACCCAATTTTAATTTTAAAATCGCATACCAACTAGGCACACGACTTGGCAAACCCAATGCATTAAGCAGGTGGCCAGAGTACCGCCCTGACGGAGGAGCTAAACAAACTGAGCAGTCGATTTTAAAGCCAGCACATTTCAACATAATCTGAATTTCTATCATATTAGGATTGGAGGATGACAAGATAGTCTCAAACAACCCGACACTAAGGATGACAAGATAGTCTCAAACAACCCGACACTAAATCTATTCCAAGCAATGTGACTCTGTCCTGAGGCTAAAATACCAATGAAAGAGACAAAAGAAGTGGCTGATTATGATCTGTATGCATTAAAAGATACTACCATGCCAGCCAAAGAACAAGCCTTACTCGAAACATGAATAGCAATAGCAGTACCTAAAGGAGCCTACAGACGCATTGTACCTAAAAGCCGTTCAGCCATCAAATACAGGATTGATACCCACGCAGGTGTTATCGATGCAGATTACCGAGGAGAGGTAAAGGCAGTACTTTACAACACCCATGGGATGGACTCCAAAGTACAAGCACTTAGGAAAATTAGACAGTTAATCTTAGAAAACATTCACACTGGTAAACTCCAAGAGGAAATGGAGTTGGACGACTTGGAAACAGGAGGACAAGGATTCACAAGCATGGGAACTGGATTAGCTGAAGTTATACCTCACATTAGTTTCCTAAATGAACACACAAATGTCAACCAGCATTACGATTTAACCAATGAACAAACTCATGATCAACTGCATAAAGAATCAGCTATCATGGCAACCAGGGTAGTGTTAAATACTAACCCAAAAGTATTCCAGGAAGAGTTTACAACCTCAGTAAAAGCAGCTTGAGAAAACGATGAGGATTGGCAATCTAGGAGAGAGGAGTTGGAAAGACTAAGAAATGATAATGCACAATGGCCTAAGCACTTGTCAACCAAAAATAGGCTCATTTATTACAAAAATAGGCTGTACATACCAACCTCCGAGAAACTACGGACCTTAATCACGAAGAGCTGCCACAACTCAAAAGTAGCAGGACACTTTGGACAAGAAAAGACCCTAGAAATCATTAGGCGAGATTTCCGCTAGAAAGAACTAAGAGACTGGGTAAATGACTATGTACGGTGATGCGATGAATGCCAACATAGCAAAGCCTTGAGACATGCCAAGTACGGTTTTCTACAACCATTACAAATACCTTTCGCTGCATGGAGCTTAATTTCTACAGACTTCATCATGCAACTTCCTCCATTGAATGGCAACACTTGTTAGGGGGTAGGTAACTCTAAAGTCAAGCGAGTATACACTAGGCCCTGTAATCTTCTGTCTCGGAGATAGTCAAGAAGGCTCGTAAAGATAGAAGTAAAGTAGAACGAATATATTGATAAGATCTCTTCTCCGGTCGCTGATGATAGACTTAAAGCTAGGGATTTGTTTTGTTTTTGTTTGACTCATTGATTATTTGTTTAAGGTACAAAAAACGTATGGAGCGCTAGCTATGACGACAAAAAACCTATTCCCCCCCGGACCAGGCCGAACGACGGAGCTAAAAAAACCCTCTGGGGTAGAAAAAACTACTCCCGCCCGAAATCCCACCCATTAGACCACGAACCAATAACCCCCACTGCCAAGCGACAAAAAGAAAGCTAGCTACCCGACAGTGAACCAAGAACTCGCCAAAACCCCAAGAACAAACACCTAAAGACAGAAACCAAAACTGAACCCCTAAGGGCCAACGATCACAACTCAAATCTAACATAGGAACCCCTAGGCCATATGACGAGGGCCAGGAGGAGGGAGCCGAAGCCCCGGACCGAAGAGTATAAGGGAAACCACCCCGAAGGCGGCGACCGAGAAGTGAGGAGAGGAGGTGTGTGGCAGGCGTGCCAGCGACCGTATGTCCTCCGGGACAATCGAGGATTGAGGCAGTAAGGTGCCAGCTAGAGAGGAGGTAGTAGTAGGGTACCAGCCGATCCGACCGTGGAGAGGAGCCCTAAGCGAAGCAGGTGTTTTACCGCGTCTCTCATGTAGTCCCTTGTTCTGGGAGAGATAGCGTCACTGTAGTGGAGGGGATCCCACCACCTGCCAGCCAAAGAGGCCCAAAGAGAAGAGGAGGGGTAGACCAAGTCCGTGAGTAACGGCTATCGGTTATCGCGTTCGTGTCCGACTAGGCAGCCTCTTAGGGAAGCAAGAGAATGGAGAGATCGACCGAAG
>LN890996.1:236586-267773 GCA_900010015.1 Tuber aestivum | reverse complement strand
ACTTAAAGCTAGGGAGGCACCTCGATATTTATATTCTGCGTCTGGGTGGTTGCGGCCTACATCCAATCCCTTACTGACTATGTACCTGCCATACTAACGCTTCAGTGTCTTTGGAGTGCGAACTCCGTTTGACCCTGAAAACTAACTTCCCCGCTCTCTTCCTTAGTGGAGTAATCAGCTCCGTCAAAGGACTTATCGATGACTCTTCTATGTGCATAGCTTAGAGTGCATGACGAAGATAACTAACTCGACCCGTGAGTTGTTATTAACCAATCGGAACTAGGTCTTCCGGATGACTCTAGCTTACGTGAGCTGAAGGGACATGCATATTACTTCTTGTAATTGCATATAGACTTGCAGAGGTCGTAGCTCAATAACTAACCGACCAATCTGAACCAACTAAGTCTTATCTTGTAGAGCGGAGCTCCTTCTATGTTATCCAGCGAAAACCCCTCGGTCGCATGCCTCGTATCTCCGCGGAGCGGGCTGCATGGATGCTTTATCGTTCCGTGCGATAATATGATATCGTCACGATAACTACGGCGGGGCCCGGAGTCAAACAAGTGACCTTACGCATTTAGTCACGTGCCGCACCGATTACGCTATTATGTGTAACATTAGCTCTCTCCTCTTCGAGACTCGTCCTCGAGTCTTTCTATGTTCTAAGGTAATCTATATATGGTACATTTCTATAGGTTGTAAAGAAAATTCCGTTTAGGACTCTATCCAGGTAGGGTGAAAAACCTTTGCGCGTTTACTTGTCCACGCCTAGGAAAACCTTTCCTGATAATCCTACCTCAGCCGTGGCATTTCCGGGTTATCCCTATGAAATTCCGCTACTAAGTGGGTAGCATGTTCGAGATGCTCCGGTGGCTCCCAGGTGTTTTCATCTTCCGAACACCCTTTCCATTTAACAAAGTATTTGAGTTCTCGGATGCGCTTATTGCGTCCAGAGACTCTTTTTGTGTAGGTGAGAATTTCGCTTTTAACGATTGTCTCGACCTCCCATTCCAGATCGCCATCGATCTCTTCTGCGTCCTGCGGCCTCTGTTCCCTATCTGGTCGAACCAATGTTCGGTAGGGTTGGAGGACCCCCACATGAAATACGCGGTGTATTTTCCATCGTTTGGAAATTTCCAACTTGAAAGGGCGGTTACCTCGTTTCTCGAGTATTCGGAAGGGTCCGTAAAGTTTTGGGCTCAACTTCTTGGACGGTCGCTTGGTTCAAATATTCTTCGCATTTAGCATTACTCGATCCCCAACCTCATAATCCGGTTGTTGCTTAACTTTGGGATCGTAGTACTTGCTCAATGCTTCGCGAGTGAGTTGTAGGGTGTCCCGGGCTTGTTGTTGTATTTCCTTCATCCAGTGAGCGTAGGTTGTTGCTCCTGGATTCCGTACTTCTCTTTCTTTCATCCACTCCGTCTGTGGATGATAATCGTAGTTTGCGTAGAATGGGGTCAAACCGTGCGCTTGGGTTACCGAGTTGTTGTATGCGTGCTCGGCTAACGGTAATAGGGAACACCAATCATCCTGATCATAGTTGACGAAACTTCGAAGGTAACCTTCCAGCACTTGGTTGG
Organism: Tuber aestivum; assembly: GCA_900010015.1. Lineage (NCBI taxonomy): Eukaryota > Fungi > Ascomycota > Pezizomycetes > Pezizales > Tuberaceae > Tuber > Tuber aestivum. The sequence continues at coordinate 266,190 of LN890996.1, read as the reverse complement.
TTCTTTCGGTTTGTGCGTCAGTTTGGGGATGGTAGGCAGTCGACATCCTTCGTTTGATGTCTGGTGATTCGCACAGTGATTCGCAGAATTCTCCTGCAAACTTAGCGTCCATGTCAGAAACGATTTCGGTGGGCAACCCATGAAGTTTCCAAACTTCTCGTAGGAATGCGGTTGCCTCATCCTTAGCACTAGCGGTGCTTGGTAATGGTATGAAGTGGGCCATTTTGGTGAATCGGTCTACTACAACCATAATCTGGGTGTTGTCGTTCGACAGAGGAAGTTGTGTGATAAAGTCTGTAGAAATCGAGCTCCAGGCTGCGAAAGGTATTTGTAACGGTTGTAAAAAACCGTACTTAGCGTGTCTTGGGGCCTTACTATGTTGGCATTCGTCACATGGCCGAACATAGTCGTTGACCCAGTCGCTTAGTCCTTTCCAGTGGAAATCGCGCGTAATGATTTCTAAAGTCTTTTCTTGTCCAAAATGTCCGGCTACTTTAGAGTCGTGACAACTTTTCGCGATCAAGGTTCGTAGTTCCTCCGAGGCTGGTACATACAGCCTATTTTTGAAATAGATGAGCCCATCTTTGGTTGACCAGTGCTTAGGCCATTGTGCGTTATCGTTTCTTAATCTTTCCAATTCCTTTCTTCTGGATTCCCAATCCTCATCTTCCTCTCCTGCCTTTTTTACCGATGACGTGAACTCTTCATGGAACTTCTTGGGGTTTGCATTTAGCACTACCCTAGTTGCCATGACCACTGATTCTTTATGCAGTTGGTCGTGAGTTTCTTCGTCGGTGTAACGACCCTATGTTAGAGGCTATGGCAACCTACATCTTCGCCCATACGTAAGACCCGAAGGTCCTATGGAAGACTAGGCGGGCATACAAGAGTATGTCCGAGGGATATCCGATGGTCCGGATATCTCTCAGAACAGAAGGTACTTAAAAGACAAGTGTACCTAAGTAGTGGTAGTAATGTGACATTGTCCGCTCTGGCCTAAGGATAGGTCAGAAGGCCGGGTAAGTTTACCCTGTCAAAGGACGTCACGTTACCCTACCATGGAGATCTGTTTCGTGTCACCATGGATGTACTTACCCTACCTTTGGGACACTATTACCCTACCTTCCGTCGGAAAGGTTCTCAGCCCAATTCCGGGAAATGTTAGGATTGTTTGTTACGCAATGACGATCAACGGGCACTTGCTTGCACCTTGATCGGAAGGCTACGAGAGGAGCTATAGTGCTCCAAACAAGCTATAACTTGGTAGAATTATTCCTAACAGGTACCTGCGGCCCCAGGGTTCGCCCGTGGCGTCATGGGCCAAAATGGGTGAAGTTGCCGTCATACTAGTTAAATGGAGTCAATGAAGGCATGTGTGTAACACTGTATGCGTCGTCGCCGTCCGTCCGACCAAAAGTTGTTCGCAGGATATATGAAGTGGGTGAAGGTGAAGGTGAGAAGGTCAAGTACCTTCTCCAAAAAGAACGGAGTAAAACGGACCAAAACTGACGGAGTTAGCGTGAACTATCCGGAAGGGTCCCCACAGTAGTCCCGGGTAGTGCCGGAGACATCTGGGAAGGTTTTACACCAGTCAAGCCTACACGTGCCCCTTTGCCGTAGGCTCTTTGTGGGTTGTTTGAGGACTCTAATAGCATGATACTTATCACAGTGAGTGGTGTGTCGGTGGTAAGGGACCATGGGTAGCGCCCACGGGTCCCGCCGCCGACACAGCTCTCTGTGGGAGCGTCGTAGACCCCCTAAGTTCGCAATCAAATAAGATAGAGCTTAACCGGGAGAAAGCGGATGTCTACGGGAGCTTGCATAGGTCATAGCACATGGGAAGAGAGTCATTAAGTTAGCTTTCCTAGGCGTCTTGACAGTTAGCCACTGGCAAGACCCCGATGCGCAGAGGTTTTCACTCCGGCAGGTGTATTGGTAAACACCTCGCAGGAACTGATGTGCATATAGGAGATTTCTGCTAGAGTGCGCTGACACCTTAAGCCCTTTGGGGATAAGGAAATAGTTGGGGCAACCCTTACGGAGAAAGGGTATACTCGTGTTGGTCGGGGTAACCTGATGGGGGAGTTTTTGGTATAAGTCTGACTACTTAAAGATTATACGAGAACTCTCCTACCCCGACACAATCAACATCCTCTCGAGAGACTTTAATTGAGATAAGCCTGAGCTTAACGATATTAAGTTTTACCGTTTACTTTTATTCTTTACACTTTTGCAAGAGCTGTGTTCGAGAGTTTTTGAAGTTTGGTGCGGTCGCATCCTTGGGAGCCATCTACCTGAGGGAGCCCCCGTTACAGTCGGTTAAATCAAAGTGTTGGTTGAGGTTTGAATCCTCGTTTAGGAAGTTGATACGAGGTGCGGTCTCGGTTAATCCAGTTCCTGTGCTCCCGAATCCCTGTTCTCCTCTCTCCGTGTCATCTTACTCCATCTCTTCTTGGAGTTCACACGTATGAATCTTTTCTAAGATTAACTGGGCAATCTTCATGCCAGCTTGTGCTTTGTAGTTTTCCCTATGCGTATTATACAGCAGCGCCTTGACTTCTCCTCGGTAATCCGCATTGATGACCCCGGCGCGGGTGTCAATTCCGTATTTGGTAGCTAAACCACTTTTTGGTGCGATGCGACCGTAAGTTCCTTTTGGTACTGCGATTGCTATTCCGGTTTCGAGTAAGGCTTGTCCTTGTCCAGGTACGATAGTATCTTTTAATGCATACAAATCGTAGCCGGCTGCTTCTCTGGTTCCTTTGGTTGGTAACTTGGCCTCTGGGCAGAGTCGCATTGCTCGAAATAGGTTTTGTTTAGGGTTGACTGTTACTCTTTCGTTGTCTTCCGATCCTAAAACTATAGAAATTCGGATGACAGCGAAGTGCGCTGGTTTCAGAATCGACTGCTCAGTTCGTTCAGCTCCTCCTTCAGGGCGGTACTCCGGCCGCCTACTCAGCGCATCGGGTTTGCCGCTGCTCGTTCCTGGTCGATAAACAATCTTGAAGTTAAAATCAGTTAACTTCTGTGCCCAGCGAATTTGTCGGGCGCTCCAGGCTTTCGTGGTGAGAAAGTCCTGTAGATTCTGGTGGTCCGTATACATGGTAATTGGACGATCCGTTCCCATTAAATAATGTCGCCATTCCTTGAACGCTTCGACAATGGCAAGAAGTTTCTTGTCATGGATATCGTAATTGCGCTCAGCGGGATTTAACTTTCGGGAGTGGTATGCGATTGGGTGTAGTCGTTTCTCCATAAATTGGGAGAGTACACAGCCCAAAGCAAAATCGCTAGCGTCCGTTTCCACAACCGTATCCCGTTCGGGTTTGAAATGGCATAGAATGGGTGCAGTAACGAACTTCTCCTTTAGAAGTTCAAAGGATTCGTTTGCTTCGTCAGTCCACAGGAAACCACTCGGGTTTACCTTTAATAATTCCATAATGGGTTTGCAAATAGCCGAGAAATTCTTTATGAATCTTCGGTAAAAGTTAGCAAAACCCATAAAAATTTGTATGTCCCTTATGGACTTTGGCGGCACCCATTTCTTTATGGCGTCCACCTTCCATTCACTTATTGACACTCCTGTCGTTGAGATTATGTATCCTAGAAATTCCAACTCTTTTACATGGAAGACCGATTTTTTTAGCGAGATGGCTAACTTATACCGTCGTAGTTGCCTTAGGACTTTCCGTACGAGTTCGATGTGGTCCTTTTCCTTTTTTGAATAGATCAGTATGTCGTCAATGTAACATACAACTCCTTGATCCAAAAATTCTTTTAACACCACATTCATCATGCTCTGGAAAGTCGCCGGTGCGTTTATCAGTCCAAAAGGCAAGACCTCGTATTGTTTTAAACCGTACTTTGTTCTAAAAGCGGTTTTGTCCCCATGTCCTTTTGCTATGCGTACTAAGTTATAGCCTTTAGCTAAATCGATTCGTGACATTATGTCGCATCCTTCCACTCTGTCCCGTAGCTCTGACATTAGAGGTAATGGACATTTATTCGCAATCGTAAGCTCGTGTAGCTTACGATAATCCACACATAGCCGTAGGCCACCACCAGGTGTTGGAGCGAAAAGAACTGGCGCTCTATACGGAAATTTGCTAGGAATTATGTTTCCTTGTTGAGTCATCTCATCCAGGTATTCGCGTAGAACTTTGAGTTCTTTTTCCGACATAGGATATATCGGCCCCCATGGTGGCTTAGCTCCTTCGACCAGCTCAATCTTGTGGTCGAACTCGCTATGGTCCGGTAATCGATCAGATGCTTGTGTGGAAAACACGTCTTTATAATCCTGGTAGCACTTAGGCAATCTTTTCCAAGCTACTTCCCAGGGTTCGTCGGGGTAATCGAATGGCGCTATCATGCCTTTGGCATGCATCCGTCCGACGAATATAGCCTTTTCGTCAAGTAGTAGGGACTCGTCCCATTCTACTTCAATCGGGTTTTGTGCGAATCCGGTATGGTCCGCGCATTTTTTATCCGTAAACGTCCAAGATTTTGAGTTACCAATATTGGTAATCGGATGTTGGTCATGCCACCAACCGAAAGGTATAACCATATCCTGAGCGACTGTGTTAACCACGTCGCAGGATACAAGTGACGAGTGTTGGTTGGTTCCTATTTCCAATCGTATTGGATGGGTATAAAGCCATCCATTTTCCTTAGAGGGTTTGCCATCAAATCCCTCGATCTGGAGAGGCTTCTTCCGTCTTTCGGTGGGTATGCCTAATCGTTGTACAAGAGTTTTGCTAATGACAAAGATATTGGAGCCTGAGTCTAATAACACACGAATCGGCACTCGATCTTTGTTGGAACGAAGGTATGCGGTGCCTTCGGGGCATTTGTATCGTTCTGGTTCTGGTACATGGGTTTTGGTTCGCTTGGACCCCGTTTGTGGGCCTTGGTTGGTTGTCTGTCGTTTGCTCATGGTTGCGGGGGTGGTGATTGTTACCACGCCAGCATGCTTTCGGCTACTAAAGCCTCCTCAGACAACCTTGGGACGTTTCGTTTAATTACCCTCAATGACGATATTTAATCATACCGAACTCAGAAACCCAAACTGAGTTGAGGATCGACCTTCTAACCCGGCCTTAGGGTTTGCTTTCGGTTCCCATCATGGGGAGACCCCCTGGGGCGAGCACGCTGTCCCCAGTTTCCCTCATCCTGATGATGGACTACCCCATTGCCGTCGCCATGGGTGCCCCTTCCCGTACTTGTACCAGCCTTTCCTTGCGAGATGCCCCGTTTATGACTAATGCGTGTGGAGTCTTTGGACATCGGGTTGTCTTCCCTCGCTTAGAACCGTTTTAAACTGGTACGTCTTTTTGGGACTCTTTCCATTGAGTGTACCGCCTTGCTGAGCGCTCTATCGCCAGTTTCAACTCATATCAGGCTGCGTCCAGCCAGCTTGGACTCCTGTCTAGCTGGTTCGATAGGTGTGCACTATCTGGTTGTACCCCCGATCTTCTTTAACCCGTTTTCACGTGCAATGCCTAGCGGAGGCCTCCGAAGGGTGTGCATCCCACTCCTTAGGCACTTTGCATCCTTCGGCACTTTCTCGGAGTGCGCCTCTGCGTCATTCTTGCATAATGCGTTCCAAAGAGCAAACCGCTAGGTCGGGGAGAGGTGTACTGTCTAACAAGAATGCGTATTTCTTCGTCTTGCTGACCATCCTATGTAGGGTGCGCTTCCCTTGTGCAGATGCTCCACCGTTGCCCTGGACTTCGTTTCTATACCCTTGCTTAATCCGAAGTTGTTTCCCAAATCCGAGATGCTGGGTTTGTTCGAGTTTGGCCCACCTTTCCACCCCCAGGTTTTGGGCGGACTTCAACTCGTCGGGTTCTCGGGACTGCGATCCTGCGCCCGGTAGTCAAATTTACCGCGGCGGCCTTTCGACACTCACTCCACTTATGGTTAGTGAGTCCACAGCCCGTGCAGCCATCATTCTGGCGCCGTGAGTTGATCGTTTCCTGTGAAATTCCCTCGTTGGCCGATTTCCAATCGGTATGTACTCGTTTTGTAGGTTACGAGCCTGTTTTCGCGGGTTTCCACTTTCCTTTGTCGTCTCGCTTCGGTGGGGACCAAGTCTTAGCCTTTCCTTTAGGTTGGCTACTTCGTTCCTTGTCCCCAAACTTTCTCTTCGGAATTGTCGTCTCGGAGCTACTGCCCTTCAAGCGGAGTTGCTCTTTGAATTCCTCATCCTTCATGCCTACAGCTCGTAGCTGTTCCATCCACGCATCATCCGAGTCGACCTCCTCATAAGATATCCTGAGTAGGATGGACGGTGGAAGTTTACTTTCCACAAGTTGTCTCCAACTCTGGCCCTTCATTTGCTCCTGGATATTCAACAACTCGAGTTGAGTAATATATGCCTCGATGTTGTTTTGGTAAGGCACTGTTGTCATTTGATTTAGTGCCTTTCGAGCCTCGTTGTAAGGAGTATAACGCTTAGTTATCTCCGTTCGGAAGTTTTCCCACAGTTGGAATTCCTCCCGTCTCTCCTGGCCTGCTAGTCCATCCTTGGTATTTCGGTACCATTCCTTGAAGTGTATCACGTCCCTTCCTTTCGTCCTGCCTATTGCACACACGATCTTGTCGTGGTCCTTTTCCCAGTGGTGAGGGTTCCTTCGAAAATAATCCTCACATTCCGTTAACCAGTTTTCCACATTCTGGTAACTGAGATTTTCGAAGTAGGATGGCAGTTTGGCTGGTTTCCTACTAGCCCCAGCCACTGCTCGTGTCATTAAGGCTGCCAACTCATCAACCTCAAAGTGTATGTTTCCTGGTGCTTGGCCTCCTCCAGGAAATCCACCGCCTCCGCCTGGAGGTCTACCGCCTCTGCCTGGAGGTCCACCGCGTCCGCCTGGAGATCCACCGCCTCCGCCGTTTGGATTCCTTTTTGTGGGCACCGGTGGGGGTGGTGGGGCGTAAGCACTTTGGTGGTCTGCTTCAGTCTCATGAACTGTTCCGGCATATGAAGCTCCACCGTAGGGGCTTGGAGGAGGTAGAGGTGAAAAACCAATATTGCCTGGTTGGTTGGTGTGACCTGTTGGGACCTTTCCAAATCGTCTTTCTAATGCTATGGTTACTCCATCAGCAATTAGTTCGCTCATCATTCCCGTCATGTCCTCTATTTCTTTCCTGACATCAGTTTGGAAGTCCTTTATTTGCCGCGACAGAGTGGCAAATTCCTTCTCCTGTCGTTTAACCATGTCTTTGACCCCCTGTCGGTGCTCGTTGGTATTGTTGACATACTCAGTCAACTTCTCGTTGAGGGCCGCCGTTAGGTCCTTATGGTCTTTGGTGGCTTTCTGTTGGAACAAGTTGAAGGCCTTCCTATCCGTCCTTCCTTGTTCTTGAAGCTCTTCAATCATCTGAGCCAAGGTATTGTCCCGTTCCATAGCATCCACGCTACGTTCCGCACCTTCCCTTTCCAACCTCGCAGTTTTCCTGGACTGCTCCTGTTGGGCCAAGTTTGACCTGGTTATTTTCTCGGCTACCCTTAAATGGTAGCTTTCCAGTTCTGCCGCCACATCTCCTTGCAGCCCTTGGGCCGTTTGTTCCATCCTGGCTAGTTCATCTCCCATGAACCTTTCGCCTTTATCCATCCTTTCTTTCACGCCGACTAGTTCGTCGGCAAGGCGTTTTCCCGCTTCCGTCAGTGCCGCATAGGCGACTTGCTGATCATTCTGGGTCTGGGTGATGCTTCGGTCCAACTGAGCTGTCACCCTTCCTACAACATTGCAAAGTTTTTGAATCTTTGCTCCTCGGTGAATGGGATTGGTGGTGGAGGTCGTCCTCCTAAAAATGAGCCTAGACCAATTGGGTCTCATCGTAGGCTGGGTTGTCCACTTCTCGGGAAAAGTCCTCCGACTGTTCGTGGGTCCCAGCCACCTATAGATCGTGGAGAGTCTGTGGTTTCCTCCATTTCGGTGTCTTTCGGCTCACCGCTCTCCGTAATTCGCAGTAAGTCCGTCATATTGTTCCTCGTTTAGTTCGCGTTGGTGCCGAAGCTCAATTTCCAACGCCCAAGGAGCCAAGGATCCCTCGTATCCTCCTTCGTCGTCGGAGAGGACGGAAGTCGTACCGTGGTACGTTGTATCGCAGGTGGGTTCCCCGTAAGGTTCCCAGTCAGGGTGGTTGAAGTAGTAGCGGAAGAAATCAGGTTCTGACCACTCTTCAGAGTAAGTGAACCAGGAGGGTTCGTCTTCTTCGAATAACGGGATGTCTGCTAATTCGGTTTCCCAGAGTGTTTCGAAGGAGACGTAGATAGGCGTGGATCGTGGTTCGAAGGTGGTGTCTGAATGTTCTTCAAAGTCCACTAATTGAATTTGTGGTCTCAAAGGGATCATTCAGAGAGCATTGGTAACCAGAGGTTATCAATATAGTCTTAGGGGGTAGGTAACTCTAAAGTCAAGCGAGTATACACTAGGCCCTGTAATCTTCTGTCTCGGAGATAGTCAAGAAGGCTCGTAAAAATAGAAGTAAAGTAGAACGAATATATTGATAAGATCTCTTCTCCGGTCGCTGATGATAGACTTAAAGCTAGGGAGGCACCTCGATATTTATATTCCGCGTCTGGGTGGTTGCGGCCTACATCCAATCCCTTACTGACTATGTACCTGCCATACTAACGCTTCAGTGTTTTTGGAGTGCGAACTCCGTTTGACCCTGAAAACTAACTTCCCCGCTCTCTTCCTTAGTGGAGTAATCAGCTCCGTCAAAGGACTTATCGATGACTCTTCTATGTGCATAGCTTAGAGTGCATGACGAAGATAACTAACTCGACCAGTGAGTTGTTATTAACCAATCGTAACTAGGTCTTCCGGATGACTCTAGCTTACGCGAGCTGAAGGGACATGCATATTACTTCTTGTAATTGCATATAGACTTGCAGAGGTCGTAGCTCAATAACTAACCGACCAATCTGAACCAACTAAGTCTTATCTTGTAGAGCGGAGCTCCTTCTATGTTATCCAGCGAAAACCCCTCGGTCGCATGCCTCGTATCTCCCCGGAGCGGGCTGCATGGATGCCTTATCGTTCCGTGCGATAATATGATATCGTCACGATAACTACGGCGGGGCCCGGAGTCGAACAAGTGACCTTATGCATTTAGTCACGTGCCGCACCGATTACGCTATTATGTGTAACAACACTCAAATCATGGTTGTAGTCAATCGATTTACCAAAATGGCCCACTTTCTCCTCCTACCCGGGACCGCTAGGGCTAAGCATGTGGCAACCGCATTCATGTGAGCAGTTTGAAAACTTCACGGGTTGCCTATTGTAATTGTGTCAGTCATGGATGCAAGGTTTGCAGGAGAATTCTGCAAATCATTATGTGCATCGTTAGGAATAAAAAGAAGAATGTCAACCACCTACTACCTGCAGACTGACAGACAAACCGAAAGAACCAACCAAGTGCTGGAAGGCTATTTACGAGGTTTTGTCAACTACGAGGACGATTGGTATTCATTACTCTCCTTAGCTAAGCACACTTACAACAACTCAGTAACCTAAGCGCACTATTTAACCCTATTCTACGCAAACTACAGATATCATCCGCAAACGGAGTGGATGAAAGACAGAGAAGTACGGAATCCAAGAGCAACATCTTATGCTTCCTAGATGAAAGAAATACACCACCAAGCCAGAGACACCCTACAACTCACCCGAGAAGCCATGAGCAAATACTACAATCCAAAAGCTAAACAACAACCAGACTTCCAGGTTGGAGATCGAGTGATCCTCAACATGAAGAATATTCGGACTAAATGCCCATCTAACAAGCTGAGCCCAAAGCTCTATAGACTATTCCGAATACTCGAGAAAAGAGGTGATCGAGCTTTTAAGTTGCAGATTTCTGAGCAGTAAAAAGTACACCCCATATCCCATGTGTCACTACTCGAACCCTATCAAACATTGGTTCGATAAGAAATGGAACAGAAGCCCCAGGCACCAGACGAGATCATTGGTGATCTAGAATGGGTGGTAGAGAAAATCGTCAAAAGTGAGATTCTCTCCTAGATGAAACGAGTCTCTAGACGCAACAAGCTCGTCAGAGAACTCAAATATTTTGTTAAATGGATAGGGTATTCAGAGGATGAAAACACCTAGGAACTGCCAGAGCATCTTGAACATGCTGCCGACCTAGTGGAGGAATTTTATAGAGATAATCCGAAAATACCATGGCTGAAGTAGGATTATCAGGAAAGGGTTTCCTTGGCATGGACAAGTAAACACGCAAAGGTTTTTTACCCTACCTGGATGGAGTCCTAAATGGAAAACTTTCTTTAAAACTATAGAATATACCATATATAGATTATAATCAAAGAAAAGACTCGAGGACGAGTCTAGAAGAGGAGGGACCTAATATTACACATGGAAGCGTAATCAGTGCGGCATGTGACTAAATGCATAAGGACATGTGCTCGACTCTGGCCCCTGCCGCAGTTATGGTGACGGTATCATATTACTGCACAAAATGATAAGGCATTATACAAGTCTTTACCCTTTCACCATTCATGGGATAAGATAAGTGAACGGAGGGGTTTTCGCTGGACAACATAGAGGGAGCTCCGCTCTGTATGAAAAGACTTAGTTGAATCAGATTGGTTGCTTAGTGATTGAACTATGACCTCTGGAAGTCTTGGTGTTACTATTCCAAGAAGTAGCCACACCATCCTCTGCTCGCGTAAACCAGAGGCATCCAGAAACTGGTTTACAATTGGTTAATAACAACGGACTAGTCGAGTTAGTTATCTTCATCATGCACTCTAAGCTATGCTCAGGGCAGAGTCATTGAGAACTCCTTTGACAGAGATGATCACTCCACTTGGAAGGAGAGCAGGGAAGTTACTTTTCAGGGTCAAACAGAGTTCGCACTCTAAGGACACTGATTCGTTAGTATGGCAGGTACATAGTCAGTAAAGAATTGGATGTAGCGCATGACCACCCAGACGCGGAATATAAATATCGAGGTACCTCCCTAGCTTCAAGTCCATCCTCCGTCTCCCCTACACCTCCGGCGATTGAAAACTCAACACCACAGTTTTTATCGTGAGTTTTTTGTTTCGTCACAAATCTTTCTCCACCCTCCCGCCCACTCCTGCCTTTGGCCTCAGCCTAGGGGAGTCTGGCTCTTCTGTCCTCTCACACCCGGGGTATTGACTTCGGTCTACCATCGTAGGGACCTCTCTCTCCCTGAGGGTTGGTCGGTGGGAGGCCCTCCTTGGCTGACTGGCAGGTGGTGGGATCCCTTTCACTACAGTGAGGCTATCTCTCCCAGAACAAGGGACTACATGAGAGATGCGGTAAAACACCTGCTATACTTTGCCTAGGCGGCCGTTGATGATCTTCCTTACTCCTCCTTCCTCCTCCCCCCATGCGTGCTGGGGAGTCCTCTCCTCCTCCTATGTTGGCCTCGCTTAGCCTTCTCATGGTCGGCAACTCCTTAACCAGCATCATTGTCAGACGGCCGAGACTACAGTTGCAGTAGGGGAGAACAGGCAACAGGCTACGGTCGATATCCCCATTCTCTTGTTCCCCTAAGAGGCTGCCTAGTCCGACACGAACGCGATTACCAATAGATGATGTTTAAGGTCTTTGGGTCTACCCCTCCATTCTCTTCTCCCGACGGTCCGATCGGCTGGCACCCTATTGCTACATCTTCCCCTCCCCCCAGTTATCGCCCACGGCCGGCTGGTCTCCTCCTTCCCTCCATGGTATTGCACTGTCTCCTTGGAGTGCGTCTGGGGGGGGGCCCCATATCTTAGCGCACTTCGGGCGTCGCTTCCCGCTTGGATGAGTGGACTCGCCTTCGGGGCCCTACGTGGCTTGCTACTAACCTTTCTTTTGTCTTTTTGGGATTTCTCACTGGGTTTTCCTGGCCCTTCCTGCTTTGTTCTTAGTTAGGATTTCCTTGTTTGTCCATCTAGCTGGGCTTGGGTTTCTTTTCTTTGAGGTGAGATGTGCGGTTGACTCCATACTAGAGGGGCTTGGGGGGTTGGCTTTTTCCTCTGGTGAGAGGAGGGATATGGGTTTTTTGTCGTCATAGCTAGTGCTCCATACCTTTTTTGTACCCTAAACAAATAATCAATGAGTCAAACAAAAAAAAAAACAAATCCCCAGCTTCAAGTCTATCATCAGCCACTAGAGAAGAGATCTTATTAATATATTCATTCTATCTTACTTCTATCTTTACGAGCCTTCCTGACTATCTCTATGATAGAAGATTACAGGGCCTAGAGTATACTCGCTTGACTTTAGAGTTACCTACCCCCTAACAAGTACATTGGGTATTCACAGGCTGCAAGAGAAGGGATATGGACAAAGTGTCTATATGAGGAAATTACTGGAGAAGTATCCCAACCTCTTATAATTTCCTATGATAACCAAGGAGCAATAGATATCACACAGAATCTGATGTTCTATGAGAGAACAAAACACTTTGGTATTAAATACCACTTTGTCCGTACATCTTGCAAGGATGGAAGTATCGAACTGAACTATATACCAACCACCCAAGAAACAGCTGACATTCTTACAAAATTACTTCCACGCCATACTCATTGGAAACACACTACACGGTTGGGTCTACTCAAGGTAGACTGAGATTTGTGGATTAGAAATTGGATGGCCCTCTAGATTATTTTCCTTTTCCCCTTTATTTCTTTGCCTGTATGGCAGTACTCTTTTTCCCTAATCACAAAAATTCTGACAGGTTTTTAATGAGGCCAACCAAGGTTACTATGTTTTCTCTGTTTTTTATGTTCTTCCTTATACTGTGCTGGCATACAAGGAAGGATGGGAGTGTTGTCTGGAATGCACTACGCATACTGAGTGACTGGTAGATTTCATTCCTGGGTCAGGAATGAACTCAAAAGCCGTGGGCTTGCATTCTCTGATTGGGAATCAGTGGCTTGGGAATGAAGGCTGGTATGGAATGATGGCTGTGCTGAACTTGGATGTTTGTATATATATAGTCTTTGTTTTGTTGTTGTTATTTGATCAAACTGAATACAAGATTGAATACGACTTTATTTAAAGTCAACTTCAGTTTTCAACAGCTGCTGCATGGTGCGCAATAACCTCAGTGGGCGACAGTAATGCTTCCGTGTCGCCATGCTGCCGATAATGGGGCTGAGGGTAGAGGTGTCTCTAGGGGTTGAGTTTGTTGGTGTGCTGTCGGTGTAGAATACTCGCACCGAGGTTCTGCAAGCGGGAGTTGGGTTGCTCCTCCAGGCGGGGGGGGTGTACGGCCAACAGGTGGGATTAATTCCTTATAGGGCGTGGTGTTCGTTGGAAGGATGTGTTCAAGGAATGCACAACCCAAGGAAGGTCCGTCAGGGGGGAGACAGGGGGCTATGGGTGGGTAAATTAGAATTGCCCGGATTTGCGTTGCGACATTTGTGGGTTGTCGGTGCTCAAGTCGGTGGTTATCATCGATGCCGCCAGAATGCTAACTACCATGGTTGAGGTTCCGTTTGAGAGTGGTACTTGCTTGCAGGCGGCCTATTGCCAACCTCAATGATATCCGGTGTCGCATACCCAACAAAAACATCATCGCCAGCAGTTCCCCCACCGCAATTACATCCTCCATTTCTCCACGCATTCTCTCTCGCTTGGTCAGTGTTTCCGGTACAGGCAAGCGGGGCTTGTGGAGGCGTTATTTAATTGTGTCCGAGGTTCGTTAGGAAGAGAATTAGGGTAGGCTGCGGCAGGGAGTAATTCAACGGGTGAGGCCCTCGGTTCGCGGTCCACTTTCGCAGTTCTTCCGCCTCGGCTAGGTTGAATCACGGAACTGGGTAGCCAGGCTCCGTCATTAACTTCTATTAAGACCACCTAGGTCGGTCTACGCAGGCTCGGCTATGCATTTCTACATTATTTTCGAACTCAAGATGTCTGAGAAAGTTTTGCAGGTGTTCGCCCAAGCTTATTAGCATAGAGGGAGACCAAAGAGAGAAGGGCAAGCATACAACCCCCCGCGAGGCAATGATAATCTCCCCAGTGGGGGACATACTCCTCCGCCTACTCACACCCACGCACACACTGCACTACGGAGGCTCCGCGAGCGTGCTTATCACCACGTCAAAGGTCTTCCCGGCAATGCTAAGCCCCACTTCACCATTCTCCGAAGCCCAGCGCTTCAACATCTCTCCCAACCCCTACTCCTCGACCGAGCCATTTTTGCCAAAGCTCTACCATGACAACCCCGTGGCACTCTGCATCCTGCTGAGAGCCCTGCACACCACCCATCCGTTCCCCAGTGGCTGACGTTCGGGCAGCTGGTCATGATGGCCGTCGTGGTGGACAAGTAGGACTGCTGGCCGGCCATGAGAATGTACGGCGACAAGTGGATGAAGGGTTGGACGCCCAGGGCCGAGAGGCCCGGGTCCGAGGAGTGGCTGTTCGTGGCGTGGGCGTGGGGCGTGGGGGAGATTTTCGCAAAGCTGTTTGCGAGGGTAGTGTTGGAGGTGTGCGTCCAGAGGGTTGGGGGTGGTATGGATCGGGTTCCGGTATTTGAGGAGAGGAAGGGCGGGGGTGGTAGTGGTCGGTTCGGGGAGTCTCTGACGGAGACTGTGTTATCATAAGTATAACAGTCTTCCCCCAATACCTGAACCAACTAGTCAACCAGCCGGCTCCAGCAGAGGCTAATGAATAATTATGATAATAATATTGTTACTTGGAGAAGTGATAATAATCCATGGCGCTCACCTCCTCGCCACCTTAAAATTGGTTTTCACAACCCTCTTCAACCGCTACCAACCCCCTGCCGCTTCTTCTTCTTCTCGTTCTTCTTCCACCCCCTCGCCACCATCCCCCCACCACTCCCACCAATGTGTCTTATCACCACCGGACCCCCTCTGCGATGCCCTAATATTCTCCAGCGTATACCGCAAGCTCTTGAAACTCAACCTTTTGCCGTAGAATTGCATAGAGGACCTGGGCGGGTTCACAGTCGATGAATTGGGCGGGTGGGTCCTGAACACAAGTGCCTCACCCTCAAACTCCAGGCAGAGGGGAGTGACAAAGCTGTTTCTGGACAAGTATGCAAAGGTGTGCGATCCATACGGGAAACTTGCGGAGTAGGTCAAGGCAGCTATGGCCACAGGCGGAGGGGGAGGCAGTGGGGAGAAGTAGTTTAGGGCGTGGGAGAGTGTGTGTTCTTGGGAGGTGTCTTGGGAATGAGGTTGGTGTCTGGTTGTAAATTCATGGAGAATCACGCGCATAGTGCGCGTTGGGTGATTGATTGATTGATTGTCATCCGGTGGTGCAGCGCATGGCGTCGAGAGGATGTATCGTCCATATAGGTGGTGGTGTGGCACGCTTCTTCGGAGCGGGGGGGGGGGCGGTGATGTATCCAAGGGACTTGACCATCCCGTCTGAGGGAACCCGGGACATTACTTTCATCATATGTTCTCTCCGTGCTTTTGTGCGCTAGCTACAACTAATTTAAGATGGAATTCGGCTTTGGAGTGGTGGGTTTAGGTAGCGTACCATAAAATCAAATACAATATCAGAACAGTAACTTGGTACAGGCTCGCCAAGAACCACTTGCCGATCTAGTGCTGGAGGAAGAAAGGCGCTTCATAGCTCTCAGTGGGAATCCATTGAGGGAGAAGGTTTACACTACCCATGCTTGCACAGAGTAATGGAGAAAAATAGTAGCCGATCTGGATACACATGCGAGGCCCCTGGAATTGGGAGAGTAAGATTATGAATTGAACTTTTATGCAAAGGGATCGAGAGAAGAGATAAAACTCGCACTATCTGCGGGGACAACGGGCAACGAACAGATAAAAACAAGGCGAAAGAGTAGGAGATAAATTTAATTTTTATGTGTACTCAGTTTCCCATTGGGATATACCGCTGCTTACGGATCTCTTTTTCAGCTAAACGGCGAAGTCGCGGCAAAGACAACGGAAAAAGGGTCTGGGGATTTTGGCCAATGGGATATCTGCCCCCAAAAAGCTCGTCTACTGTGATACAGGGATCTTGATCGGGCTCAGCAGGGGGGGGGGAAGATTGCCTGCAAGATCATGGGGTTGGTTAGTAGGATGTAAGAAAGATAAAGATAGGGTAGGGAAGGGAAGAGCATGCGTATGAATCCATAACTAGTGCGTTGTCCGCAAACCGGCTGACGGTTAGAGTGGCCTTAATTTCGTTGTGTATATTCGCACTGAAGAATTTAAACAACAGAACGACCTTCACAGCCCCAGCAGACCCTTGGAACCACAATTGGCTGTCACGTTCTAACTGGGCCTGTGACTCGCTCCACCCGGACTCCAGGACGATCGTTGGAAACTCGGTCAACTCTCCATCATTAATGCGAGGGCTCCAGCTGAGGTCCGCCGTCTTTTTAGAGCCCGCGAAGGCACCAACAAAGTTATCATATGCTATTCAATTATTACTATGGAAAATGGAGTTTCAGACGGCAGAGCAAAGGGACATACAACTTAACCCATCGCCTATCAAGTGATGAGCGCTTGGGGACAAGAGGCCATAGACGATCCAGGAACCGTACTCAGTTCTCATCCAGGTTACAGGGACCTCATGCAGGCGACTCGCCATGACAATACGGAGGTACCCGTCGGAGGCAATAAAGTGAATTCTAGTAATAGTTAGAATGTTCTTCCTAGCACTGGATATATACAAGACATAGAGATAAAGTATCCGAAAAGTTAATTTAGGTTAACCCGTAAAATAATCACTGTTGTGTACGAAATCTTTATCCCTGGCACTTGTACTCACCTCAAGCCAAGGCCACGGAGATCCTCCCAAGAGGGAAGGTTATCGAGAATTTCGGTGGACAGGGTTGGATCAAGCTTTGAGAACGTAAGAAACTCACAGGTGTGAGTTTTAAACACCTCGAGAATTTCGCTGGACAGGGTTGAACCAAGCATTGAGGAAGTAAGAAACTCGCAGGTGCGAGTCTCAAACGCCTTGTGGATTTGTGCGAGGATTTGTGTGGCCATGATGAGGTGGGGCTGCCGCAGCGGTTGAAGTGATGGAAAAAGAAGTTGACAGAGCTTGCGTAGTTTATGTAGATTTCACTGGGGTGCACGTAACTTAACCAGGTATCGTAGCAACCTGCAACTGCTGCAGCTGTCGAATAACCCTAACCCTTACGGGCAGGATGCATGGGGGCGGCCGATTGCCGATTGCCGATAATAGTCACATGCCTTGTCTAGGCCATCGATTCCTCTCCGCTTCTTCTTTCTGCTCTTTCCATAGTGTGAACCTTGTACTTGTACTTGGATACAGCCTCCCCCGACATCCAAGTTTCGCCAGCAGCCCACAGCTCGGGACAACCAAGTCCACTGGGAGTAAGCATCAGGAGTATCTTCGGTCGCTCTACCATTCTGAGAAGCGCCTTCGAAAAGAGATCCAGGATTCCTACGATTGCAGTGGTCCCACTTAGCTTCATCTCTGTTGAAAATGAGAGCATTGTCGGGAATTCTGCTTGGAGGAGGTGCAAGACGAAAGCTACTCCATCCCGTCTTTCCGCATTCTTGCGGAAAGAGATTACTACAATTAAAACCACTCATCTTCTTCACCTTTGGTAAAGAACTAAGAGGAGCGAGGTCTCGTCTAGAAAGTGAGATGGTTGGGTAAGCACTCTGAGCGCTAAACGACTTACCCAGCGTTCCCGTACAGAGGCTTTCGCGACCACCTTGGCACCCTCTTACAGTATTCCATAAACTATGGTTTGAGGCATGTAGCCCGCCAGCGACTGGCCGATAATCGATGGCTGCTTGTTGTGCTCAAAGCTCGCCACCTAGGGTGACATTATATAGGAATCTTGTTTAGGGTGCTATTCAGCTGACGATGCAGCTCTGCTAGCTTTGGCTTCTCGGGAAGTAAGGTTTCTGACATATGCTTTGGAGTTTATAGCTCGGCCGGCCAATTCGACAAGCTTGTGGAATCAGGCCCTATAGTAGCCTTCACTGGGGTTGATGCTACTGTCCCCTCATTACATGTCGGACATCTACTTCAACCCATAAATCTACTCGATTTTTATCTCCATGGATACCACCTTGTAGCATTAGTATATCTACTCTTACCTGATATTGTAAAGGACAAAGCGGATAGTTTATGAAGCTTGGTATATCTGCAGCTTCTGTCGGGGATCCTTCTGGTAGAGTGGTAGAGCACGACGCAATTGCATCACCGAGACATGATGAATCCTTTGACGGTTTATGGGCTCATATTGAGAAATTCTTTGAGAAGGGCCGATCATATGCCTTTTCAAAAGGGTATAACCAGGAAAACTTTAGAAAGAGCGAATTGAAAACCAATGCAGACTGGTTAGATGGACTGGGGTTGGTGGAATTTCTCGCCGCGGTGGGTCGGCATATTCGAGTTAGTAGTATGCTTGCTCGAGAGAGGTTGGTTAAATGCCCACCCATGTGGTCTTCCCATCTCTGAGAATTTCAATGTAAAGGGTCAAGAAAAGGATGAACTCTAGGAATGGAATCAACTTTTCCGACCTCCCCTACCAATTACTGCAGTCTTATGACTTTTGGTACTTGTACCGAGCTGCCAACTGCCGTCTACAGGTACGTCTACGTTTCTAGAGGGAGTGGCGAGTACTTACAATCAGCTAGATTGGGGTAGTGATCAGTTCGGGAGCATCGCAGCAGGGATCGGCTTAATATCTAAATACCAGCCCGGCTCTAGTGAAACCACCCTCAGTGCCATAGAAGCCTATGGTCTAGCATCTCTTCTCCTGACCTCTGAGTTTGGCGAGAAAATTGGCAATTCTGCCGGCAATGCTATCTGGCTCGACGAGAATCTAACTACGCCCCTCGAGCACTACCAGGTACATCCACCCTCTTTGTAGAAGTGAAAGGAACCCCTAAACTGACAGCCCCAAGTTCTTCGCAACCCTTGCTGATACGCACGTCCAAAAGTACCCCCGAATGTTCACCCTGCTTCTCCCCGAAATTGCTATGGCCACGCAGGCTCATACTACAAACCCTTGATCCCGAACCATCCGAGGCCCCCTAGGAGGAGAAGCCGTCGCCCTTGTCCACGGCGTACGGAAGGACTCGGAAACGGAATTCGTAACGAATTTCCTCTTTCCAGTAGATGGAGGAAAGGGATTTTCCGCACCGGAAATCATCTAGGTGTGGGGCGATCGAGTCGTCAAGATGCCGAGAGCAGAGGTCGTCGGAGAAATGATCTCCAAACTTGCTAGGCGGGTGGGAGCAGTTAAGACAAGCAATGCTGCGGAGAATATCATCAGAGGTGGCGGAATGTGTATCGGATTGGGGAACGAGAAGATTTCTGATGGGAGGGCAACTGTTGTGGAGGGGTGGTTAGTGGATGGAGAAGTTCTGCTCTTGAGGGTAGGGAATGAGAAGTTTACGGTTATTCAGGAGTTTTAGGGTGGCATGGTGGATCACTCTGGAAGTGGATTAAATGTGGGACTGGGTAGGAGAAGGAGGCAAGAAATCTGGATACCTTGATCGGTTCTTACAATAAATAGAGAGAATTCGAAATAGCTATAGTTACCCCTTCATGGTTCCCTAGTATAGATGCTTGTTATCTCCTTCTCGTATCCAAAGCCAAAGGTTTAATTCCTGTTTCTTACCTGCTGAAGGACTACACAAGCCAGGTATACGAGGGGTTTTTCACATTCAAACCGATCCCCGACCCAATCAATATGCTAGGTGGTCGAACAAGGGTAGAACCACGGCTAATCTATCCCCATGCCGAAAAGAGGAAGAATTTTTTTTTCAGAGTTTTAACTTGGCATCCTGCTCGTTTCTGTGTCGGTCTCAAGGTAGACTAAACTCTACAGTAGTTCGCTCGTTCTCTCTTCGCACAAATATCTAACTATGATACCCAGCCATGATCGGCCCGTTACCTAGGGATAGGTTTATCCTGACCGGGTAATGGAATTGCGAATACCGGTTAGCGAGATCCAAGGTGTCAAGTGGGCTGGCCCCTTACCGCGCTGGGAAAACGCTACCGGTAATCCCCCTCCAGAGGCCTTGAACCCAGAACCAGGGGATCAGAGGCCTACCAGACTTCAAGGCTTTCTACGGCACTCAAGTATTCGGAATCAGGGACAAGAGAGGGATTCGCAAAATATGGCAAGGGTCCATGCCTACCTGAACGTCCATACAAACTCGCGACTCGCATTTTCGAATACCTCTTGCCTGGGACCAGTACCTGCGCCGGTAACTGAAAGGCGAAGACAGGAGTATGTATAAATTACCATGAGGTCATCCCCCTTTACTTCCATCGATCGCCACACATATCCACTCTTCTCCATACATGTCTCCCTCTCCCTTGCGTACCGGTACTCCCGTACTATCAAAGGAGAGACATGCTTCCCGTTATTCACAGCCTCTGCGAATCCGGCGTTCCCGGCTTCCTTGCGACCCTCCCAACCACCACACATACCCGTTCTTCTCCAAGTGTCCCCTTCTGCTTTTGTATCCCCATGCTAATGTTGGAACTCATAGCTGCTCGGTATGCTTTCTATGGTTGTGGTTGTTCGTCGTTTTGGATTTGGGCGACCAAACGATAGACCAGTTGATAGGGTGCCGAGAATGATAGGGTAGCGAGAAGTGTTGCTCATCACTGCTAACACAAATGTGCTATCCTTTTAAGGTTAAGTTATGGAAATCGAGATCTGATTTACAACTTAATTTGACCGCATACAGCAGTGAGTAAGGTTTAGAGAAAATTTGACCCTTAAGAAATATGCGTAACTGCTTTCAAATTACAAGACAAGGGGTAGCATCATCACTGTCTTCCTCCTCTCCATCCTTATCCTGATCATCGAAGGTGCTCCAATTCTCTTCTGCCTTTTCTAGACGTAATTTAAGTGCTTCTTCTTCAACAAGCAGCGGTGATGAAGTTTTGCGCCTTTTCGGCAGACATCTGCTGCATTCTAATTGTTCTACTTTTCTTTTCTTTTCTGATACTGTGGCTAAGGAGTCTCTTAGCCTTAACGTAATTTACCGTGCAATGGCTCTTCACCCACATACGGCTCACCATGGCAACCGCTGGAAAACCAAATGGATATTTGATTATCTACACAAATAATAATGATACCATATTGAAAATTTGTTAAAAAGTACTTTTAAATATGGAGAATTAGAATCTGGAGTTTTTATTTGATAATAAAGAATGGTTCTTCTTGTATACTCAGTTTGTTCTAGAGTAGCTCAAATATCATCTTGATTAGAATAGTGGGTTAAGAAAATTAAAAATCATTGTAAAAATACTAGTTTAAGTAAATTGTAGGATCTTATAGGTCTTGAACTTGATGTATTAAGTGGATTAGGATTTGTTTTAAGCTATTTTGGAGGCTATTGAGACTAAACAAAAAGCTAAAGTTAAAAATGTATCTTTGTTAAGAATCCTACCGGGCGTGGGAGTGCAACAGGTAACGATTCTTATCGGGTAATAAAGTAATAGTTCTCAGGCCTTTGCCTATGCGATACTGATAGTCAAGTCCTTTGACTTCTATCTGATCGCGCCTGTCATGTGTTCGCACTGGGGTACTAGTCATGCTTCCTGGTACAATAGGAGTAGCACACAAGTTGGTCTACAACCTATGGGCGTACTGTGCTAAGAGAGGCTCCAAGAGAAATATATAAAGAATAGGGACTTGAAGAGGTAACTGTTCAACTAAGTATATAAGAAATACTCTGTCTGTCGAAGTCTGCTGTTCCTCTAAGAGAATCAGTGGTCTTTAAATACAAGATTTCGTCCATGTCCTGCATGGACAGATTTCCAAATCCTCCTCAATAAAACCATAAACCAAACTGAGTATCAAAGGATACTCGAAACCACAAGTAAAACAATGTGAGTATCAAAGGATACTTGAAACCACACGTAAAACAAACTGAGTATCAAAGCATACTCGAAACTACAAGTAAAACAAACTGAGTATCAATAGATAGTCGAAACCAAAAGCAAAACAAATTAAGTATCAATGGATACTCGAAACCACAAGTAAAACAAACTAAGTATCAAAGGATACTCGAAACCACAAGTAAAACAAACTGAGTATCAAAGGATACTTGAAACTACAAGTAAAACAAACTGAGTATCAAAGGATACCTGAAACCACAAGTAAAACAAACTGAGTATTAAAGGATACTCGAAACTACAAGTAAAACAAACTGAGTATCAATAGATAGTCGAAACCACAAGTAAAACAAACTGAGTATCAACGGATACTCGAAACCACAAGTAAAACAAAAGATAAAAAACAAATCCTTGAACCGAGTGGACTAAACTCCAGTTCCAGTTACAGCGCCCGTATTACCTTGATCTTCTTAAGTCCTCAACTGGGACTTACTCGTAGGTCATGGGATGAGAGATAGTTTTCTTGGTTAAGGTGATATAAAGATTAAAGAGAATAAAGGTAGTAGGTTTTATTCTGATAACATATAAGAGTAGGAAATAAACTAGAAGAAAATGTGAAGAGCTCATACTCAGGGTCCTAGTGACCCTTTATATAGTCGCTCTTCACCTCACATAACTCATACTGCATGTCACATGAACCCTGTGACTCATAACTATGAGTCATGTGAAATCCATCAGCTGACTTCTATGAGTTACTGTGTAACATGCCTTAAACCAATCAAAGGATAAAACCCAAATCAGGTGCGCAACTGGCATCACCTGAATGAAACCCATGACTCATAACTTGAGTATTGTGCGGAAATCATAACATCATGTGACTCATAACTGTGTGTCACAAGCAGGTAAACATGATAACCTATGACGTAGTAGCATATGTCATATGAAATCCCAACATACGTATAACTCGTGATTCCAAGTTATGTGAAATCTGCCTTGCTTAGTCACAGTTTGTGACATTAACTTCTCTCTCCCTGTCACGGCCACCTGGCTATGGAGACGGAATATGCATGGGTTTTTGATTGCATATATGGGATGTGGTTTCCTTGGTTACATAGTGGAATTTCCTTTGTATAGGCGAATGGGACACGTTGCCACGCAACGGAAGATGGCAGAACCAGACGGAGGAATTGTGGGTGCGCGTGACGCCAAGGACTTTCTTTTGTATTGGTAATCATGGAGGATTTCCTTAGTATATAAATGGGTGTGCCCCTTTATATTTTACTTTCTTTACGCAATCTGGTAGTCTCCTTTGGACACCTGTACCTACGAATTACACCCTCCGCTTTTTGGGGTCCCCTTGAACCTCTGAACCCTACCCCTGAACCCCAGAACCCCGAACCTCGTACAACTCACTTCGGTTGTACCCTAGCACGTAGACCTCGTCTCCAGAATCCTGCCTGTCCCAAATGTGGTGTGCCTTGGGCTACTCAACCCTCAGACCCTACCCATTACACAAGATTGTGTCTACCAGGACCCAACCCACAGCAAACCATGGGGACGTCTCACCTCCCTGATAGCATCAACGGCCCCCTCCATACCCTCGCGAATGTGGGGGATGACCACGCACGAAGCCTAGACCATGATCAGCTCCAGGCCCAGTTCAACCTCCCCAGGAATCTGGCTCATCAAATCCTGAATGCACCTGCTCTTCCTCCTCATCAAACAACCCCCGCCCCTCCAGAACAGACCCCTCAGTACCAACACCTGCAGCAATAGTGCAACCTCCTGGCCCAAGAACCGGACGATGCCAGTACCGAAGGCCAAGGTGTTGAGGCCCGGCTCCTCATCGTCGAAGTCAACCCCGCACAGGCCAACGCTACCATCACGTCCCTGAACACCGCCCTCGCCCTCATGCCTGCCCCCGGTACCGCAGCTCCTGCTGGTGGCAACAAACAAGTCTCGATACCCGACCACTAACAATTCGACGGTGCTACCGACAAGCTCCGCCCCTTCCTTACCCAACTACGAATGAAGCTCCAGGGTGATGCCCACCGGTTCACCAGTGACCAACACTATCTCGGTTATGCCTTCGGTCTCCTCCGCGGACGTGCCTTCGTCCAAGTCCCATATCGAGTCACCAATAACCGCATCGACTTTGCGAACAAGGAGGAATTCTACGCCGAACTGGAACAAGCCTTTGGCAACCCCAACAGGGCCCAAACCACCAAACGGGCTCTGAGGAGCCTTCAGCAAAAGAATCGGCCCTTCGTGGAATATCTTGCTGACTTCTAATGCCTGGCAGTGGACACACTTGGCAATGACGCCGCCAAACGCACCTCCCTCTATCAGGGCCTCAGCACCGAGTTGAAGGATGCCCTGGTAGATGTTTTCCCGGTTCTTGAAGCTTGGAACGACTACCTCTCCCTCCTTAAGCAGCTAGACAACAACGTCTGTGCCTGGGCTGCCAAAAAGAAAGGTTCCTCCTACACATCTTGGAGAACCTCTACCTCCGCCACACCTTGTCCCCCCGCTCCTGTTCCCCCTCCAACCTCCACAGCCACCAGCACTGCCTCTGGCCCCATGGACCTCTCCGCAAATTGCAGGAAACTCTCCACCGCCGAAAGGCAAGAAAGGATCAACGTGGCCTCTGCCTCTACTGTGGGGGGCATGGACACATGGCTTGCGCCTGCCCCAACAAGGGACCCCGCCCCATGCACTGGGCCGCCACCCACACTGTTCCCGCTCCTGAGGAGCCCCTCCCTGCCCAAGAAGAGTCGGAAAACTAGTGGTCCCATGTGCAGACTCTGGCACTGACATGGGATATGTTAAGTCTTCTCCTGGTTTAGTTATTTCTAGTTTATCTTTGGACGAAATGGAAAATGGAATTGAAGATAACCATTTGGCAGTCGCCCGTGATATTATAGACAACCAACACGTAATCCGATCCCACCCCCTCATTGACTCTAGAGCAACTGGATATGCTTTCATGGATATAGACTTCGCTAGCCGTCACCACCTCCCCTTATCCCAACTCAAAGAACCTGTACACCTCTCGGTTATTGATGGAAGACCCATCTGCTCTGGGGCAATTACACATATTACCCATTCTGACTTAAAGATAAACGACCACCTCGAATCTGTCCCGGCCTTTATCACTAAATTGTGTGGTTACCCCCTTACCCTTGGTATCCTTTGGTTAAAACAACATGATGTCACCATTCGCTTTGCCTCCAACACTGTCACCTTCAAGTCTGACTATTGTCTCAAACACTGCACCGCTGATGTAACCGGTATCCAAGGAATCAAAAATGAAATCCCCCACTTCCTCAAAGCCTACGCCCTCCAACGTGCTCTCGACCACACACTATTAGAACAACAGGAAGTCAAGGAAATTGTTCCTCCCAAGTACCATGATTTCCTACTGGTATTCCTAGAAAAGGAACAGACCCAACTGCCTCCTAGCCGACCAGGAGTGGACCATGAGATACCCCCGAAACCCGGTTTCACTCCCCCCTTTGGCCCTCTCTACAACCTGTCCCCGCCTGAGCTCGCGGCCCTAAAAGGATGGATCGACGAAAACCTAGACAAAGCATTCATCAGCCCTTCTGCCTCCCCAGCCGCGTCCCCAGTACTGTTCATCAAAATGAAGGACGTTACCTTGAGGCTCTGTGTGGACTACTGGGGATTAAACGAAAGAACTGTCAAAGATCGCGGACCCCTCCCCCTGTTAACCGAGACCTTCATCAACATTGCTGAGGCCAAAATCTACTCCAAGATCGACATCCGTGGGGCCTACAACCAGGTCCTAATGGACAAGAAGGACCGATCGAAGACAGCCTTCCGCATCCACTACGGGCTCTTCAATTCTAACGTCATGCCCTTTGGCCTTACCAATGCTCCTGCTACCTTCCAGGCCTTTATCAACAATGTTCTACGCCAGGGACTAGACCTGTTCTGCACTGCCTACCTTGATGACATCCTCATTTACAGCAAAGCAGAAGAGGAACACATAGAACATGTGGGCTGGGGACTCAAAGGCTTGCAGGACGCCGACCTCGAAGCCAAACCACAGAAGTGTGAATTTCATGTCACCCATGTGGAATACCTCGGTTTCATTATCAGTCCCGAAGGTATACGAATGGATAACGCCAAGGTTGAAACCGTTGCTACTTAGCCTGTACCTGACTGTGTAGGCGAGGTCCGGACCTTCCTTGGCTTTGGCAACTTTTACCGACGGTTTATCCGCGCCTTCTCACGCCTGGCGCGCCCCCTCACAGCTCTCGCCAAGAAAAACAGGGCCTTTGTTTGGACCCCTGAATGTCAGCGCGCTTTCGAACGATTAAAGAAGGCCTTCACCACGGCTCCTGTTCTCACCCATTTTGACTTCCACAAAGAACTAATCATCGAAACCGATGCCTCCGACTTCGTCTCTGCTGGTGTTATGTCACAAAAGGATGACAGTGGACATCTCCATCCAGTTACCTTCTATTCCCGCAAGCACAATCCCACCGAATGTAATTGTGACATTTACGACAAGTAACTCATGGCCGTGGTCAGAGCCTTCGAGGAATGGCGATGCTAGCTTCTGAGAAGGCAGGTAACCATCCTGAGAGATCACCTCAACCTCAAGCACTTCACCACCAAAAGGCTTTTGAACAACCGGCAAGCCCGATGGTCCAAGTTCCTGTCGCAATTCAATTACGGAAGTGAGTACCAACCCAGAAAGCTAAAGGGCAAGGCTGACGCCCTGACCCGTATGAAGAACGAAACACCCGAGGAGGTAGAGGAACTAAGA
Source organism: Tuber aestivum (assembly GCA_900010015.1). Taxonomy (NCBI): domain Eukaryota; kingdom Fungi; phylum Ascomycota; class Pezizomycetes; order Pezizales; family Tuberaceae; genus Tuber; species Tuber aestivum. The sequence goes on along the minus strand of LN890996.1, from coordinate 239,553 downwards.
AATCACTGCACCCAAGTGGTGCTAAAGTCTCAGCCTCTGAGTTTGTTGGCGAACATTACGCTCCCTACTGGAGCGTCGCCTATTGAAGATCTTTGGAGAGAGGCCTACGAAGCTGACACAATTCCAACCCAGGTCGTCCGGGCCCTTGACAAAGGTGACCAACACTCCCGCCTTCTATCGCTGAATGAGTGCAAACGCGAGGCAGATCGCCTACTCGACTTCAATAGGATTTATGTTCCCGGGCATGATGAGTTGTGCCTCCGACTGATACAAGACTCCCATAACCGGCCCTCTGCAGGACACCCAGCAGGCGCCAAAACCCACGAGCTTATCTCCCGACGTTACGTTTGGCCCGGCATGAGGCAAGACATTACGCCCTTCGTGGCCAACTGCCACACCTGTCAAAGAAGTTGCACCTTCCGGCATGCCCCCTTTGGCATCCTGCGCCCCCTATCAATAACCGACCGTCCCTGGGAACATATATCGATGGCCTTTGTTACTGGCCTACCGTGGAGCCAAGGGAATGATGCGATCCTGGTAGTAGTTGATCGACTATCCAAAATGCGCCACCTGATCATCTGTCGTACCACCATCGACGCCCCTGCCCTGGCCGACCTGTATCTTCGCCATATCTGGAAACACCATGGGCTCCCAAACACCATCACCTCTGACTGCGGCACTCAGTTCACAGCGGACTTCTGGAGAACCATATGCGAGACGTTACAGGTCGAATGAAAGATGTCCACAGCCTTTCATCCCCAAACAGATGGCCAAACGGAACGTGTCAAAGCTATCATGGAACTGTATCTTCGGGCTTTTATTAACTACCAACAGGACGACTGGTCCCTCTCGCTTCCTATGGCAGAATTCGCAGCCAACAACCATGCCTCAGAATCCACTGGTTTGTCCCCCTTCTTTGCTAACCATAGCTACGACCCCTGCATGGACTTCCTGGACACCCCCAATGAAACCTCCGATGAACCCCGAGCAGGCTCCTTTGTGGAACTCATCAAAGACATCCATGACCACTTAAGAACCGAGATCGCGTTTTGCCCAAGACCGGCAGCAAGAATATGCCGACAAACTGAGGCTCCTGGCCCCTCACGTCCAGATTGGGGACCGTGTCTTGCTAAACGCCAAAAACATCCGCACCAAACGGCCCTCCCTGAAGCTGGACGACAAACGTTTTGGCCCCTACCCTGTCCTTGCCCAGATAGGAACCCATGCCTACCAACTAGACCTCCCGCCTACCTTGAAAATGCATAACGTGTTTGATGTCTCCCTCCTTGACCTCGCTTCACATGACCCCCTTCCAGGCCAGGAGATACCACCGCCACCCCCTGTGGAGGTCGAGGGCGAACAGGAGTGGCAGGTAGAGGAGATTTTAGATGCTAAATTCGTCCCCAATTGTCTACGCTACTTGATCCGTTGGAAGGGGTATGCGGAGGCTACCTGGGAACCTGCCAACTCGGTCAACGTGCTCCACGCTCTGGATCCATTCCATGAATGCTACCCACATAAGCCTGGACCCTTACTGGAATAGCTCGCCTCAAGGGACTTCAGCATCAGAGAGGGGAGCTAGTGTCACGGGCACCCGGCTATGGAGACAGAACATGCATGGGTTTTTGGTTGCATATATGGGATGTGGTTTCCTTGGTTCCATAGTGGAATTTCCTTTGTATAGACGAATGGGACGCATTGCCACACAACAGAAGATGGCGGAACCAGACAGAGGAATCGTGGCTGCGCGCGCCGCCAAGGACTTTCTTTTGTATTGGTAATCATGGAGGATTTCCTTAGTATATAAAGGGGTGTGCCAGTTTATATTATACTTTCTTTACGCAATCTGGTAATCTCCTTCGGACACCCCTTCTTACGTTCCAGGGATATTCCTTTACCTCTTTGAAGCTTTTTGGCTCGGTTATTTATTTTGCACTTGTTTGTTGATTTGTTTCGCCTCGCTTGAAGCATCTCGCTACCTTTCTCCCCTCGCTTAGGGTCGAGTTGGTGTGCGCTACCTAGCCTCGAAGGGACTTTGGGCGAGACATCCGTGGTTTAAGCCCGGTAATCCCAGGTGCAGTCGGGCGGGCAGACATGTCGTCTCCCTCCCATTCTCCTCAGGCTTCGGCCTTGTCTTTTGAGGTTTCCTCGTCCATGCTTACGGATGCGGAACCCTCTTCCTTCTCCTTGGGCACGCCCTCGGTTATCCTCGACGTCGCGGTCCCACCACACGATAAGGTGAAACACCACCGCGCCCTTGTTCCTTTTGAGATCCGGTCCTACCGAGCTCCGGGAGGTGACTATAAGTTCCTCTCGTTTGATCACGATTACGGTTGCGTCAACGCTGTCAACGAGGCGTTTGATGATGAGGTGAGGGCTATGGTCATTGCTGCCAAGCCTGTCACGATGAAGGATGTGGAATGTTTGGTGAAGGGTTGGTTGATTGGAAGGGGTTGTGTGGCTGGATGTGGCCTGGACCTCGCTTCGACAGCTGGATTTTTCGACCGATACAATCTGGATGGGGGATCGGAGTTCGCACCATCCCACGACTCCTCGGCACCTGGTGACTCACAAGCGGTGGTCCCAGAATCCCTCGTACCAGCCCCTCTGGATAGGGAGCCCTCTGCTACCATGGAGGCCTCCAGTTGGGCGTCTACCCCCCCGAGACAGATTATGTCAAGGTCTGTTGTGGAAGAAATGATGCCGGAAACGTTGGCACCTCTGGCTCTCAGGAGTCACTCGACCCCTGCCCTGTTGGACGCGATGTCGCTGTCCTCTGGGCATAAGAAAATTTACGGTAGGAAGTTTGACCTTGATGCTATGTCAGACTCAGACTACAGACCCACGCCGCCCCCATTCGCGGAACGAAAACGACGTGGACGATCCCCCTCGCCTGACCCCACACTGGTATCCGTATCCAGTGGCAGTTCGGGTTCGGTTCTGACTCCTACTAAAGGGGTGCCGACT
>LN890996.1:198074-223585 GCA_900010015.1 Tuber aestivum | reverse complement strand
TCTGTGTTCGTCCATCTAGCTGGGCTTGGATTTCTTTTCTTTGAGGCAAGATGTATGGTTGGCTCCATACCAGAGGGGCTTGGGGGGTTGGCTTTTTCCTATGGCGAGAGGAGGAATATGGGTTTTTTGTTGTCATAGCTAGCGCTCCATACGTTTTTTGTACCCTAAACAAATAATCAAGGAGTCAAACAAACAAAAAAAGAAAAAAAAGTCTCTAGCTTTGAATCCTTCTCGGTCGCCGCCTTCGAGGTGGTTTTCCTTATACCCTATGCGCCCAGGGCTTCGGCTCCCTCCTCCTGGCCCTTGTCATATGGTCTAGGGGTTCCTATGTTAGATTTGAGTTGTGGCCATTGGCCCTTAGGGGTTCGGTTTGGGTTTCTGCATTTTGGTGTTTCGCTCTTGGAGTTAGGCGTATTCTTAGTTCACTGTCGGGTACCTAGCTTTCTTTTGTCGCTTGGTGGTGGGGGTTATTGGTTCGTGGTCTACAGAAAGGATTTCGGGCGGGAGTAGTTTTTTCTATCCCAGAGGGTTTTTGTAACTCTGTTGTTCAGCCTGGTCCGGGAGAAGGCGCTTTTTTAGGCGTCATGGCTAGCACTCCATATGCCTTTTTGTCCCATAAACAAGTAATAAAATGAGTCAAACAAAAACAAAAACAAAATCCCTAGCTTTGAATCCATCCTCCATCTCCGCTACAGCTCCGGCGATTGAAAACTCAACACCATGTTTTTTATCGTGAGTTTTTTGTTTCATCGCAAAATATTCTTGTTACACATATGAATGCACAGACCTTCCCCGCGCACAGACCTCCTGAAAACCGTGAAGATTTCATAGCCAACACCCCCCTCTGGCCCTGCCGTTGGCCCTGTGCACTGTAATAGTGTCGCCAGAATTTGGTGTCCTGACAGTATAAACCGGTGAAAACGAAGCATACTTTATAATACCGTATACGTCATCGCCGTCCGTCCGACCGGAAGCTCTTCATAGTATGTTTAAGAAGGGACCTCAGGTCGTGTCTGAAAAGTGGAATGGAGTTAATCGGACGGGTAACCGTAAAGCTATGAGCTAAGCGAGGTTGACCACCTCGGACATGGACAGAAAGTGTTGGAACCAGATCGCCAACAGTCCAACGAGTTATCGGGACGTGCCCGTAAGGACGAGGCACGGAGCCGAGTCTAGTGCTCGTACAGCGTAGAGCCAACCGGAGGCCTATCTGTAGATGAGGAACTTTCCCACGACGTTGACTAGTCCGATCGTGGCAGAAAGTGCTCAAAGTCAATGCAGTCAAGTTGCGAAAACAATGAGGCATTTGATAAGACTCTCGACTGAGCTGATCACTCTAGTCACAGTAAGGAGGATGGTGAGTTGGCTCGAGGTGAGACCACTCGCTCATACTCAGAACTCCGAGGTGAAGGAATCGTAGATTTTCACTGGAGAGGTTTTGAAAGCCCGCGCGGAAACACGACAACGCACTGAGACCGTATTCCGAGCAAGACGCAAAGTTTGCCAGGGTCAAATGGTATCCCCATACGATGCTAGGGGATAGAAATTAGGAACAGTATATTGTTTAGTGAGAGATAGATGTAGCCCACGACCACCCAGACGGGGAATATAAATATCGAGGTGCCTCCTTAGCTTTCAGAACATGCTCTGCACCCTATACTTTCCTCTTGCTCAAAAACATTACCGCTTTCGGCCAGGCAAAACTCCAGGGTTTTGCGTGGCAACTATCTCCACACACCTTATTGCTCTCTCGCTAAGGCTTCAGTCTCTAAGTGCACAGTCCCCTCACTACCCCGCACAGCCCCCTTCATCATGGAGGGGCCTGGTCCGGGGCCTTCAAGGTCTGGCTGTTGAGCCTCCAGTCGTGCCTCGCCCTATGAGTCAAGGGCTCCTACCCCCTCTCTCCCCGCTCATCTTTCCCTGATAAGGGAACAACTAGCCTGCACTCTCCACCACATAGGATGGGCAGCCCCGCCAATTTCTCCTCCAACCGATTCTCAGCTTCAGGACCTGTCCGCTGGCGAGGCCATCCTCCTACCACTAGTCTGCACTGCCCTCTCTGGGATAGGCAGCATCATCCAAAGACTAGAGGCCATTGAGCAGTCCTCTGCGGCTGCCCCCAGGGACCCCCCCTCCCTCCCCGCCTTAGAAGCCACTGTTCGGGAGCTCCCTCTGAGGGTCACGGCGTCGGCCACATGCCCCCCGGCTCCCCCACTAGGCCCCCGTCCTCCTCCCCCCTCTCCGAAACAGACAAAGCGCCCGCCACTGCCCCCTCCCCCCCTTGCTCCCCCTGGAGCAAAGTACCGCCCCGCCCCGGGCTACGTCCTGGATATCCCGGTCGAAGACATCGACTCCCCCGTACAGGTTGATGGAGTGTGGTATGGTAACCCACGCACTTTCGCAGCCAGACATCCCCGCTCCTTTGCAGCTTTCCAGTTTGCCTAGGGTGAGTTCCCGGAAGAGTCTACCTTCCGCCCGGGCCCTGCCCCCTCCTTCCTCACGCTCGCTCCCCCCTCCTCCTCCTACGCCAGCGCTGCAACCCCCTCCAGGGGCCAAGTACAGCACACTAACGCCAAGGGCAAGAAGAAGGCGACCACCGCAGCCCAAGTCGCGTCGTCGGGCGGTGCCCCCTCTCGGGTGCGGGAGGCTGCCCCGCTACCAGCTGCAGAACGTCGCTTCTTGGCACCCCGCATTGTCCTGGTCCCCCACTCCGACGCAACACGCCTGGTAGCTACTGCCCCCAACATCCTAGCCTCCGTCCTCTGGGAGGGCAACTGTCCCTTCCCTGTCTCATTCTCAGCCACTGTCAATGCACGTAGCATGATCACCCTCCTAGCTACTGATCCCCTCACGCCGGCCACTAGCTACTCCCCCTACTACGAGGCGCTTGCCAACAAAATCAACCAGTCCTTCGCTGTCAGGGACAATCCCTACCGCCCCTTCCGCCCCGCACCCAATGAAGTGCAGCTCGTCATCCACGGTCTTCCAGTCGCTTTCCTCCCACAGGACCAGACTGACCTCTGCCCCGCACTCGCTGAGTCCATCAAAAACGCCAAGGATGTCGATATCTTTGGTGCACGCTACCTCCAACCAGACCCCCTCCTCCGCAAGGCCACTACCTCAGTGGTCATCATTGTCGCCCCCTCCGATGTGGCCCACATTGGGTCCAAAATCCTCTTCTACTCCAAGCTCCGCAACATTCAGAAAGCGGTCTCCAAGAACAAGTTCATGCAATGTAGGCATTGCTGGAAGTTTGGCCACCCCGTGCCGGCATGCACTGCCACCATTCCCACCTGCCCGATCTGTGCATCAAATCACACAAGGGCCAACCACCGCTGCCCTAATCCAACGTGCCCCAAGTTGGGCTTCCTCAAACCTGTCATCGGCTGCTGCCCGGCCTCCCCTTCCAAGTATGCAAACTGCTCCGGCGGCCACCCCGCTACTGACAGGTCATGCCCTTCTCGCCCCTCCCAGCCAACACAGCAGACTTCAGGGTCTGAGGCAGAGGATGAGGAGGGGGACGACACTATGGACCAGGACGATGCCCCTCCAGGCAACGCTCACACACCCACTCCCCCCCTCCCGGATGCCAACCCTTTGGCCACCCCCCGACCTGTTGTTGTCCTGATACTACGTGCTCCAGCACCTGCCTCCCAGTCTGGTGCCTTCTTCGCCTCCCTAGGGGAATCCAGTAGCCCGTCTCTGTTCCCCTCAACTTCCTTCCATAAGTGATAGTACAACCCATGGATCCAAATTTGGTGGACCGATTACTGCCAACCCCCACTTTCCTTCCATTTCTTTCCATCGTTCAACATAACTGCTTAGGGAGCTGGAATGTTTTTCTTTCCCTGTTCAACAGCCTTGCTGCACTGCCCTCTCCTCCCCAGATAGTGGCCCTCCAAGATCCCCTGCCTGGTCTGGCGGGGAAAGCTGCCCTCCTTTTCCATGTATAAATGCTTTTCCCCTCCTGTCACCTCAGGCCGCAAGCCTAAGGTAGCCTTCTTCGTATACCAGGAGCTCCTTGGAGCCTACCCTGTTCTTCCCTGTTTTTTCAATCTGCCTGACCTAATGGCACTGGATATCCACTCGCCTAGGAGCTTGTTTTCATCGTCTCTCCATGTTTTTCGGATTTACGATTTGTATTCCATTAATTTCGTGTCATCCCACCGCCAGACAGTGTCGCCGGTGGATGCTTTTCCCCTTCATGATTTCCCCACCCTCACGCTTGGAGACTTTAACCTACACCACCCCCTATCTGACCCTTTGCGGCAGTTTTCAGACCAGGATCTCCTGGTGTCCTCTCCCTACTTTGAGGTGGCCTCTGAGGCTGGCTACAGCCTTCTCAACACCCCTGGCATCCATACCACTGTAAAAGGGCAAGAAAAGGGGGCTCCGCAGCAATCTCTGACTCGGTTGGGAATACAAGAGAAACCATCTCGCAGTGCCCCAAACGGCCAGCGCGTGCCAAGACTCACCAATCGAGGAACTATGAAGAGCTACAGACCAGAATAGTCGTCCTATCGCAGCGCCTCTAGAGCTGTGATACCTCAGTACGACAGTCGTTGGCTCTAACCGTGGGTCCTACAGTATAAGGTAGTGGCTTTCAGGAGTAGTGGTAGGACCGCAGGTGACAGTGGGAGAGGAATGGGCAGATGCTCCCGGTAGAGGGAAGCAAGGGAGGAACGAGTGATGTGTTGTGATTACTTCTTGACTAATGATATATATCTATTCTAAAAAACTGAGCGAACGGCGGAATGAATGAGCTGGATTGGGGTCCCAATATCGGAATTTGTGAGCTTACCTTCAATTCAAGAATAAATTTTCTGCATTTATCTACGGCCTCGAATAACGGGCACCTTTGGGCGCAGTCTGCACCCAAGGCTGTAATACTAGGATGGTAACCATATCCTGAAAACTATAGGATCTTAAGGTATTTCCTAAGGGGAGGGAGGCGTAGTGAGCCGAGATTAGGTTGGCCTACAATCGGAATGTGAATTCGAGTAATAGATAGTAGGCAAAGAGTGCAGGAGTGTGCTAGTGGGTGAGATGCTGGAATCCATGAAGGTAGTGAGCTGTCTGATCGTTGAAATTACAAGATTGCTGTGGGAGATTTCTTTCTTTTCCGAGCGACGGTCATTTAAGTGAAAGGTTCTCCAGACATGACTTTCCTGTGTTATGACGGATGTGTCGGAGAGAATGGGGATTCATGGAGGAAAATGTATGTGTTGTGAATACTGGAGAGATCAGGATGACTACCCCATGTTTCATAATTATATAATAATATTATTATTGTTCTTAACAAGATTATTAGATTGGTTGAGGTAGGTAAAAGAGGGGGAGGGGGGTACCGCCACGCCTTTCCACCTCTATTACAGTTGCTCGATAATGGACAAGTCCCATTCCATTCCTCCAACTCTACTGCCAAGCAATTTATTAGCTATGATACTCCCCGGGAAGAGACATATTTTAATTTCATAACAATATCATTATAAAGGAATGCAGAGGGTGAGGGTTAACTGTCGGCGTTGACCACACTATATCCGGTGGCTGGGCCAATAGTCGGTCGAGTCCTTGATCTGTTCAGCGTCTGGTTATCTAAAGAAAAATTGGCTGAAAAAAATAACTATGGGCCACAAGGTGTCTGGTTCTATCATCTTCTAACATGAACTGATTGGGCTATTAGGGGCACAACTAGCCTAACTCAGGATGTCCAAATCGTCAGGAGCTGAGCGTTTGTGGATCAAAAATCGGACAACCTACAAAACAAGCAAATTACCTTCCACTCACTGGAGAATGGAGTGGTCAATGATATTTATCGGGTCCTCGTGCCAAGTAGGGACTGTAGGTAATTTAGGATATCGGATTTTTGATTATCAAGAGTTGTAAATTGATGATTTGTTCCTTATTCTATAAACACGGAAATGTAAAATTTTCTTCTCCTATTATACCCACTTCCTCTTGTCCCTATATAATTGCCGGAATGTCTTTATTAGTTAGCTACCGAGTTAAGATTACCCAGCTTAGTAGTGTAGTCATTTGGGTTGTGACAAGTTCTGCATAATACTAGAGTTTCGCCCGCCAAAAAAATTACTCACTATCCTACCGCATGCCATGGTGAACTTGAGGCCGTTTCATACACTTGGTAAGCAATTCCAGGGCCAAGAAGTCAAAAGCAGATTCCCACAAGGCTAAGCACTTGGATCCTTAAGCTTAAACTCACCCACCCCGAGATTGCGTAAGCAAGAAGGTGCCATTAAATTTTCACCAACATACGAGGACATCGCTTTAAGAGCGCTCACGTTCCTGTCATGGCTTTCTGTGTCGCTGTTTAACATTAAGATAACACGAGGGTTTGTCAAACATGTAACTACAAAACAATCAGTACAAGTGTAGCAAAAGTATACACTAAATGACACACACATCCGCCTTTTGTACGCATGCGACAGCAATAGCAAATCTTTGCAACTCTGCAACAGAAAGCTGCTCAACATCACGGTCCAAAACGGGACGCAAATCTGCAACCATCAGTCAAGATTTCCCAATGCAAGTTGATATTTAAGCGTACTAAGAATGTCAATCATAGACTCCATGACTTTATTTCCCCGGACTGAGCTTTAGGCAACGCACTCACAAACCTCACAGTCCCTCGAATCGCCAGTGGCAACTTATCAACATACTGAGGTTTGACAACCGCCTTTATATTATCTTCTATGACCTTTGTCAAGTAGTTCTGCAACTCCGAGCCACGGAAGTAGGCCAATGTTTCGTTCCAATCCGAGGGGTTATCATAACGGGCTAAATTTGGCTTTTGCTTTCCAGAAAGAATCTTCAAAGCGGTAGACTTTCCGATACCATTCGTCCTAACAAGACCAAGGGCCTGGCCAGGACGGGGTGTGGGCAATCTATGTAGCTTGAATGAATTTGCAGAGTAACGATGGGTGACTTGAGTTTCGAGGTTGGTTGGAAGATTGATGATGTGAATAGCTCTTGGAAGAGACAGGTTCAGTCAATGCTCCTCTTTGCAGCGCCTTCCTCAGGGGCAATTTGATATACCTCCGAAGGGACACTTCTTTGGGCAGATACCACAACCAATGCACAGCTGCTCGGAGCTAAAAGCAATCTTAGGGTCTGACGTGACCTCGATACATGGCCTCCCTCTCCTGACGACTGGGAACGACTTTTTGCATTCTTGTCGACATTTCTATAGTTCCGAATATCAGAAAACCCCGTTGCTTGTTTCGCCACCACCACAAAGCGGGGGATCGCGAACGGCACACCCCAGGTTTACACTGCAGAGAAAACCCAATCAGCCATCGTCATGCCCGTATAATAAATCACTTCAAGGGCGGAAACTTACCTTATCCGTGCTCACGATGGCAATGCTATTAGTGAGGGAAAAAGTGCTTAGCGCCTTCCGCTACAAAACCATTACAATGATGGGAGAAAACGCATACCACGTAAGTTCATCAGCCATTTTTATCAAGCTCCAAGTCGATACACACTGAAATAGGAGCGTGAAGAAATGAGATTAGAAAATAAATAGTTATTCTGTAGCCATAAACAAAGAAGGAGGGGTCGACCTTGTGTGGAAGGATGAGTGGGGTTTGGATTTAAGTTTCTGTGTACGTAGATTATGTCAGCAATGGGTGATCTTGTCTGCCCAGTCTGTGATTGGCTAAGCATGGGCATCGAGTCATGGAATCTCAAGTTGGACTCACAGCAAACATTAGTTAATTTTATAGATCTACAATTGCTTTTCGGACATAGTTTGAGTAGTTGGCGAGATACCGATACTGTACCACTCATTAGCTAAATTCCATGCACCGCCCTCGAGTAGCACCTACTGTACTGCAGTGCTTCTCTTTGCTGTAATGCCATTGTCATTACAATTGGCGGCAGCACACTTGTCGACCTCCTCTAACATAGATAAAGAGCACCTAGACTAATATCATTATATGTACGCATTCCAACCATTACTATCAACAGAAAATAAGTATAGTACATACAGTAGCGAACTCTAGTCATTATGAACATTGCCCGTGCACTATCCAGAATAATAACTCCCACCGATCCTGTGATAAGCCTAACTCCCCCATAGCGAGAGAAAACAGTAAAAAGAAATACCAATCCCGCGAAGCCCAGGACGCCAAACCCCCAAAAGCACAATTGGTGTATCCGTGGCTGCCAGGTGACATCCAGCCAGAACTAAAGTCCTACACCTCTGACTACTATCCAGGCACCGACAGGCACCGCAATATTGTTATTAACACTGGTAACCACCGTTTCTACCATGCTCCCCCAAAGCCCCACTTGTTGCAATCCTGACCCAGACTACGGGGGGCCACATCTGAGTTTCTGTGCCCACCCACCACCTGCCCACGCCCAACCCAGTCATAACAACAAGAGTGAATGTGAGGCTTCCTTCAATACTTTTTCCCCCTCTCCAGCCCCATTTGGTTCTTCCAAATCTCCTTCTGATTAGCGACGCAGTTGCATCGCCAAGCCCAACCCAAACTACCCCACTGACGAAGCCCAAGTCAATCTGCCTGCCTGACCAATCCCAAGCATCACCCCCCTCGGTGTCCGTGGAAGCAAGTGTTAACCACCATCCAATAGCACACCCAAGGAGCAAGAAAACGTGCGAAACAATTACTGGGCCTTTGAGATCTCTTCCGTCAACAAAGGGCTGCAAAAATATGGCAATTTTTCCACTGAATGGCGGTAGCTGCCCCGCTCTGACTGTCAAGTAGTAGGAAAACCGCGAGTGTCAGACCTAGCCCAAGATATGCGAATGCTGGATCTAGAACCCCCGGGATAAGAAACATGATTACAACCATTCCATCAAAAACTTTTCTCCTAGTATATACTTGGATATGTGCCAAGATAGCAGTTACCAAACTAATTCCCATGGCTAAGACCACGAGCCAGTATCCCGTTATAAGCAAATGGAGATTGGCCGCAGACGTAGCTTCTTCGGTGACGCAGTATCCTGTACCCCAAGCTATCATGTCCACTAGATTTTGATACCAGCTCTGACCGCAGAGAAAATATCCTAGGGCCCAGAGAAACAGGTTGACGCCATCTAAGGCGTATTTCCCAATATCGGGGCATAGCGCCACTATGACGCACACAACGCTATCATATACCCATAGAGAATGTGCAAGTTTCCGCTTCCTAGCTTGCTCGTGGGTGAGAGAGGCGTAAAAAGATTTTTGACTAACGGACTTTGGCCTTGCTAACTTAGAGGCCTTGGAGGTTATCTCTAGCAGCCCTCCTTCGCTATCACTTGCGTGTCCCTTCGCTCTTAACAAGGTGAGTTTTTTCCATTTTCCGATGCTGATAATGGTATTTCCAGCGCGGTGTAGTTTGTGGGAAGGGACACGTGCAAGATTGACGTTCCACTTGATAATGTCTTCGCAGAGTATTAAGATGCCCAGACCCCCGCCCCAAAGAACGGCTTTCAGAATAATGGCTTGGGGGGATGATGCATAAACCAGAAGATTGATCAACACCATTGCAATCATTCTGAGCTCGGTCGAGGTCAACGAGGGATCCAAAAGATAGGTCAAGACCCAGCTTAAGCCAAAGTGAAGTGGCGGGAGCAATGAGAGTGCATCGGAATTAGATTCGGAGTTTAGCTGCTGGGGGAAATACACCGTGATGACAAGGGGGAGTACCAGTAGTGATAGTATCTAGCGAAGATCCCACCTCAGTATAAGGGTTGGCGGCAGAGATGAGAGACTCAGGATTAAATTTGAGACAACGTAGGGGGTTTTGCTCCTTTTGCTCTCCCGAGTCATTGAAAGAGCAACCATTATCGGGAAAACGATGGGGTATAGAAGCGGCGATGGATCTAGAGATCTCGGAAGCACGAGTTGGTCGCCACAGAGCAGGATTAGAAATGGGTAAGAGGCCAAAGTTGTAAAAAGCACAGCAGCCCATGCAGTAAACTCTAGACCCCCAGGTTAGCATCAAAAAAAAAGGGAAAAAAGCTCCTCCGGTACTCGTTGAATTCAACTGCTAGCTCAAGTTCGATTTACCTTGTTTCCGTATACCCACTTCTTTCCAGATCCTGCCTTCCCTGCTGAAATGCACGATACCAACTAATACTCCCATCAAACCGATTTCAATGCCATGGCACACAAAGACAATCCCCCTTGGTTTTCTTTTCTTCCCTCCTCCCAGTTTGCGTCCACTACCGGTCAGTCTCTATCGCGGTCTGCCTCTCTCGTCTTCGTGGCCATCAATAGATTGATCTTCTTCCCTGTAAAACCCCCCCTCCTTGGATGATGTGCGGCTCCTCTTTCCTGGTGGTGCCGGAAGCTTTCACGCAAGCTCATCGTCAGCTTCTGTACCCGATTCTGACTCCTCATAGCTGGGCTTTTGCGGAGGTGGAGAAGTTGCACGGATGCATTTGGGGTTAGAGCTGGTGAAGAAAGGTATGCGGCTCCACCTGGGGAGGGGGCATGCTGCACTCTTGGGGACGGGAGAGGTCTCCTCCGGTAAGGCTGCGGTGAGCGAGACGATTGCCGGTTGGCAACTGGAGAACCAGGTCGAGAAGGCAAGGTGGGAGCTCTCAGGGAATCGGTGGGCGGATTACTCTTTCCCATTCTTTATTCCTACCCCGGGTGCTGAACAGAGGAAAATAGGAACCATATGGAAGTGCTTGTACCGTACGGCAGTAGAGAGGAGTGAAGTTATTATTTCGGATATTTATGTTCTGGATAGGGGTAGAGCCATTGGAAGGAGCGAGAAAAAGGTAAGGAAGGAGGAAGGGGGGTTTGAGGGAGGAGTTTGGGATGGCATGCCACACTGGTACTGTACCAATTTTTGATGCAACACATGAAAATAGATCGACCAACAAGGGCGAACCGTTGGGGATTGAGTATGGTAGGGGACCTCCGTCGCGGGAGCACTAAGTGAGGTACTCGAAGGAAGCCTAAAGACTTTTCAACAACAATCTCAATAAAAGAATAACTCTATTAGGTGAAAGAGTAGCTTGTTGGCTTCAAACTAATACAGAGAAAATTGAAATGTCTTGTGTTTTCATAAAGTTATTGAACCTTAAAAGGGGGCAGATTTGGGTGAGAGAATTGAAATGTCTGAGGTGTTTTTGGGCATGTTAATTGCAATTAATCCCTTGAGGGCATACAGTTAATGTAATTTTCCAAGACATTAACCTGTATTAAGTAAATTCTAGGAATATTAACATACTATTACTAAGCCACGATGAATGTCCACCTACTCCCGCTACAGAGGTCCCCCACCATACTGTATTTAAATTTAAAGCTCACTCGCCTCCCTCACTAACTGAGGGTGGAAATTCTTTTTTTCACTGGTACTCGAGTATGATACATTCATTCGCAGTTCACTTATGACGCTAAGTTATATAAACCAGGCACACAAAGAAACCTGCCGGGTACTTTAACTTATGAATACCAGTACCGGTACCGTAAAAACTCGTGAAATTGGCTATCTCCGGCAGCCCCTAATCTCCGGATTGTAAGTCAAAATCCCTGAAGAAGGATTAGTGTTTTCCTGACACGGTATAGCCTGACTCATTTGGCTTAATTATTGGATCTCGTTATCCTTGCAAGCTAAACCTATTGTGCTGATGTCGCGATTTACAGGGATTTTCGTCACAGCTCTGAGATAGCCAATGTCACGAGTTCTTACGGTATACCAATCAGTATTTATACTTTCGTCGCATGTTTCTAGGGACACAACGAGGTCCACCTAGAACGAGTGTGTTTAACGGAAGTGCCCCCTTGCTACATGCAGGACACAGCACACAACACCACAAGGGAAGCTAGAGATTTGACATTGGGACATTGTGACATATTATCAGGCGGACAATATCGCCCTGTATATTCACCTAAAGACAGTGGGCTAGAGGGAAGGAAACTGGTTTAGAATACTAGTACAATACTTATTATATTTCACAGAAAACATCATCGGAGGACCGTGTTAGCACAAGCTACTGCACGAGACATCCAATACAGATGCAACACCTATCCGATTCGCCGTTCATGAGATCCCAATCGAACTCAGTTTGGTGTGACAGAACAACCACCCCTAACCCCCAGTATACCTGCCCTCCCTATTAGTTCTATCACGGTAGGCGGGGAGAGAACAATATGTAGGACCATGGATTAATTATTATTAGTCTATTGCTATGGTCTATCTATAGTAATCACCCCCCCCCCCCACCCCTACGGAATCCTATCACCTACCGCCACCTCGTGGCCCTAGCTGGCTCCAGTGGGGCCAGGGGCAACCGGGCGGGGCTGCGCGGGGGCAACTGGGGGGCACCTGGGGACGGGGCCAAGGCCATCAGCCTCT
This sequence comes from Tuber aestivum, assembly GCA_900010015.1. Taxonomy (NCBI): domain Eukaryota; kingdom Fungi; phylum Ascomycota; class Pezizomycetes; order Pezizales; family Tuberaceae; genus Tuber; species Tuber aestivum. Next base: position 211,243 of record LN890996.1, on the reverse strand, counting down.
GTGGCCAGGGAGACTTGTTTTTCCTTTCCCGAGACGTTCGGAAAAAAATGAGCCTTCATGAGGGAGCTCACGAACTAATGAATATTAGTAAGCAATGAATGGGTAGTAAGTGAATATTATACAAACCACAGTTGCTCCCGCGAGTAAAACACCGACCTGCCAGACCAGTGGTCTGAGTTGACTTTTAATGTCTCCGCGAGTTTTCTCAATCTCCGTTCGCAAGGTCCCACGGGTCTCCATAATCTCAGTACGCAAGGTCCCACGGGTCTCCATCATCTCAGTACACAAGGTCCCACGGGTCTCTATCGCCTCGGCACGCACCTGGCCAATCTCTGCACGCACCTGCCCAAAGCCCTGCTCGACCAAGACCCCAATCTCGCCGCTTGTTTTATTTGTCTCGGCCCTGAAGTTGCCGAAGTCCTTCCAGATTGTTAGATTACACTACAAAGCCAAGTGGGACAAACTATACCTTCTCGATGTTGGTGATACGATCATTGAGGCGGTTGTCGAGATTTTCCATGCGGGCCCACTATTATAAATACTCATTAGATGCAAGTTTGTCAAACATTGGGTAACGTACCAAGTAATCCTCATGTGGGTTGTTCTTCTGCTCAGATTTGCTCTCGACTAGTGTTGTTCACGAGCCGGCTCGAGCCGAGCCCAGACCTGGACTCGAGCCAGGTCGGCTCGAGAGACCCCTAGACTCGAGGGCTCGAGCCCAGGTCACACCCAGACTTGAGGACTCGAGCCAGGCTCCAGCTGCCAAGAGGCTTGAGTCTAAAGTGGCCACGATACCTCTACACACTGCCATTATCACTCAAATCAACCAAAAATTGTATATAGCAACTTGAAAACAAATACAACTAGCCAAATGACCTTCCCACTATCCCCAAGTCCAATTCCTGACTCGAGTTGGCTCGTGCACAACACTACTCTCGACATCATCCTCACCTGGTGCAAACTCTGGGAAGCCATTGACATCACTAGTGAAAATGGACCTCCAAGAATGGAAGGGATACGGATGCGTGGTTTTTCTAGCGGTCGGGCAGACTCTTCTCTTGGTAAGAAGACGAAACATGATTCTTCTTGTTGTGTGAAACGAGTTGGTGTAACGGATTCCCTGTCATTGCTTCTCGGTGATGGGTGGAGGAGAAGGGGATTGGACACTTCTCCCGAATACCCCTATTTATCCCCTAGGCGGATAACCGTGCCAAGATTGTGGCTCCACCACAACCTTGGCACGGTTACCTATAATACCTACTGCTGTGGTAATTTATTAAAAGAGTTCGGTATGACGGCTACCACAGATCCTCTGTTCGATTCGATTCACCTTGGCTTCGGTAAAGAAAGAAAAACCCAAAATGTAGATCAGTGCCTAGCTTCTGCATGGTTCCCGTGGGATGGCAGGGTCTGGCTGAGCTAGTGTTGAAGCGGACATTGTATTGTAGGTTTAGGCCAGGAGGAGGAGGGCTCAAAAAGAGGTGCGATCATATGGGGGCTGGCGATACTGATCTGGGGGGGGGGCAATGCCGTGATGGATGGAAGAGAGAGAAACCTCGCAAAACTCGACGGTGCGATATGATATTGGGACTTCGCATTAATAATAATAATAATAATACCCGCCCTGCTGGAAACCTATTTTATGATACCATAGCGTAGTGAACCGTATCGTGAGAGCTCGGATGGCTGAACGAAGGGCAATACTGTTGGGGTTGCCTCCTCGGGTAAAGTTTTACGCTTTTACAATAGTAAGTTACGGTCTGTCTCTTTTCAGTGGGGGGCCCAAGCGACTCGCATCTTGCCATCGCATCATATCCTTTCCACCTTTTTTCCGGAGAACGGAGCGGTCGGGAATCTTTGACTGCATACCACGTAGTCCAATTGATAATTGATATTCGAGTCTCTCTCTGCATGTACTCGAGTACTACTCGTAGTACGAGTACAGGTACTGTACGGTACTCGTACATTATTACCTGAATGATATTGTTATATTTCGAGACGACCCCCGTTTTTGTGTGGGAAATCCGTGGGGATTTCAATTGGGATGCATTGTGGGCCATCACCTCACTGGCGATAAATTTTTTTGCGATAACGACCGTAAGCTCGAAGGAACCTCGCTATGCAGCTACCTAATCCCTTCATTTGTTCTCAGGTACGGGTACTAATATGGTCTCTCTGATGCAGATGGCGTGCATGGCGTACCGTATCTTTTTTTTGGGGGGGGGCGATACAGTGCTCAACATACGATGCTGGCGTCAATGAACGGTTAATGGGACTTTTGGGCTGTAGATAATGAGGGGAAGTGTTGAATTTTCTAATTCGTTTCATATGTATATTCTTCTTGATAATATTGTATATTCCTCTACTTAGTATTATTTCTAGTTCACGGACATTACTACAGCGGAGTATGTATTACATGTATTTCATTGATATTTCATGATACGATTAGGGGATTATGGCGTGCTTTTCTTATCTGGTGTTCAGGTTTATTTCTTACATTTTATGCATCATCATATATGGTCATCGGTCATTTGATTTACAATTATCTTCTAATTATCCGTTCACACTACCTCAGATTTACGCATGGTTTATGGGATTTCCTTGGCAGTTCTTTAGGGTCAAACATGTTCGCACTTATGTTTTTCCTACTTATGTTACGGTCAAACACATAGATACTTATGTTTTCTTTTACATTTCCTCTTAGTTACATGAAGGATGCGTACCTGTATAAATAGGGGTTACTGTCACGGCCACCCGAGCTGGTATGGGGGCGGGACCTTGGGATTTTGGTGGCATTGATTGGTTGTGGTTTCCTTGGTTGCTTAGTAGGGTTTCCTTTGTGTTACTATTGGGATCGGTTGCCGCGTAGCGGAACCTGGTGGAACTTGATGGAAGGATCGCGGCTGCGCGCAATGTTAAGGGTTTTCTTTTGTATTAGTGATCACGGAGGATTTTTTATCTATATAAGGGGGTGTACCCCCTTATATTTTATGTTCTTTACGTAATCTGGTAATCTCCTTCAGACACCTGTACCTAGGAATTACACTCTCTACTATCTGGCGTCCTCTTGAACCCCTGAACCCTGGCCCTGAACCCCTGATCTCCGAGCCTCGTACAACCTCGCTTCGGTCATACTCCTGTACCTAGATCTCACCTCTGAACTCTTGCCTGTCCCCGCTGTGGTGTGTCTTGGGCTACCCGACCCTCAGACCCTGCCCGTTACAGTTACCACCCATCTCGCTTAAGAGAATTAAGGACAAGAACTACTACCAATCGACCTTCATATAAAATTCCTCCTCGCTTAGCATGCCCGCAGTATACTCTTACTACTGTGTCGTACTTTCGTACAAAGTTATTAAGATAGTGCCGTACCCACACATTTGAACAGGTTATGAGCCCGGTGCCTCTATAACTATACAACTTACACCTACACGCTTCCTACCTACGACGATCGAAACATTTCACCCGACGCGAAACATTTCTACCTCGAAACGAAACAAATTCATTTGAGTCGAAAACATTGATCAAACTGAAACTTTCTTCGAAACAAAACTTTATCGCTCGGCACGAAATTTTCTCGGCGAAACGTTCTTGGCATTCACCCTCGCTTAAAAGCAGAATCTGCCACCTGTTTCCTCCTAATCCTCTTCTTTCCTTAGACACCGTTCAAGCGGTCCTCCATCACCCTTCCGGCACTTCTTACCCTTTTGGGAGCCTGAATCAGACATCAGCTGGCGCAGCCACTGACCTAGGAGCATCCAGGTGTGCTGCAAACAGGCTTCCACTAGTGAAGGAGTGTTGGCCTATGGGGGTGGTGGTTATTAATACTGATCGAGGATTTTCAACATAGGTTAAAACTTTTAACACAAGTTAACAACCTATTACATGTCAAATTCCGGTGAATCTGCCGGAAACCAATCTCCAACTCACGAAGAAAACGAAGAATTCAAAGAAGAACTCGAGCAAGAGGAGGAACAAGCACCTCCGTTACCTCCAACTCCTCCTCTACCTCCTCCTCCATCTCCTCCGGTACCTCCAACTCCTCCACTACTACCTGGGTCATCGCCGGGCGCACTGCCTCTACCTCCACCAATGGATCCTGCAGGCCCTGCAAACCCTCCGCCGCCAAATCCTGCCAATACCAGACGCTCCTGGGCACCCTCCTACAAACTGAGCTCAATCCCAAAGCTCACGGGCCCAGAAAACTACAGAACTTGGCATGATATCTCAGAATATGTTCTCACCTTATTTAATTGTTGGAACATAATAACAGGAATAGAAACAATACCGGATGAGGAAGATATGGATAATGATGGTGATGCTCGTGAACAGTTCCAGGATCGTTACCATTGGGCCTCGGCCTACTTCCTCGAAACGATCGATCCAAAATGGCTTGTCTTGCTGGCCACCGACAAGACACCACCCACCATCTGGACTGCCTTCGAAGATAAATTCGCTCGTGAAAATACCACCTCCTTCTTTGACCAGCTCAATGCGGTCCTCGATTCCAAGTACAATACGTCTGAACTTATGCCGGACCATATCAACAAGTACGATACCCTATAGAATCGCATGCAACATGGTTGCTCAAAAGCTTCGGAAACTGACCTATACGCTCTACAATTTGTTTTTAAATCGGTATTCGAGTCAACCGAAGCCAAAGCCGCCGTTCTCCTCCGTTCCCTGCCCCGGTCGATGAGCAACATGGTCGACAACCTCCATACCAAGGAGGACCTTACCTACAATCATGTCTACAACAAACTGTTGGACTTGAAATCCTCAGTTAATTCTGAGGACGATAAGGCGTATAAAAGCGCCGATGTCAAAGGAAAAGGAAAGGCTCACGACACGGTCCGCCGGCAACCGGCTGAAACGAAGGAATGTTCCTACTGCAAAAAGCACTACCCCTCTGCTCGCAGTGAAGGTCACTCCTGGAATGAGTGTAACAAGCTCAAGGCCGACAACGAGAAGCAAAAGAAGGACACAGCCGGACACTCGGCTAAGATTGGAAAGGAAGAGACATCCAAACCGGTCAGTACCTCTACCTCCTCACCTCCTACGCAAAAGACCCCTTACCCCAATCAATGGGTTATCGATACAGGCGCAAGCTCACACATGACTTCGAATCTAGACCTTCTTATAAACTTCGAACCTTCACCAGGCACCGTTAAGTTAGGCGATAATTCGGTAATAGAATCATGCAGCCGTGGAACAGTGGAGCTTAAGGCCAAAACATCTGATGGCGGGACAGACTCTGTCTTTCTACAACGGGTTCTTTGGGTTCCTAAGTTGGGTTCTAGCAACTTGTTGTCATGGCGCGCTATCGTTTCTTTGGGAAAAAGGTTTTCTTTGCAGAGTTCTGGGAAGGATATGTATGTTTTTAGGGAAAATAAAACAGAGGTTCTATGGGGAAAGCTTGACGGACAGGACTATGTTGTGCAAGAGGAAAAAGAGACGGCGAACAAGATGACTTACAAAGAGTGGCATGAAGCCCTTGGACATTCATCGCTGCAATACCTCAAAGCCGACCACTACTCTGACTCTCCCGCTATTCCTACCGTTCCGAAAGACTGGCAATGTGAAACCTGCATCACCTCCAAGTCAACTAAGTCAAATCCCAAATCAACTGAGAAACGATGTGACATACCTTTCGAGTTAATTCACTCCGACCTTAGCGGACAATTCTTGAAACCCTCCTTTGGCAACTCCTGGTACTACGTCACCTTCATCGATGACAATACACGCTATGCATGGATCTACACCATAAAAGCGAAGTCCGACACGGTAAAAGTGTTCGAACAGTTCATCAATGAAAGAACAACCCAGGATTCTACCACCATCAAAAGATTCCGTACTGATAACGGAGGCGAGTACATCAATGACAAGATGCTTACCCTTTTTCAGAAGCATGGAATTGTGCATGATAAGACCCCTGCTTACTCACATGAATCTAATGGTGTTGCCGAACGGTACAACCGTACCATTATCACATCGACACGCTCTATGTTGGCTGGAGTTACCCTTAGCCTTTGGGCTGAAGCAGTCTCCACCGCTGTCTACCTTAGGAACAGACTCCCTAACCGAGCCATAGGAAACTCAACGCCCTATGAAGCTATCTACAAAACAAAGCCGTTGATCAACCACTTGCACCTATACGGTACCAAATGCTACGTCCATATACCAGAGGAGAAAAGAAAACCTGGAACGAAGCTACAGCCCCGGGCCTTGGACGGATATCTTGTCGGTTATACCTCCTCCGACAAAATATACTGGATATATATACCATCGCAACATCGGATCTCCGAAACCAGACAAATCCATTGGACAACCAAGAAAATAATACCACTTGACCCAACTGGACTGTCGGATCCAAAACAACTGACCCATATATCGGAGACCTTTGCGACCGTTACGCTTCCCTCTTTCCACACTGCCTCGCACCCTCGCGACAAGCCTCAAGAAATGGAAGATGACAACCAACCTTTACCACTACCAGACATTGAAGTACATCCACCTCCACCACCAGAACATCCAGAAGACTACGAGAATCCTGCACCTCCTTCTCCTACTCTGGAACTACCTGCAGATGAACCAGAACAACCTCCGGAACCCACAGAAGGAATAAGGACTCGGTCTGGACGAGTTTCAAGACCACCAGTTCGATATAGCAGAAATACTACCGAAATGCCCGACGAGGACCCTACCACTTATCAGGAAGCTATAAACAGCCCTTACCGTGACCAGTGGACCTCGGCTATGGACTATGAAATTCTGGCGCTCGAGAAGAGTGGAACCTTTGATGTTTTAGATAAATCGATTGGACGGAAAATAATCGAGAGTAAGTGGGTTTACAGAGTTAAAAGAAACGCTGATGGCACCCTAGAAAGGTATCGAGCAAGAGCCGTCGCTAAAGGGTTTAGACAAATCCCTGGCTACAACTTCAAAGAAACCTTTGCTCCCGTCATATGTTACGAATCTCTCCGCTTCCTCCTCGCGATATGTGCTAAAAACAAATGGCGACCGCGACAATTCGATGTCAAATCCGCTTTCCTCTACGGCGAATTGAAAGAAGAAGTTTACATGCGACCGTTACCTGGGTTCGCTGACGAAGGCAAAGTATGGAAACTTAACTGATGTCTCTATGGACTTAAGCAATCTGCAAACGAATGGTATACTCTCTTTGCCAGATTCTTGACCTCCAGAGGATTTACAACATCATGCCTCGACCCATGCATGTTTGTTCACGATAAACACAACATCTACGTCTCGATTTACGTTGACGACATCGCTATCCACGCAGCCCAAACCCCCGAAGCTACATCTCTCATAGAAGACCTGAAAACGGCATTCGAGATTACAGATCTAGGGGAAGCCACATTCCTACTCAGCTTGCACATCGCATACGCACCAGATGGGCTACATCTTACCCAAGAGCAATACATCAAGTCAGTCCTCAAACGATTCTCAATGGAAAACTCTAATCGCGTCTCTACACCCTTACCAAAAGGCATTCAACTTACGTCAGGGACCAAAGACACACGCATTCCAGACCCCTCCAAATACCAATCGATGATAGGATCACTTATGTATCTGACTACTGGCACAAGACCCGATCTAGCGTACACCATTTCTTTCCTCTCCCAATTTTCTGCTTGCCCTACCGAACAACACCTCAAGGCCGCTAAACACGTCCTTCGATATGTTAACGGAACAAAACGCATTGGACTCTTCTACCCTTACAACGCAACAAACGCTATCGATACCTACGTTGACGCTGACTTCGCTGCTTGCCTCGATACCCGCTGTTCTTTTTCGGGATACATTGTACTTCTCAACGGTGCATGCATCTCATGGCGCTCGAAGAAGCAAACCTCGGTCGCACTATCAACAACCAAAGCCGAATACGTCACAATGTCACTTGCCGCAAGACAAATCCAATGGTTCCGAAAGGGTCTCAAAGATATCCGTCTCGACTGACCGATGGCTTTATATACAAATAACAATGGCGCAAACTTTCTCGCGAGAAACCACCAGTTAAACGACCGAACGAAACCCATCCATATACACTACCACAAAATACTGGAAGAAATCGATAATGACTCGTTCACGCTCCTACAGGTTGCCTCCTCTGATAACCTCGCCGACATCTGCACAAAAATCTTAGCGAAACGGGCACATGAACGGTTAATGGGACTTTTAGGCTGTAGATAATGAGGGGAAGTATTGAATTTTCTAATTCGTTTCATATGTATATTCTTCTTGATAATATCGTATATTCCTCTACTTAGTATTATTTCTAGTTCACGGACATTACTACAGCGGAGTATGTATTACGTATATTTCATTGATATTTCATGATACGATTAGGGGATTATGGCGTGCTTTTCTTATCTGGTATTCAGGTTTATTTCTTACATTTTATGCATCATCATGCACGGTCATCGGTCATTTGATTTACAATTATGTTCTAATTATCCGTTCACACTACCTCAGATTTACGCATGTTTTATAGGATTTCCTTGGCAGTTCTTTCAGGTCAAACACGTTCGCACTTATGTTTTTCCTACTTATGTTACGGTCAAACACCTCGATGCTTATGTTTTCCCTTACATTTCCTCTTAGTTACGCGAAGGATGCGCACCTGTATAAATAGGGGTTACCACCCATCTTGCTTAAGAGAATTAAGGACAAGAACTACTACCAATCTACCTTCATACAAAATTCCTCCTCGCTTAGCGTGCCCGCAGTATACTCTTACTACTGTGTCGTACTTTCGTACAAAGTTATTAAGATAGTGCCGTACCCACACATTTGAACAACAGGCGCTGCACATTGGGCCTATAAGAGGAAGAAGCCACCGTGACAGTAAAATCATCAACATAGGAAAACATAATCCCCTTGGGGATATTCAAATGAAGAGGAGACACATAGATGACAAAGAGAAGAGGAGAAATAGGAGACTCTTGTGGCGCGCCAACCTGCACTGGAGAGAACACATTAGGAGACCCTTGAAAGAGAAGACGACAATGTATGTTAGAAAGGAAAGATTGAACCCAGGTGCAGATGTATGGAGGCACCCCCCTGGACTTCATGAAAGTAGTAAGTAGTGTTGAATTGATGTTATCAAACCCCCCTTTGATGTCAAGGAAGAGTGACGAGGCTTTGAGCCCAAGCCTCTGGAGGCATCGGATCTCGTGGGTGGGGGCGGTGAAGGCGTCGTAGGTACTGAGACCGGGGAGCGAGCCGCACTGATTTGGATTGATTAGACCGCGTGAGCGGGCAACTAGTGACAGGCAAGAGGCAACAATTCTCTCTAGGATTTTTGAAACTGTCTGGAGAAGGACGATGATGCGAAAGGATGCGGGGGAGGAATAGTCTAGTTTTCCTGGCTTAGAGAGGACAACTCCATTGGCCTTTTTGAGGAAGGGAGGGTGGAAGCCGAAAGCTAGCAATGGCAAGAGGAGGTTAACGAGGAGTGAGGGATTAGCTGCATGGAACTTCCTCCAGACCCCGTAGGGGATCTGGTCCAGGCCTGGGGCTGACGCATTTGATGACTTAGACAGGGCCCTTTGCACCTCCTCAGGGGAGAGAAGGGGTGAGTCGCGGAAGGGCCTGAGGATAGATAGGGTGGGAGCAGGAGTCTTGTGGGGGAAGAAGTGGCTCAGGAGAGCTGAATTGATCTGTTCGCGGGAGGAGAGGCTAGGAAAGGAGGGGAAGCCGTCGGGGGCTCTTCTAGTGGCAAGTCTTTTGGCCGTCCAGACCGAGCGGAAACCAACCTTGGATAGGAAGTTCTTCCAGTGCTTGGCCTTTGCCTTCTTGATGGCCTTAAAGTATAGGGAGCAGGCCTCGCGGGCCTCAGTACTGAGTGTAGGTAAGGGGGAGGAGCGGGACCTTCTGGCAGCGGCATTAAAAGCACAGCACAGCGAGGTCAAGAGGGGGGACCACCAAGGCTTGGACCTAAGTGAAGGGCGTTTTAGTGGGGTAGGGGCTAGGAGTTGGGCTGAAAGGGCACCAAGGTGTCGATCGAACGATGAGCTGAGGGCAGAGGGTGTAGGGAGGGAAGGCGGTAATGGAACGTCGACTCTTCGCAGGGTCTCAAGTACCGGCGGCCAGTCTACCTTGTCCCAGTCCGGACTTGGAGGGGCCTTGTACAACAAGGGTGAGGAAAGTTTAATAAAGATGGGGACGTGGTCAGAGCCGGTAGAGGGGAGGTCAGCCGACCAGGAATCATAGAAAGGAGCCAAAAGCTTATTGGCAAAAGCGAAGTCAAGTTCTCCTGGCCTGGTGGCCAAGTCGAAGAAGAACCTGGTGTGGATGCCAGGGGTGTTGAGCACGTTGTAGCCAGCCTCAGAGGCGGCCTCGAAGTAGGGTGAGGACACCAGCAGATCCTGGTCTGATAACTGGCGCAAAGGGTCAGATAGGGGGTGGTGTAGGTTAAAGTCCACAAGTGTGAGGGAGGGAAAGTCATGAAGGGGAAAAGCATCTGCCGGCGACACTGTCCGGCAGTGGGATGACACGAAATTAATGGAATATAAATTATAAATCCGAAAAACATGGAGAGATGATGAAAACAAGCCCCTGGGCGAGTGGATGTCCAGCGCCATGAGATCAGGTCGATCAAAGAAACCGGAAAAGACAGGGTAGGTTCCAAGGAGCTCCTGAGAGACAAAGAAGGCTACCTTAGGCTTTCGGCCTGAGGCGACAGGGGGGGAGAAGCACTTATACATGGAGAAGGACAGTAGTTTCCCCCTCTAGACTGGGGGGTCCTGGAGGGCCACTACCTGGAGGGGAGATGGTAGCGCAGCAAGGCTGTTAAACAGTGAAAGAAAAACATTCCAGCTCCCTAAGCAGTTATGTTGAACAATGGAAAGAAAAGGCAGGAAAGAAGGGGATAGCGGCAATCGGTCCACCAAATTTGGATCCATGGGTTGTGCTATCACTTATGAAAGGAAGATGAAGGGAATGGAGACGGGCTACTGGATTCCCCTAGGCAGGCGAAGAAGGCAGCAGACTGTGAGGCGGGTGCCGGGGCATGGGGAACTGGGGCCACAACGGGTCGGGGGGTGGCCAAGGAGTCGTTTCCAGGGAGGGGGAGAGTGGGCGTGCGGGCATTGCCCGGCGGGGCATCGTCTTGATGCATGGTGTCGTCCGCCCCTTCATCTTCCGCCTCAGACCCTGAGGACTGTTGTATCGGCTGTGAAGGACAGGAGGGGCAGGATCTGTCAGTAGCAGGATGATCACCAGAGCAGTTAGGTCACTTGAGAGGGGAGGCTGGACAGCAGCCGAGGATGGGTTTGAGGAAGCCCAGCTTGGGACACGTAGGATTGGGGCAACGGTGGTTGGCTCTCGTATGGGGCGATACACAGATCGGGCAGACAGGAATGGTTGCAGAGCAAGCTGGGGCCAGGTGGCCAAACTTCCAGCAGTGCCTACATTGCATGAATTTGTTCTTGGGAACCGCATTTTGAACGTTGTGGAGCTTGGAGTAGAGGAGGATCTTGGGCCCAATATGAGCCACGTCGGAGGGGGCGACAATTATGACCACTGAGGTGGTGGCCTTGCAAAGGAGGGGGTCGGGTTGGAGGTAGAGGGCACCAAAGATGTCAACATCCTTGGCATTCTTAACAGACTCTGTGAGTGCGGGGAAGAGGTCGGATGAATCCTGTGGGAGGAAGGCAACTGGAAGGCCGTGGATGACCAGTTGTACCTCGTAGGCACGGGGCGGAAGGGGCGGTAGGGATTGTTTCCAACGGCAAAAGACTGGTTGATTTTGTTAGCAAGTGCCTCGTAGTAGGAGGAGTAGCTGGTGGCCGGAGTGAGGGGATCGGTAGCTAAGAGGGTGATAACGCCACATGCATTGACAGTGGCTGAAAAAGAAATGGGGAAGGGGCAGTTAGTCTCCCTTCTGAAAGCTAAGGATTTTTTTTTTTCTTTTTTTTTGTTTAACTCATTGATTATTTGTTTAGGGTACAAAAAATGTATGGAGCGCTAGCTATGATGACAAAAAACCCATATCCCTCCTCTCGCCACAGGAAAAAGCCAACCCCCCAAGCCCCTCTGGTATGGAGCCAACCGCACATCTCGCCTCAAAGAAAAGAAACCCAAGCCTGGCTAGATGGACGAACAAGGAAATCCTAACTAAGAAGAAAGCAGGAAGGGCCAAGAAAACCCGCTGAGAAATCCCAAAATGACAAAAGAAAGGTTAGTAGCAAGCCACGTAGGCCCCGAAGGGCGAGTCCACTCATTCAAGCGGGAAGCGACGCACGCAGCGCGCTAAGATAGGGGGCCCCCCCCAGACCCACTCCACGGAGGCAGTGCAATACCATGGAGGGAAGGAGGAGACCAGCCGGCCGTGGGCGATAACCGGGGGGAGGGGAAGGTGTAGCAGTCGGGTGCCAGCCAATCCGACCGTAGGGAGAGGAGAGCGGAGGGGTAGACCCAAAGACCTTAAACATCGTCTATCGGTGTCGTGTTTGTGTCTAACTAGGCAGCCTCTTAGGGGAACAAGAGAATGGGGAGATCGACCGTAGCCTGTTGGCTGTTCTCCCCTACTGCAACTGTAGTCCCGGCTGTCTGACGATGGTGGTTAAGGGGTTTCCGACCGTGAGAAGGCTAAGCGAGGCCAACTCAAGAGGAGGAGAGGACTCCCCACCACGCGTGGGGGGAGGAGGAAGGGGGAGTAAGGAAGATCATCAACGGCCGCCTGGGCAAAGCATAGCAGGTGTTTTACCGCGTCTCTCATGTAGTCCCTTGTTCTGGGAGAGATAGCGTCACTGTAGTGGAAGGGATCCCACCACCTGCTAGCCAGCTGAGGAGGGCCTCCGACCGACCAACCCCCAGGGAGAGAGAGGGCCCTGCGACGGTAGACCGAAGTCAATACCCTAGGCGTGAGAGGAGAGAAGAGCCAGACTCCCCTAGGCCGAGGCCAAAGGCAGGAGTCAGCGGGAGGGTGGAGAAAGTTTCGCGACGAAACAAAAAACTCACGATAAAAACTGTGGTGTTGAGTTTTCAATCGCCGGAGGTGTAGCGGAGACAGAGGATGTTCTGAAAGCTAAGGTACTTTTTTTTTTTTTTTTGTTTTAACTCATATATTCTTTGTTAAGGTACAAGAACCTGCATGGAGCGCTAGCTATGGCAAAAACAAAACCTTAATGTCAAAAGCAACAAAC
>LN890996.1:167149-194572 GCA_900010015.1 Tuber aestivum | reverse complement strand
TTTGGGCGAAAGGATGGAAGGCATCAGCCTGCACCCCCCGGCGGGGGGGTGCAAGGCTAAAGAAAAGTGGTGATAGTTCCTCGGTGTTGAGTCGTTCCCGATTAGGAAATATTTTTCAATGACCGGAGGTGTAGCGGAGATGGAGGATGTTCTGAAAGCTAAGGATTTTTTGATTTTTTTTTGTTTTTTTGTTTTTGTTTTGTTTGACTCATTTAAATTTTTGTTTATGGGACAAAAAGGCATATGGAGCGCTAGCTATGACGCCTAAAAAACCGCCCCCCCCCGGACCAGGCCGAACGACAGAGCTAAAAGAACCCTCTGGGGTAGAAAAAACTACTCCCGCCCGTAATCCTTTCCGTGAACTGCTCCACCCAATAACCCCCACCGCCAAGCGACAAAAGAAAGCTAACTACCCGACAGTGAACCAAGAACCCGCCAAAACCCCAAGAACAAACACCTAAAGGCAGAAACCCAAACCGAACCCCTAAGGGCCAACGATCACAACTCAAATCCAATATAGGAACCCCTAGGCCAGATGACGAGGGCCAGGAGGAGGGAGCCGAAGCCCCGAACGCGAAGGGTATAAAGGGAAACCACCCCGAAGGCGGCGACCGAGAAGTGAGGAGAGGAGGTGTGTGGCAGGCGTGCCAGCGACTGTGTGTCCTCCGGGACGTTCGACGATTGAGGCAGTAAGGTGCCAGCTTGAGAGGAGGTGGTAGTAGGGTACCAGCCGATCCGACCGTGGAGAGGAGCCTTAAGCGAAGCAAGTGTTTTCCCGCGTCTCTCATGTAGTCCCTTGTTCTGGGAGAGATAGCGTCACTGTAGTGGAAGGGATCCCACCACTTGCCAGCCAAATAGGCCCCAAAGAGTAGAGGAGGGGTAGACCCAATTCCGTGAACGACAACTATCGGTAACCGCGTTCGTGTCCGACTAGGCAGCCTCTTACGGGGGCAAGAGAATGGAGAGATCGACCGTAACCTGTAAGCTGTTCTCTCCTACTGCAACTGTAGTCCCGGCCGTCTGTTGAAGGTGGAAAAGGGGTTGCCGACCGTGCCAACGCCTAAGCGAGGCGGGGTAGGAAGAGGGGAAACATCACGAAGATGGGAGGCCTCAACCAAGGATAAAACCGAGGGAATCAAGAAATAAATCAGGACCCCAAGGGAGAGGGGAAGCGAGCCCACCTCCTGTAGCCGAGGCTAGATGGAGGGAGATGGGGGGGGGTGGTGGTGCTGGACGATGAAAGCCACGATAGAAATCATGGTGTTGAGTTTTCAATCGCCGGAGGTGTAGCGGAGACGGAGGATGTTCTGAAAGCTAAGGAGGCACCTCGATATTTATATTCTGTGTCTGGGTGGTCGAGGGCTACATCTATCTATTACCAAACAATGTACCCTTCCTATTCCATAGCCCTTACTATTGTAACAGGGATCCCTTTGACCCTGAAAAACTTCACATCTGGCTCACACTACGGTCTCCGTGCATTGTCGTATTTCCACGAAGGCATTTGAAACCTCTCTGGTGCAAACACATGATTCCTTTGTCTTGGAGGTTTTAGTATGAGTGAGTGGTCTCAACTCGAGCCAACTCACCATCATCCTTATTCTGCCTGGAGTGATCAGCTCCGTCGAGAAACTTATCAATGTGTCGTTGACTTTCCAACTTGACTACCTTGACTTTCGAGTACTTTCTACCACGATCGGACTAGTCAACATCATAGGAAAGTCCCTCAACTATAGACTGGCCTCCAGTTGGCTCTATACTGTGTGAGCGCTTGACTGGGCCCCATGACTCGTCCATATAGGCAGGTCCCAATCGGACTAGTTATCTTCAAAGCTTCCTAGCTCCTAAACCAACCAACCAATTAGGTCATAATAACTCTTATCTTAAAGAGTCCAACTTCCTCTGTGTAACACAGCAGAAATCCCTTAGTCACGTCACCTCAATCTCCGTGGAGAGTTGTTTGAAGTTGAACCAAGTTTTGTTAGATAATATTGTATCATTATAATAACTCTGGCAGGTACCGGAGTTGAACACGTAACCTTAAAAGTTTAATCACGTGATAATCCGATTGCACTAGGAGGTCTGTGTGTTCACATATGTAACAAAAAGATGGAACCATCGAACAACAAAAAGATGGAACCATTGAATACCAAAAAGTATGATATTGTGTGAAAGGATTCAATCAGGCACCAGAGGCAGACTATGAAGAACTTTATGCCCCAGTAGCTTAGTTAGAATCTCTATGCCAGTGACTACTCTTAAGTATAGCAGTCAAACGCTGATACAAACTTCATTAACTCGACATCAAAAGAGCATTTCTATACAGTGATCTAGATGTTGAAACTTACCTTAAACTTCCAGAAGGATACCGGAAATCAGGAAAGGTATGGATGCTTAAGAAAACAATCGATGATCCTAAACAGTCACCTCACTTACAGTATAAATGACTCATTAAAATCCTTGAAACAATTGACCTAAAAGTTACTGACTTCGACCCATGCATACTTGTCTCAAAGTATCTCTTCTGTTATGTATATGTTGATGACATACTCATTGCCGGAAAACCCTCACTTGTCAAACAATGTGTTGACAAGCTACAATCCCATTTCCAGTGTACAGACTCAGGAAAGGCATCGTTATTACTCAGAATACAAATCAAAACAACAAGCAATTCAATTCAACTTTGCCAGGAATGATATATTACCAAAATCCTAGAACGTTGCGATATGACCGAAGCTAAACTGATAGCTACTCTAATTGAAGTCCATTCAACACTGACGAAAGCCAAAGAGGATGATGAACTTTACGACCAACAATAATATCAATCCATAATAGGATCACTGATGTATGCTGCAGTCACTACTCAACCAGACATTGTACATGCTGTTGCATTTCTAAGTCAGTTCTCATCAAAACCAACAACAACTCACCTCTCTGCTACTAAGTGAGCTCTTCGATACCTCAAAGGAACCAAGACCAAAGGACTACAATACTATGGAAACATGAACAAACAACTGCTAAAATTATTTAGTGATACCTCATTTGCCTCCAACCTCAATAACAGAAAATCGTTTACCAGTCTTACAGTACAGATATATGGCAATACAGTAATCTGGCGATCGAAGAAACAGAAAATCATTTCTACCTGTAACCGGAGCTGGTGCTCGGTTAGTTTGTTTTATGTTTTGTTTTAAGTATCGGTTGATACTTAGTTTGTTTTATGTTTTGTTTTAAGTATCGGTTGATACTTAGTTTGTTTTATGTTTTGTTTTAAGTATCGGTTGATACTTAGTTTGTTTTATGTTTTGTTTTAAGTATCGGTTGATACTTGGTTATTGTTACGCTTTGATTGAGTAAGAACATGAGTGAGAATTCATGATCGTACTCAAACACATGTACTTAAAAAGACCGCCGTCTTCCACTCTGGAAACGGCAGACTTCGACAGACAGTATTTTAATATACTCGGTTGAACGGTTATCTTTATTCTCTCAAGTACACCGCCGAAGCCTCCCTTAGCGAGCCTAGAAGTTGACAGTCTCCGGTAGGCGTCACTTCCCTCCTATTGTACCCGACAGCGTGATTAGCGCCCCGGCGTGAACACGTTACACTACCTCCACCACGGAAGCTGAATATGTCGCTCTTGCTTTTGCCATCTGTCAAAGTGTATGGATAATATGTGGATTATCACATATGGGAATCGATATAGTACCAACCATATACAGTAATAACACTATAGCCATAAAGCTAACGGAGGATTCTGGCGTTTCTGACTGTACGAAACATATCGATGTTCAGCATCATTATACGAGAGAATTACAGGAAGAGGGGAAGATAAGGATTGTTGCAGTTGGAACAGAAGATAATCTGGTGGATATATGCACTAATGGATTGTCAAGGATGTTATTTGAGGAGTTTTTGAAGAGGCTAGGAATGGAATTGTAGGGAAAGTGTTGAAATATATGGTATCCTATTCCTATCCAGTAATGTGGCTGTGTTGATCATGTGACACAGTCATATGACCAATGAATGTACTAGTAGATTCTAGCAGGTTCTAGTTATTTCCTTGGTATGGAGCAGTACTAGTGTAATGATAGAAGGGTATATAAAGGGGTGTAGATTTCCTTCCTGTTAATAGAGTACGCAAGCTTGGATTTATCTTACTAGTCTTAAGGATATTTATCTTATCAAGTCTACTATACTTATCACAAGTACAAGTGACTTAGAGTAAAAATTGAACCATTATCCTCTCTTTCACGCAATCAACTCTCTGGCATATACGTCCCATATTCAAAATCTCGCTTCGATTGAATGTGCTATTCAAAAGATATGGTGATGAAAAGTAGGAGTGTAGGCAGTCTACTACATGGGTAGTCACCCGGTGATGGGTAGTTACACAGTGAAATACGTTACCACAAGGGGCATCTGAAAAAGAGGCTGCCACGTCGATAGTTGACGTTTACAGATCTGGTGGATTATTGGTGACGCTTTTGGAATTTCCTTGGGACCTTTTCCTTTATACGTAGAGAAGTAGGGTATAAGTTGAGTGTGCGGCGAGGCCATTTTCGAGAATATTTCAAGCACTGTCGGGGAGGGGCGGGTAGAAATTAGGTTGGGAATTCCGTATTTAGTAAGTTAAAGTAAAATCCGCAACGATCGCCCTCACTTTTTGCTCACCTTAGCCTGCTCAGCCAAACCCATCTGCCCGGCCGCCTTATAGTACTGCCCGTTTCTACCAGAGCTACCAGGAGTAGCTAGACCGTTGCGTTTGACCATGGGGATTCGGGGAGTGCCGCAACTTTATTCCCACTGCATATCCCTTGTCATAACGGGAGTGTGTGGAAGAATGGGGACATGAATGGAGGTAAGGAGATAGACGTGGTTTCGGCAAGTTTGGAGAATAAGATAGGATAATAGAATTTATGGCCATAACCTTTCTTGCGCTCTCCCTATGCGCGAAGTTATTCCGCCCACTTGAGAGGTTTGTTCTGGTTGAGCGGTGCGGTTCTGAAGTTGAATTATGGATCTTGACCTCTCATTTATCTCGAGCGGGTATTTTGGTTATTTTCATACCGCCGGTTGTTGAAAATATGGCGATCCATCGTGCCTGTTCACCTGGAACGAGGCACAGGAATTTAACTGCCGGTACTAAGTTAGTTCTTTCCTTTGGTTACCCGGTCTATAGCTCTGTGGTTTACAGTAGATTTGTCATGAAAAGGAAAAAAAGGGGGCGTCGTGATACTAGTAATGGTAAGCCGCCGAGCCGCTGGGCGTACTGTCTGGTGTGCCTCCACAGGTAACATTATTGGTTGCAAACAGCTTGGTGGGGGGGGGACATCTTGGCACTGTTGGCCTGGGGCTTTTCATCCTCTTCTTGTTGCACCCCCATTGTGACGCGAGGAGACGAGCTGAGGGCTCAGCTATCATTATGTAAGCCCGCGCAAGACACCCATTAACTCGCCGTTTGACGCTTGCCGCTAAAGTGCTAGGAGAACACAAAAGAGTGACGATTGAGCGGACATAATGGCAGAAAACGAAGTGTTTGTCCCCTCATCGTTGATATGCTACTGCTTCTAATATGCTATAATGCTCTTGATGATCTAGCAAGGATTTACCTCTCCGGTCCTGTGGGAGGGTAGCGGCTTTCTCATCGGCGATATTTCAGATAAATGTAGAGAAGGGTGCAAGAACCTTTTACGTCCACGGAGACATCCTCTCCCGGAGTTCTCGGTCGTTCAAAAGCATAGTGGAGGGGGACTGGAAGGAATCGACAAACCGCCGAATCGACCTGGAAGACTGGGATGCAGATACGGTTGGTCGTACGATCGACTATCTCTATACCGGGGATTACACTTGGGAAAAGGATGGGAATTTTACGCCGATACCTATTGAGGTTCCGGAGGAATTTCCCACCGTTGATCACTCTTTTCGTGCAGCACGACCTTTGACCCCCCTTAGCGGGCTTGCTAAATACAGGAGCACTTCGTATTTGTCTTATAGTGACTCGACGGTATTTCTCGCCTATGAAGGAGCTAGATTCGGGGAATTACTCTTGATGCATGCGAAGGTTTATGCCCTCGCGAGTTGTTGGGCAATTGGAAAGTTATCGGAACTGGCGCTTGACCGTCTGTTGTGCACTCTACGAGCATTTCAAGCCACTGAATATGATCTCCAGCAAATTCGATATATTGTGGAACTGGTATCATACGTCTATGAAAATACATGCTTGCGCGTCGGGGAACACGAGCCAATGCGCCGGGTGGTAACGAGGTTCACAGCGTTAGAACTTACAAAGTTGAACGCTCAAGGAGAAATCTCTAAATTGATGGACGCTTATGGAGACTTTGCTTGTGACCTATTGTCCGACGTAACAAGGAGCCTAAAGCTTGCTGAAGTTAGTGGTGGGCTACAGCACAAGTACTTGGCTGGCATCGAGGTTAGTCAATCTGGTTACGCCGAAGGGGATATTTCCCCCCCTGCCGCATCCTTAGTATTGGAGCTAATACTAGTGAACGAAAGATACACACGGGGGGGGCACAGCCATCAAATTGCGTGCAAGAGGGTCAGTGGGGAAGCCCGAACATCAATTTCGGGACGGAAGCTGAGTGAGAGCGCACCAGGATCATCCCGTGCTGGCACTGGTCCAATTGCTAACGCTCGGGAGCTACCGATAGGCCAGTGTGGCTAGTACCCTATTATACGGAAGATATCGATAAAGCTTGCACCTCATTTAAGGTCGTCGCATATGAACAAGAGGGATACGACCCCCGCTTCAAAATCCCCACGAATCTCCAATGCCCCGAGTATCCTTGCTTGATATCTGTTTGCGATAGAAATATCCCGAGGAAGGTTTCTTTTGTCCAGTTGTTGCGGGTGGCCAAAGCCGGGCAGAGACATGCCATGAGGAAACAATGCGATTATATAAGTTTTACGGATGATATTATTGGTTCTGCACATATTGGATATCTTTACCTGCTGTGGGGGGCATAACCTGGTGTTGCTGTTTTCTCGTTATGCGTGGCGGCTGCTGGGGTCGGAGAAGGGAGCTGGCGTCTGGACATTAGCTTCGCGGGATGTGTTGTGGACGGGGGAAATTTGTCGCTGGATTGTCGTTGTGGGTTGGGTGGCATTCCCTAATGGTTGTGATGGGGGGTGCCCGGTGCTTAATTTATGTGTTGTGTTCTCGAATTGCTTTCTACGATGCCATTGCTTTGACACATTGAATATATTAATCTCTTGGTTTCTCAACAGCAACTTGTAGCGTAAGGTATCATCTATGCTATCATGGAATACCATGCCCCGGGGGGTCGTGATACAGGAATGTCGGAGAGACTCAAGGGGTGGTACACGGTGCGTATGCACACGCGAAAAGCAGATTATCTAAACTCCCCCTACGCCCCTGGCCGACTCTTACGACACGAGCTACGTTTTACAAAGAAGAAGAAATACAGCGCATAAACTGTCAACCCGTCGTACTGGAAATTACCTACACTGACGAGCCAGGTAACACGAATAAACCCCTTTTTGCGAATACAATGCGGTGATGGGAATTAGTAATTCAATACCTTAAGAGCTCCAACACCACCCTGGAATGCGCAATGAATCTAATACCACCCCAGGAGAACTGAAATACGTGTTTGGATCACCTAAATTCTACTAGCAATATTCCGACATTCTAACACCGGGTGTGGAGAGTATCATGATGTCTGGATATATTTTCTTCAATTTATGCGAATAGAGGTAGATCGCGGTAAAGGTTGTGACAGACTTAAGGCCCGACGGGAAACCCTCTTGGAATAAAAGAGTGCCCGAGATAGAGCCACTGGGATTTACCATGACGGCATTGAGATAGTATTATAACCGCATTCGAAACGGCGGGGTGGAGTTGAAATATATCGGACTGGGACAAGTGCTCTGGTATATTTAGATTTTTGAAAGACGAGTTGATCGCTGCTGAATGTGATAAGGAACCTTTCTTGTGCTGTTATATATCGCAATTAGATTACTATAGTATCACGCTAACGTCCCCACCCGCCTTCCCCCTCTTAGCGTCGGTATAGCCTCCGTACACACTTCCAAGTGCAACGCCTAACGAGTAACAGAAGCCCTTCACTCTTCGGGCAAATCCTTATTTGCAGGCTTCAGAGTGAGCAGGCGTTTTTTTATGTTTTTCCTAAGTTAGTGGGGGCTATCTGCGGAGTTCACTGTACCTCTATTTCTCCTTTCGCCTTAGATATTGGGTAATGAGACCGCCTGGATACACTACGGCTTGTGGTACCATTGGCGCGCGGGGGAGCTACATATGATACTGTTGATTCCCTCAGGTGCGGGAGGTCAGCCGAGTGATATATTGTGAATTTAAGCTTGGGGATTAAGTATGATACTTTTTAGAGAAATATAGGCACAATATGTACCCCGGGAAGTCTCATTTCTCTCGTGCATGTTATGGCACACTCATAGGATTATGTCTATAGTGGAAAATTGTAGTAGGGGATGGACCACTATAGCCTTCCACACTTCCCACCTAAGAGAAAAATGTGAACATCCAATTGCTCACCCAGAGCGGACGCTTCACATGCTTCGGCAGCTGCATCCTTCTTCCATGCATACACCCCCGTGGTGGTGCCACTGCTTCCAGGAGTCTAGAACCTAGCCCGGGAAGTCAACACAACACAATTGTTATGCTATGGTCCCCGGTGAAATACTCTACCTACATTTCCGGTAAATATATTCCAGCATTTGAACATAAAGATGTTTCCGACGTCAGAAAGTCACTGTTCGCGCTAGTGCGTTGAGCGAGTAGCTTACGAGGCACCCTAGGAAATAGAATAGAGAAAAGGTGTGTATGATAGAGACCGGATTCAGAAACCAGATATTACCTCTAGCGTTTTCCCAATGCGGGGGAATTACTCTCTGGCGATAGGTGAGAACAATCCTCATGTAGTTATGATGCTTTGCTGTTTCGTATGGACGCGGGGGTCCTTACGCCACCAGAGAAAATCGTCACTACCGACACATCCGGGGCTACGAGGCCTGCGGTAATGAAGGATTTAGGAGGGATATTTTGATAGCGTTCGTGGGGCAGCTTAAAAGGTGCCTTCCCTTTCCCCCTCCTCCAATAATACCGACTATCAGCGTGATTAGCAGTCTGTATCCCTTTCCTCTTGGCGGAAATTTGCCATCCAAAATTGTTCCCGCACGGGGATGCTGAGAGACGTAGTAGTTTCCGTTAAAGATACCCGATTCGAGGGGACGGAGGAGAGCTACATTAACGTCTCCATCTGTAGCCACCGAATGATCGGGCGTGTGGAGAGCACAGTAAATATTTTTGGAATCCCGATTTGCCCGCTGATATCTTATTGTGTTTATATCCGTGATGGAAACGCCGGGATAGGCGTAGGAGGAGGCCCATAGCTGAAGGGGAAGGGGGCCGCCTTTTTTCCAATATTCGGGAGCTGGTGGCTTGTTTATTCCGGTGCGGGAGGGGTGGTGCTTTTGGAAAACTTATGCATGGGTTATTCCTTTCTGGTGTGTACCACATTGTGGACCCCTGAGTTGGGTTTGTGTGTTTCCCCCCCCCCCACTGCGGGTTGATTGCATTCCGGTAGATCTACATGGTGACACGGCGGTACGTCAATGGTTGTGATAGCTTGGAGTTACTTTTGGGGATTTACTGTTGGTGTGATATTGTCATAGTGCGCGAACTTCAAATCCCCATAGACGGTTATATTCTGCTGAGATTTATGTAGTATTATTCTCACGAAATCTATGATTAACGCGAACGGTTCGCTAAAGCCTATCACCCTACCCTTTCCCCTTCACCTCTCTACAAACCCCTCTCCCTAACTACAGGGTTTACACTCCCCCGGCATCCTCATCTCCACCGGCTTCAGAGCTCTGACCGCAGAGCACCACTTCCCCAACCTTTCAGTCGTGACATTCCCTGCCCATATACAGGCCCCGACATACTCCTTAAACCCCTCAAACCCACCCTCAGCTAACCTCGCTGTCATAGAAGCCTGGCACCTATTCTTCAGATACCACGGCGCAGCGGCATAAGTATACTTCTCCGGTAAGACCAGTTCACGGATGGCCATCTGATCCGCGGCGGAGGTTCTATTCATGTTGCCGAAAGTCACGTTTCGGTCCACCCCACCGCTAATCCTCAGGACCTCTGCTGTTAGGGCTGGTTGCGAGAATGCATAGTAGTAGATGTGTGGGAACATTAA
The DNA here is from genome assembly GCA_900010015.1 of Tuber aestivum. Classification (NCBI taxonomy): domain Eukaryota; kingdom Fungi; phylum Ascomycota; class Pezizomycetes; order Pezizales; family Tuberaceae; genus Tuber; species Tuber aestivum. The sequence continues at coordinate 184,345 of LN890996.1, read as the reverse complement.
CATTGCTTTGGCTGTTGCTAGTTAGCTGTGATTCCAACGAGAAGAAGGGGGGGGGGGGTATCACACTTCCTTGGCCGGGCCGCCCGGGGAATTTGTTGACGTTGTAGATGAAGTCTTCACTCTCTACTGTCATTGCTCCTAGTAGAGCCGCTTTCTGTCCGAGTGATGTAAGGCCGTAGTGTGCGAATGCAGTGTTGATTTCCTTGACAGCTTCCGGCGCCGGATGGCATTCTTTTGTTACTGTTGTGCAGATCCCGGGTGCCGCTGCGAGGAGCTGTTGTGTCGACATCTCGGGAATAGTCCTGTTTGAGTTGAAAGAGCAGGGGGCTAGCACCGCGAGGGTGGATGAGAGGGCGGTGATGGCTAGGAGGAGGAGGGCGTTTGGTAGCATTTTCCTGCTTTCCCCAAGGGCCAAGGCGTTTAATGTTTTGAGGGGCTGTTCTGGGGTACGTGAGTGATATTAGGTGGTTTGTTGGTGTGCTGTATGAAGCAGAGAAGGAATGGTATAAATGAACGAACGGAGCCGCTTTTAAGAAGGAAAGAAGAAGAGAGGAATTAAAGGTATCGTGGTGCGATCTAGCCTCAGCACTTTACTATCGTGTGAATGTACAGTACTATTTCCGGAATAGAATAAAGTAGGATAAACGGGGACCAGCTTGAACTGAATACAACTAGTACACTACTTGCGGATGGAGGATCCTTCAACCTTTACACATGCCCCGCGATAGCCATGGGAGTCACCGTAGTGTACCATATAATAGTTAGCTCCCAATCCCCTGTTGCTTCGAATCAAAAATTACTAGACTAGGCAAGTGATTCACTACCTCATATGCTTCCACGTATTCCACTTAGACAAAAGTCACCAAATGCTGAGACGGGATAGTGGGGATTTACCTCAGGTCCTCCTTCGAGGTATGCGATTGCATTCGCTTCTTAATTTGCTCGCTTGTCATTCGTTTGTTGCGGTACAATAATAAGTAGCACTAGACAACGTTCCTCTTCTCTAGGATCGGAAAGTGAGTGTGTATTTCCACAGTGGCTCCTCTCTCTTACTACAGGCGGTGACAGCCCAAGATCACGCTGAGTCATACTTTTCAATCTCTATCCCAAATTTTCTTTGACAGAGAATAGATCCCTAGGGTATGGTATAAAGCGCCCAAAAGGCGTATCATACCGGGGAGGTGAATTTTTGCAATGCTTGTGCTCACATATGACGAAGGTTTTTAAATTCAAATAATGTATCCTCTTTCCCAGTCGCTCGATCCAATAGGATTCCTGGGAGTTTTTCAAATAATAGCTAGTATTCCTAGGCAACCTTTGGTCCCTATCTTCAAACCCTTTCCAATTTAGCTGTTCCTATGGAGAACCATCACGATCCTGTTTCGGGAACTAGCACAACAAAAAGAGACTTCCACTTGCAACATAGAAGAGAGGCGATGGAGGACAAGACTTAAAGAGCATAAAGCCCATGAGGAAGTGAGTTCCAATTCAGAGTAAAACAATGATCAGATTTTGCGAATTTCATATATCATAGCTCTAAAATTTCAAAGTAAAGCGCGTGCCCTTCAAAGCATATAAGAAGCTGAAAAGAAAAAAAAAGGTGTTACATGTGGCTGTGCAAAATTAGCTGCCAAGACCTGAGCCCCAGAACAACATCATAAGAAAACTCGGTCTCTGCGCAACCAAGTTTTAATTATTATTATGATAATATTATGGTACAGTGCATAACATAGGGACCCTTTGGCAGACCGCCTGTTGAGACGACCGTGGCACACGGTTTTTCCCGCCAAGATGTGTTACTGCAATATGTTTAAAGGTGTTAAAGAATGTTAAACATGATATTAAGCAAGATTCTGGGCAGGATAACCGTTACAACATAGATGTAAAAAACAGGGTCGTTTCAACACACGGGCTGCCAAGCGCCCGCTTAGCACTTGAAAGATATATCCTATCAGTATACGGTATCCCGTTGAATTTCAGGCATTATGAAAATGTGCCCCCCCGGTACACCTTTTAGGCGTTTCGCGCCATATCCGACCAGTTACGCTGAGCCACCAAGTCCTACAGTAGCCAACTCTTGCCTCCCTACCATTACTCGAAGGTCAGGTTAGTGCGGAGCACTGGTTAATAACCCTATGGTGTGCGTTTCTGGGATTAAATACCAAGGCACTGTCGATCATGCCGGGATGTTTACAAGTATGGTAGCGGGAACGGTTGTTAACACGCCGCCCCTAGCCTCGGGCACATTTACCCAGATCGTACTTGTATAGTACACAGAGAGTTTAGTCATCCGGAACCATATATCATATCATAATATCATGTTTTTGGATCGCATGAACAATAAGTCCTTTGAAAACGTTTGGCCTCCCAGTTCTGATCGCTACTGTTGTGTAAGAGCGGTGAACGAGAGAGGGCGTGAAACCCTTTAACACCCCCCAGGTAAGAAGGGGAAGAGCGAGGTATGATAAGCAAAGTAGAGGAAGAAGGGGTTGACTAATCCCCCACGCCCCCCGATACATACTTTCACACCCTTCCCCTCCCCCCTTCACTGCAGCATGGCACCTTATCTAACAATACCTTATCCGCCACTTCGTCCAAATTTAATTTAACAAGCAATCATCCCACATCATCCATAAGCACGGTATTGTACAGTACATCCGTCCTTGGATCTCCCAAAACCTGCACCGGGAGCGGCACTTCCAAACTGCTGAGGCGCAGGCGGAATCCACCAAAAGAGCTATACATCCCGGGCGCACTACTCGAGATCCTGTAGGGTAGAGATAGTATCGCCGACTTCTGGACCTAGTTTGTGTATCTTTAAGAACAGGTATGGATTTTAACATCCTCTCCCCATATCAGTATCCTGGGAAAGCGTGAGACCAATCAGAGTTGGGTGTTGGTTGGCGTTGTACTATGCGTATAGTACCCACAGCGCAGGAGTGTGGTCGCCGTGGTCACCTAAGTTACTGTGGTCATACAAGAGAGAGAGCAGGAATATGCAAAGGGGTTGGAGATCACCATTCACGGGACTTCGTATTGGCCACCCTGCTGAAGCAAACTCCACATAGAGAGAAAATGACCACCTTTATTGCTGAGCATTGCGGAAAACATAGACCAAAGGAGAGAAAGTCAACACCACGATAACGACCTCTCCTCACTGCAGGAGTTCCAGTGAAAAATCCATAAGCTTTTAATAAAACAAAGGAAATTAGATGTGGAGTATGTTCTCCATGATTCACTTTAACACAAAACAGGGATTCACTGACGCCCTCGCAACCAGTTGAGCATCAAGACACTCGTCGGCTGGTAGCGAGGTAATGATATCAATTCATTGCCCCAAGTCCTTGCGGTGACACGTGCCGCCGGTCACTAAAGCAAACCCCAATGGAAGAAGAATCGGAAGGAAAGTGAGAGGAGGAGGGAGATTTATCGAATGATAAGGGGGGATCCTGGAAGCGCCGGGCGTTCCAGCTCCGGGAATCGAGGGAAGAAAGCAGGGAACGGGGTATAACACAATGGAGTGCAAACATGCAACTTCAGTGCAGCATAACAGAATATTCATAACCTCATGCTCGGATATTGGTTCCTATAATCGTCGCACCTGGTGTCTAATCTCTGGTAGAGTACGACCTGTAGCCCCCGGTGAAGAGCCCCCAGGTGCAAAGTGAATGTTCTGCACTCCCTGCTGCACGCTCGGGGCCCCAACCTTCTTTCTTGGCTCCTTGACCGCCTTGGGGGTCGGCAAATCCGCCGCACGCTCCGGAACTGCGAACAACCTCAATCTTCTTTCCTCCGCGGACCGCACCACCGTCTCTGGGAGCAACAAGCCCCGCGGAACTGTGGACTGCCTCGGTCTCCCTGCCTCCACACGCCGCACCACCACCTCTGGGAGCAATTGTTCCGTCGCGGGCACCGGAACTGTGGACTGCCTCGGTCTCCTTGCCTCCACGGGCCGCACTACTGCCTCTGGGAGCAACTGGTCCGTCGCGGGCACCGGAACCGTGAGCTGCCTCGGTCTCATCAACTCCACGAGCGGCGCCACCGCCACCTCTCCAGCGGGCCCCCTCCAATGCGGACATGTCTTCCCGTGCCCTTCATTCCCTACGGCTCTAATGATCACATAATTCGCCCGACATTCCCAACACCACTCACAATTACACCTACACTTCAAATGATCGCATCCATTCGCCTTTTCAACCATTACCCCACATCCGGGACATGACTTCGCCAACTTTCCCAAAAGCTTCTCGTTCTCCCCGTGTTCACTCTTCACCTCCGCGCATGTTCGCGATGGGTGCCAAGGGATGCGGCATGTGAAGCACGACTTTGCAGAGCACATCAGACAAGTTACTATTGGCTGCTTGTCCCTGCTCGAGTGGAGTTGGCCGCCAGGGCAGGAGGGTTTTTGGCAGGGTCGGTATTCCGGTATCGAGTGGAGGTACCTTTGTAGGAGGCTATCAGAGTATGTGGGCGCGAGGGTAGGAAATGTCTCTTGGACGTAAGCGAGGGTGATCTCGTTGGGGCATTGGGGGCACTTCAGTGGTGGAGAGGCCATGGCGGTGGATTTGGAGGAGAGGGCGACCTCGATGTACGTTTGGAGACAGGGCTTGCAGATGTTGGACGGGTGAGAGCAAGATGGCGAGATCGCTGGGCTGGCGGAGGAGGTCTGCTTGCGTTCCATGCAGATCACGCAAGCGAAGTTGAGGGTGAGAGGGACCCGAGATGCCATTGCTATGTCTTGTGGGCGTAATTGCCGGGGGGGAACAGTACCCTTAGATTCCTAGACTTCAAGACACATTTTTCAAGCCGGGTGAGCCTGGGTCTATTAATACTGGGCGGGGTTATCTGTATCCACAGCCTCGTACGTGGCATACAGCAAAAAAAGAAAAAAGAAAAAAAAGAAAGAAACTTAGGCCGCCGATGGAGGACGAGATCGGGTTCAACAATACTAATTGGATGAGATGCAAGCTCCCTATCATATTAAAAATTAGGAACTGCAGTATCCGTTATAATATCAATGTTACCCTAGGGAATGAATCATCAAGAGCAGGCTGAGATATTGTTCCGTGGGTCCCGAAAGTGCACGCGAGTACGTCCCCCAAATGTCGCAAGAGACCTGACGTATGGAATGCACAAATGTGTGATGATGATTCCTCCAGGCACTCAATAGGCCCACTGCAAGCACGACCACTGTGATACCTATTCAGTTTCCCAACCCTGTATGATACCCCCACAAGAACTAACAAAACCAACCCTAGCCAACCAACATCCCCCTTTTAAGGGAATTGATCTGCTCCTTAATAATCCTCCCAAATAATCCCGACTCATCACCATTCCCATCTTCTCCATCTTCTCCACCTTCTCCATCGCCTCCACCTCCTCCATTTCCTCCATCCCCACCCCTCAGATCTGCCCCATGGCCACGATGATCAACAAAGTACTAATGAACGCATCTTTTTAAAGGTAGGCAAACGAAAATTCCGGCGTGCACTCGGCAATTATCCCGATGAACCCGTCGCCAAACTCAATCTTGTCATTTCCCCCAAGTTCCACCTCCTAGTAATGGCAATACATCTTCCCCTCTTCCACCACATTGGGCATGGGGAAGGAGCACTTCCTGTCGAACCCGCCCGGTCGGTTCACGATTCCCGGGTCGAGCGTTTCCAGGTGATTCGTCATTCCGAGGACCGGGATGCCGTCGTTCCCGGCTATTCCGTCCAACTAGTTGAGGAAGAAGGAGCGGTTCATTAGGTTGACCAGGCTGCCCAGGTCCTCGAGGATGAGTATTCAGGGTGCTAAGGCTCGGGCTTTATTAAATGCTACAGTCATGCCGTACTCGTTGCCCATGCAGGGCTTGAGTGATTTCACCTAGAGGGAGGGGTATGAAGTTGTTTTCATCAGTGCCTTTAATGGAGATTTTTTTCCTGTTTCCAGGGGTCCATGGAAGATGATGCCGTTTCCGTGGGACGTCGAGGTGTTTGTATATTTCTACTACTGAAGAAGTTTTCCACATCGGACCGCGAGCGACGTTTCATCGTTGTGTCCAGGAATGCGTCTTTCCAGTCCGTCTCTTGCGCGCTCCTCAATTGCACATGGTCCTTGCTCCAGCCACCGTCATTGAACAAGAGGATTTCCCGCTGTAGTTTCATAGCGTAGGAATATGCCTGCAGGACTATATCCTCGATGCCCCTCTTCTCCATTTCCGAATGGGGGAAGTAGTATGCCCAGGTGGTGTTGCACCTCTCCAGCCAGGTAGAAATGTAGTGGACATACTCCTTCCCATCACCGCAGAGCGTAAACGTTGCGAAATCAATGAAACTCCCGATGATCCCGGGCCCACTCGGGCGGCGGGAAGACGGCTGGGGGGTAAGCTTTGAAAGAATAGGGCCGAACTCGGTGGTCGAAGGGATTAGCAAGATCTTGCCAGTGCTAGAAGCGTAGCCAGATGCATCGCACCTATAGTCCCGACAGGCCGTGAGTTTCGGTGTGGGTGATGGGTTTTAATGGCGTGCGCAGGGCGAGGTTGGTGGAAACAGTTTGAGCCGAAAAGTGCTCTGCGTAGGAACAGGCGGAGGACTCGCACTTGCCGCGGCGATGTTTGTCTAAACTGGACTCTTCCACAAGGAGGTGGTCGTGCATGTGGGGGTCGGTCCATGGCGGGGGGCTGCCCGACGTAGTGGTGTGTAATATAAGGTGGACGGTGGGGAAGTGGATGGGAAGCAAGAGGAGGAGGGCTCGGCGGTGGTGTGCTGCTCACGGTAGAAGGGGAAGCGGTGCATTATGTCTGTTCGGCGCGATCTATATCATCACCGAGAGAGCACAAGTAAACTCACTTACCAACAATAATACCATATTATCATCTTGAATAAGAGTGGATTTTTTTTCAGGACCTCTGAATTCCCCTTCCAAGTAAGGAGCTGTTGTGTTTTGCTGGAATTTTCGACGTCCCCCTCAAAATAGGAGACTCAAAGGGCCTGAAACAATTCTCTCTCATTCAAGATGGTGCAGCGGTGGAAAGAGGAAGTGAGGATTTCTACTCTACCACCCGGTCGAGAATGTGCGGAAGGGAGAAAAAGGTGCTTGTGAGGTGAGGGGGGAGGAGAGTGTGTGGGGAGAGGAGAGTGTGTGGGGAGAAAGGGGTTGAATCGGCAGAAGCATTACATTATATCACGCGGAAGGCTGGCGATAAGTATGAGCACTTGCGGAGCTGGCGAGGCCTTATGGGTAGAGTTGTCGACGCGGGAACCCAAGAACTCGGGCCGCGCTTGCCCCAGGATTCCGCAACCAGGAGGAACCGCGGGTTGGTCCGGGTCACACGGCATGTGGCGAGAGGTGTCCGATCGGCGACCTCAAACCACTTCCCCATATTAATGGAGCCATGTCTACTTTTCATCATCCGGGCATTTTTCCCATATTTTTATTCATTTTTTTCGTCCCTCAGCCACAGCCCCAATGCTCAGGATTACCGTATTGATTCCCCCCGGGCATCCCCGCTTGGGGATAAGGTCTGCCTGCGCGGGTAAGCTTAGGTTTGCACGAAAAGTCTTGTTGCTCAGGATGCGGCAGCTTACCAGTTCGCTATGTAGTATGGAGGCTAACCGAGTCGGCTTGCTCATGCCACAAAGTACAGGCAAGGTCTTATCAACCCCAGCCCGCTATACCACACCCCGAGTATATTCCCGCCACCGCTGCCGATCGAGCGTTATAAATGATAGCACAGAATCCTATCTCCCAATGATCAAGAGCGTGCCCATTGCCCAAGCTGCTAAATAGCTATGTGGGGCTCAACATGTCGTGGCCACCAGAGTATGTTCGTGAGGGACCAACAACCTTTTCGCCACATTGTAAGCTCAGAGCGCTGCAGTGTGTTGTTCGCTATTACACTTGGATATCCGAGAAGGTGCAAACCTCCTCCACAAGATGGAAGGGTTCTGGGAAGCCGGGGTGTTGGCTCTATGTTTCATTGGTCTGGGGTAACTGCGGAGAACACTCTCCATACCATCTTCCCTTGTTTGGTGTTTAGAACATTATGGGGAAGCAGAGGCCCCTGTAGCGACCAGGAGATGGACTTAGGATGGATATGTTCCGATACAGCACTTCTGTCTTTTCTAAATATCTCTTTTTCCCGCCGTTGAACTAATGGATTCGCAACCAATCACGATTCACATTTCTGTCATTGGATCAAGCCATTTCATCTAGTTCATATTCGCCATCCCAACCCAGTTAACAAAGCCAATATGCACCGGCACTCCCACGACCAACTCTCCGCCAGCTTGCCTCAATACCTTCAAGATTTAAGATACAGAGTGGTCCTGGCAGAACCACCCCTCCCCTCCTTTATCAATTGTTTGACCGCTTTTAACGGTTCCGAGGTCAGCGCCCGAAAACCGGTACCGAACTCGTGTGTTGTATTCCTCTGTGATCATGATAGCATGATAGCTTCCTTTCTGAATAAGTTAGTACTTATAGGGACATGTTTGCCCCTCAGCGGAGACGCATCAGTGCTATCCCACACGCTCCTACTCGTACATGGTAGTCCCGGTTTACCCCACGATGCTCGAAATACCCATATTGATCGGGACGTCATAATAAGATCACAGCTATTCCAATAGCCAAAGTCCAGAATATGCTTCTTCTCCCTTATGTTTGTGCAAAACTTAGACAGCCCAGGTTTCCCCTCACTACTATATTCAAATCAACAATGCACTCTCGGCCACCCCCCTGCCCCCGAGCCAGGGCAACCCCAGTGATGCATAAATCGGCTTTAAGACAAGATATCAGTTCTACGATGATAAAATAGCAGGGTGCCGTACTGTATGGTGCAGTTCACTTAGTGTACAGCATTGGCCTTAAATTTCAGGAAGGCTACAAGCAGTCATTTCAGATTAGAAAAGGGCGGATTAACTGCTTTTTTAGCTATTTCAACACAAAAACTCTCCCCTTCTCACTTCCTTTAAACGGGGTTTCTCTTCAACAGGTGGGGGTTACCCCCCCAATAAGGTCTGAGAAACTCATCATAGAAGGCGAGTAAAAAGCATACTTTTTTTTTTTTTCATTTTATTTTTAGGCTAACAGATAAAAAACCAACATCACAAATATCACGACAAATCATTTCCCCCAGCAAGTATCAAAGAAAAAAGGAAATTCCACCTCAAATCAATCTCGAGCGGGCTCTGGATAGAGCTTGATAGAGCCATTGGGCAGGACTGCAAGCAAACTACTTCGGTGTCAGGTTTAGTACTCAGAGTGATTGGAGAACCACTTACATGCTCAGGCACGAACACAAGCTCTAATAGGCCCGGCACTGCAGAGGATACCCTCGAAGCACATCCAAGGGTTCGGACTGACCATACATCCGAAAATCTACCAATATCATAGTAAGCACCGACTAGGATCTCTCATCCTGGATAAACCAGCACATACCGCAAACCAGCAGCTTGCAGGGATTTTGTTCCCGAGGCAGGCGATAAACCTCTAATCAGACGTCAGTAAATCCACCCTTCCAAGATGGCTATTCGAGCAGAAAATTTCCCACAATTGCACGTCTCCCATGTTTTCTGATAAATTTCCAAATCCGGCAAGCTTTACTGCAAGGTCCCTGCGCGTCCGGGGAGTCCGCGTTTGCAGTTGCACCCGCTGCATCTAATGATGCACCGTTGACCTGAGCACCACTAGCATCGAAGGCGCTCATGACGAGATCGGGGGCAGCCGGGTCGTCGACGACAACGATCGTGCTCTCAAGCTTTCCTCCTTCATAGATTGAGAAGGTGTATTGCTTGCCGTCTGCACTCTGTTTGGTGCGCAAACCCGTGAAGCCGGCTTCAACTGCTGCGTCTGGGTCCTGCGGGAAGGCAGCCGCGCTAATGAGCGCTGCAAAAAGGAGGACGAGGAGGGTCTTGAGGAATTGCATTTTGGCGGGGTAGATTATTGGTGGGAGAGCTAGAGATAGCTTTGAAGGTTGTTTGAGAAGATTTGGGGATGGTTTTTTGTCTGTTGAGGAAGCTGCTGGCGGTGGTGCTCTTTGCGGTGAGATGAAGGGCCCTGGGGATGTGGGATTGTCGGGTTTATATAGACCATTCTTATTTCCTACAATGCAATTGACGAGCTCAGGATTGGAGCAGCCTTCCTTTGGAATACGAATCTCATCGGAGTCACCGAATGCTAGTTCATCCTCAACCTTCCCCCCCCCTCCCACAAGGACAATGCCTTCTCCTCATAACATTTGCAGACATTCACGAGCTTGTCTTAGGCCTGTATAACCAAAATTAGAATCGACCTCGTATTACCTCCCGCACGACAAATGGCTTGCCTCAATAGGGCCAAGATGGGAGAAGCATTGATACCACGGCATCAGTATCTGAGTCTACTATCCAAACAATTCCTAGTGAGGCCGACTGCTCATCTTCTCGTAATTCATAGGCTTCCCGCTTCCTAGTATATCTGTACACACCCGGGGCCCAGGAGACCACGGCAAGTTCTTCTCACAACTTCGATTCCACAACCTAATATCGTAGGGAAAGTGCACTTGGAAATTCACGATGAAGAATACCCTAGATCAAAGTCTAAATTTGACAACACCCTATCAAACAAATTAGAAAGAGTTTAATAGCTCTTCTGAAGCACACTGATTTAAAACTTCTAGCCACATCTACGAACTAGTCTACATCCACAGCAGAATGTAGTAGAGCCATCACCCCTCGGCGCTCGACTATAATTAGTGAACTAACTAACTAACTTGTAAGCACTAATTGTGTTATTAAACGACTAACTAAATCTTACTAGCGTACAAACCGCCAGTAGAGGTCAACGGCCGTTACGATATCTAAGACCTCTCGCTGGTCGCGACTGGCCAACCGTCCTTACCTGACGCAGAGACCACGGTTTTCAGCTTCGTGTCTTAGATATGGCCGATTCGTATACGGCCACCAGTACTGCGCTATGCACAACGGATATCAGACTAAGCCTTGTCCAGATAGCGAGTGACATAGCGGTAGTCCACCGTACCAGCACCCAAGATACAAAACACATCCATACACCCGGTTATTCTGCGACAAAACAGAGACCAGAGACATTAGTATAATACAGATATGGTGCCATCACAATTACAACCAAGCCCCACCCACCTCCCCAATCGGAGAAACCATTCCAGAACCCCGAAGCCGCCTCCCTCTCTTCCAATGTGTACTTAACCCGATCCCACTCTAAAATAATTTCTCCGAGCGATGTTCGAACTCCAACCGCATCAGCGGGATCCCCCCCCAAGTGTAGGCATGCAGCAAGCCTACGGAGCCAATCACGTCTGAGCCAAGATATGCAACAAAACCCGATGAATCCGAATGCGGCGGCAGGAGTATGATTGAATACTATCGCCACCGCCGGGTTAAGTAAGTAGCAGGCACCATGGTACAGTATCACACGCTCCCCCTTTGTCGTATCCGAATTGCTGTTATGCCGGGTGAGTACAGTTGGATTTTTGAACTTCTGCTTGGGGCGGGGGTGAGTATTGAGGAATCAACTGCTTGGATGAGCAGTGTGCTACGACATGTTATTTATATTAGAGGAGTGAATGCTCCTGGCGATAGTGAGAACGCGCAGGGCTGCGTGTGACTGGAGAGAAGGCCAGAGAAGACCGGAAGTCGCAGGCGTGAAGGTTGAGGGGTTTGAGGACCTGATTTGTACAAGTACCACCCTCGCACAACAGGAAACCTTTCAACGGGGTGTTCAAACCCTTAGAAACAACGACAATGTTTATTTGCGAAGGAAACATGGATGGCTATCTAATAGCCAGGGTGATGATCCACCGGATAAACCGATTCAAGTAAACTACTAGGCACGGTAAGCACTGCAATAGAGCGCAACACAAGCATAGTGCAGTATAATACAAGTATGAAAAATAACCAGAAAAGCATAACTAACCCCTTCACTTCACATTCACCCTTCAAGTCCCGAAACCGCGCATTCCTCGCCTCTGCTGGACCTGCCACAAAACAACGCTCCTGGGATTACCACTTCCCAGAGGGTGCCTAAGTTCAAGATCCAACCTACACCTCCATGACCATACCAGTGGGTCAAGTCCACCATGCGCTAACTGAATTGCCCTACACAAGTATCTACAGTAGGATAGTACAATTTCGGAATCCCGCATGTGTAAATTGCTCACCCAGAGTTAGCGAGATTCTTGCTCTCCTTCAAGCATTCTACCGTGTGATGAGTTCGTATTTAGGTGATATATAGGGCAGGGGGGGGGGGGTATGATGGAGTTTTTCGCAGGTGAAGCTGAGGGGTGGTGGCAGCGAGGTTGTTTTTCGTATGGTGGAATGTAGATTTATGGTTGCCCTCGCATTTAGACGTGTATGGCATTGCAGCTAAGGTAAGTCGGGGAGGGGCATTTGCTACTTGGTACTGTGCATTATTACCCCGCCATGCTTGAACTTGTGCTATTCGGGAAGATCTTACACAAAATGCTCAAGGATTTGCGATACAAATACGGATAGCTAACTTACCAGCAGAGTTTATGATAGTGGGCAGGTAGGTAGCCTTTCTAGTTAGGCTTATGGTAAAAGAAGGAGATTAGAGATATTTGTAAGACACAATTCTCAGGAATGGGTTCACACACAACAAAATCATCTTGAACTACTAGCGGCGAAGCTATTCCGGCATCCGTAGCTCGGCGGAAGGCAGGACTACCATAAGCAAGTCCATGCTTTTGTAAGTACCGAAAGATTGCCGGTATCCGAAGAGAAAGGGAGTGATCGAGTTAGCTTGCTAGCAACACAAAATACCATAAACCTGAAGGGAAAAAATTCACAGCCCAAGGCAGATATTTAGCAGTGCCCATATCGGGGGCCCCTTGGTTTGAACTATTATGGTAATGTACGAGTACAATACAGTGGGGTCCGTGTCAAGGCGACTGCGTAACCAGCACGAAGATCAGCCAAGAAAGAGCGAATCCAAGACAAAATCACCACTCGGCCATCCTGGGATCTACACAAAACAACTGGATCCAGGACTCACCACGGCGGAGCCTAGACAGCCAAGATTTCACACAACTCACCACAACAACAAAATTTACCTCACCTTACCTTTTCCAGTTGACAAGAAGTACCCCAAAATCGACACAACCAATCGGTATTCAAAAATGCGCATCGTAGATTCTCATACGGGATGTTTAAGTTTTACTAAAACCTAGTACGGGCCCAAAGCAGAGTCGATCGGACTCCAGCAGTGAAAATTTAATAAACTACTCCCTACAGGCACAAGACATATTTTCCAGTAGCCAACCAACGCTACATTCATCCCTTGTTGGATCAGATCTTGCCTTCGTATTTTGAATCCTGACATACACTTTAGTAAGGGTGTTGCGCTCGATCTATAGAAGGATATAGTTGACTCATGCTGTTTCCGGACGAAAAGCTTAGAACGCGATATATAAACGGTCCGGACAGGCGCATATGTGTGTCTTATCGGCATTACATACTTTCTCGCTAGCACTCGCTCACCCACCCACCCACTCACTCACTCATGCCACTCGCAGCTAACTTACCAAATACGAGTGTATTAGCCAACCCGTGATGGATTTACAGGAAAGAGCGCCTGCATTCACACACATAACGGCCTCGCCGAGTGATACGGTGCAACAAATGGAGTGGCACCGTACTGCAAACTCGCCTAATTTTCTAGAATAGGTAGTCCGGAAGGGAATACAAGGCCCCCCTCGCATTAGATTCTGCAGTCAACTAGAAGTTATGCATAGAAATAGAATGGAAAGGAACCACGGTGACTCCGGATGCGCTGTCTTCTTAGGAGGCCCTAACCCGGGAAGGATACTCAAGTTCGAGTTTCTGCTTCGGGGGAAGACATATATGCAGTAGAGATGGCACGTTCATCCAGTATTTGCTGTGACGGTGGTGAGATCGGAGAATTGCTGCTTACCGAAACGGTAAAGTTTGAATCGGAGGGGCCGAGATACGATCAGAAAGAGGGATGGCGTGAGTCTCTGTCTTTGTGCATTTAGGTCACCCCGTATTCGAGTGTGCTGCTATGCCAGCACGTTCCAGGGGGGTTCTGGACACTAGGGTGCTGCGATGGGATATAAATTTGTTATTTTCTTTACGGGAGCCAAAACAGCTCGATGCGTATCCCCGGCAGATTTTGGTCCCCCCGAGATGCGCTCCAGTTGGCTGATGGTGGTTGGAAATGTGGGTTGTTGGGAGGGCGAGATGGGTATGACACCTCTAGACTCGCAGGATACGTTATCACCAGAGGTACTGTGCTACTAGACCCATCATGGGTAAAACTCCTCCTCAGGTGACTTAAGGGATTTTCGTGGTTCAAGGAAAGGTGATATTGTGGTTATTGGAGCCACACGTGTTTGTGGGACCAGGAGGACGAAAAGAGCGGGGAGATGGACGAAACAAAGTTTAAATAACAAGAGCTCCTATAAAATCATCTCAAAGACAATCTTCCTTTATAGATACACAACTTGAATGCCCGCTAGTAGAGTTAGGTGAACTCACAACCGAACCCCTCAGACGGATCTCACCTGTAGGAGAACCCCAGCTCATGCTTATTAAATGCCAACCCATGTTTTCCACTTCCGCATTGTAATATCTAAAGTGGCAGTTTCTCAGGAACAAATTCCTATTCAGACGAGTCAACCATTAAACCAATCTGACTCAGAGCCAGTAAACAATAAAATCGAGACCGAGTGATATATTATGACAGGAGAATCTCCCTCTCTAGCACTTCAACCACAAATTGGTCTCCCGGCTATGGCGGTGATGGCCTACAGTAGAGACTTCTAACCCCAAATGATCTTTTCCACGATCCCTCTCAGACTCCAGCCCCACCAACCACCCCCTTGGGGAGGGAGCTGTTATGGTGAAAAAACTGGCTCAACGGCCGAGTCAAAATAAGACTTTGAACACCCAGTGACGGCATTCTACAGCTAGTTAGTGCCTTGCTACCCACACGCTGAGGGAAAAACTCACCCCCTTGTTCTAAACAACAACTCGGCACTGTCGGACAAGTGATGGTAATCCACATAGCAGAAACTACTTCACTTTAGCCCTCTCTCTCCCCCCTAACTCACATCCCTCATCACCGCCTACACAGCTCGGATTATGACAAAACCTACTCTCGGGTTTGTGGAACAGAATCACATTACAAGCCATCCTCGCCCCCGAGTGTACCGCGTACGGGTCCTGGGCGCAGCAGTACATAGGGTGTGAGCATTAGTGAGGCGAATTTGGTACTTGACTGGATTTTAACCTACCAGGGTTTGGTGAGTGTAACCATAGAGACAGCCAATCTTGGCCTTCATTTGGAGGGGGAAAAAAGAGAGGCGAACTCAAAATGTACCAACCCTAACACTTCTTGCTCTCTCATTGGCCGCGTGACCTAGTAACCAATGAGAACCGTTTCGCCTCACTTACCCTGAACCCCCCTGTACACTTCCTGCCCGACACCCGCATAAATAGGATGCTTCTCGGACCGTCGGTGGTTCCGGGGCACCGGTTCCCCCAATTGGATCGGGGCTCGAAGGTAATTGTGGGGGTTGAGACGGGAAGTTGGGATCTAGAGGGAGGATGGGGCTTAAGGAGGTGAGCCCTAGGGTTAGGAGGAGGGCGAGCAATAAGTAGCTTAGTTGCATGGTGGTGAAACCTAGTTTGGTAGAGTTTCGAAGGGCCGGGATAGTGACTTGTGAAGGGAGCGATGAATTGATCGAACGAATGAATGAATACTTGTCGAATTCCTGTCGGGTAGTATTAAATATCCCTATTGCAGAAACGCTTTCATGTTGTAAACTTCAAGTTTACAGTATGCCCCCTAAGGTCTTCTTTGTCGTGCTGGAAATGAAATCTAGAGGTGCATTTATGCCTACGACCACCCTATACATACTGCCTTCATAACGTTGTACTCCCATCTGCGGTAGTTGTTATACTAGCCGGTGAGTAGTGTGAGGCTCGCTAAAGCCCAACTCCGGTGATATTGTTTTTCATGAACGAGGCTTCCGGTAAGAATCTGACAGAGCTTTCACCGCGTATCCCGGGTGCCTGTGTGAGCTATTGGCGGTGGTAAAGGTTATTAAAGAAGGGAGGTATCACAACCTTTAGATTTGCTGCAGGTCGCTGCAGTTGAGCCATTTCTACTACAGACCCTTCCAACCCACCTGTGCCCAACCTAGATCTTATCATGACCGGGAACGTGGTTTCGAGGGCTGCCTGACAAACTATTCCTATTTGAAATCCTTATCATGTCCCTCTTAGACGTGCAGTAATAATTAAGGCCATTTAGAGCAAAGGAAATAAGTTTATGTCGCGCTATACATCTATCCCAGACTTTTTTGGACCTCCGAAACCGCCCTTCTTTACCGGCGTCTGCCGGCTTCTACACACCCGATCAAGAGACACCATATTAACACCTCCTGCCCCCCGCCGGTAGGGCTAAGTTCGCAAGGCCAAACCATCCTTAAACCCCGCTTCATAAGATGAGAAAGCCCCGATAGTCACATCGACTTAAACCATACCAGCACAGTACGGCCCAACATTCCGGCGGAGGAAGTAACTAGCCACTCAGCTTTAACCCCTGCGATATCGAATTATTGGTACGATGGAACCAGCAGAAACATCCTACGTCAGCACACTCGAACCATATAGTACCGACTGCTGACGATAAGTGGGTCTCGTGACGGTGTTCTGGAACCGGCCCGGTGAGAGGGTGAATGACCGAGAGAGTGGGCGCCGCACCGGCATAGCTAGGTATAAAGGATTTACGATAGCACTATTATGCACATCCGGGATTCCTGCCCGGATGACGACACCAGGGCAGCCCAAACCAGAGACACCTCGAATAAGTAGAAAGCTTTACTATAGTGCTCTTTTCCGTGCCGCTTCCCAAGGAGGTCGACGGGACACTCTTTGCCCTCCCAATAGAGTTGGTGGTAGACGCATATAGCCGGACTGCCGTACCGCCTAAGGCTAAATAGAACTTTAAAATATGAACATCCTCACTACTTACTTGATAAGATTTGAATAAAGTTAGACCCAGGCTTCGGGCGCATATGACTAGTTAACCGCCCCTTTTAGCAGGTGGCATATTTCTGGACTTGAAAGCAAGGGCAGCACAAGGGTCCTAACTTAGCCACCCCCCCCTCCTGAGAGACCAGAACACCAATAGTTAAACCAGCTCTCTATG
>LN890996.1:139097-158139 GCA_900010015.1 Tuber aestivum | reverse complement strand
ACTCGACGCCGGCTTTCCAATGGTGCCTCAGACGTCTCCCCGACGCCATTATTGGTAGAGTTACAGCCTCTTATAAAAGCCATGTTTTCTCGGGTACAGTGCTGACTTTGACACCAGATTCCTCGGGCGCCGGGGTTGTATTCAATACTGGCTTTTCACAGGTAGATTGAATGTCTATCTAGCAGTAATACCCATGGTATTATCATCTGGAATGAAGGGGGAATAGTGTACTAACTGCTACTCGCACTTGGGGGCTTGAGCTTTTCTTTCGGTCTACTTTATTATAGAACCAGTAGCAATGCAAATCATCTTTATTTTGACACTTTTCACAATATACATGATATGTGACTTAGGTCACAAGGTCTAGTCCTGGTATTGTATCCTAAAAATATAGAAGTGCTCCCTTGCATCCTGAGAATGGCTACTGAACCTAGTTGCATCCAGAGAATTTAAGGTGTGCTTGGTTGCGTTCAGAGAATTTCCAGAGTGCTCGGTTGCATCCCAACTTTGGCACCAAGGATCGTTGCGTCCTGAGTCGCGGTTTGCGTCCTGTGCGTCCTGTGCGTCTGACGCACAGGACGCACAGGACGCGAGCTTTTATTTTTGCTGATGTAGACCTTTGTCTATGCAATAGTGATAGTTAAGTCTCTTGACTTCTATCATATCATACCTATTCCTCTAAGCTTTCTTGAGTCCTCGCTTAGAACTTAAACTTTCATCGTAGAAGGAAAAATAGTTCTTGGGTCACTTCAGATAACTCTTAAAGAGCGTAGAGGTAGGTTTTATTGGTAAAATATAAAGGTAGGAAATAAACAAGAAGAATGTGTGAAGAGCTCATACTTGGGGTCCTAGTGACCCTTTATATATTCGTTCTTCACCTAGCATGACTCATGCCTCGCATCATGCGAACCCTGTAACTCATAACTATGAGTCATGCAAAATCCCTCAGCTGACTCCTAGGAGTCGCTGTGCAATATACCTTAAACAAATCAAAATATAATAATCAAGTCAAGTGCATAACTCATGTCACCTGAGTGAAACCCATAACTCATAATGTGAGTCATGTGTGAAAATCATAATATCATGTGACTCACAACTCTGAGTCATGAGCAAGTAAACATAATAACCTATGGTGCACTAGTATGCATCATGTGAAATCCCAACATACCTATAACTCGGAATTCTGAGTTATGTAAAATCTGCCTTACTTAGACACCATTTGTGACAAAATTATACTTTTCATAGACATTCTTTCCTTTGGCCTGTATTCAACCGCCCCACCAAGGACCTCAGTCATCCACAGGCGATATTCCATGGGAAAGGTTTCTGATCAGGTTCCTCCTCTTTTTTTTTCATCCCACTGATCCCTTCTTTCTCATTAGAGTTCTAGCTAGCTTTCCTTTATCTCATCTCCAGCTCTTTTACCAATTTCTATAGTTTCTTCAACATCTAGAGGCTGTTCCAAATATTCTGCGAGTATCTTTTCAATATTCTCCTCCGATCTCCCTTCCATGCGCTACATGTTTTTTCTCTAGATACAAAGGGGTTTAGAGTAACCCTGATTGAATTATAGAACATAGATCAATAGGTTTAAGTGATCCTACTGGGGGCATATTCCTGGACCAGAATGGCTCGCGATGTGTCCTCGGGAATCTTCTCCATTCTGCTAACCATCGGTTAAACTAGAAACCTAGCATATTAGTTATAGACTGCTCCTTTTGGGCCACAAAGGTATGGAAAAAACTCACACCTGAAGTACCTTATCCTCTGGCCTAATCGCACAACTTGTCCACTGCCAGCAGACTAAGATTGCAGCTTGTTAGCACAGACTCTCTTTCTCCCCTACCTGGATAACCCTTGTTACCTAACAAATTTCTTGCCAAATCCTAGATCTCCCTAGCGAAACTGGATATATTATTACCTCTACCTTTACCACCCCATTATGCCAGCTTCTGATTTTTCAGTTTACATCAACCATTTCCCCACAATTTCAATAGGGCACTCTTGGATTTTCCAATGCTATAACTTGGACTATTGGGGAACAGCTAGACCAGAAGTTGAGACCAATCATTGGTGTCAGTATAGATATTTCACATTCATAGAGTTACCAGTATTGCAGAAATTGGAACTATTATTAGCAGAATATGGCGACATCCTCTGGTCTTTGCTGTCCATACTATAGTAGAGGAGGAGGGGTTATTGAGTTGAGTTGGTTTGTCATATCCCTGGAAGCTGGAAAAGGATTAGAGTGTATGGGTATCAAAGCAACGTTATGGATACGGGTAAAGTCCACTATACTGCTACTCTCATCATGGATGTAGGAAAATGTGTAGCAAAGTCTTTGCTACCAACCAAGTTTACATGGAAATTTTAAGAGAAACATCTGCTAGATACCCTAGTCTATATAGATTACATTTAAAATATTTACAGAGGATAAGTGTCCTGTTGCTTGAATGATTATATTGATACCCAAGTGCAATGAATTTTCTCTTACCAGATTGAACTCCAGCCAGCGCTGAGACATGATCTCGCACCCCCCAGTGAATTTTATTGGTTCGAAAATAGGGGGTGTCCAGGCAACAAAACTGGGTAGACAATCATTGCCACGTACTTCTTACAAACAAGCGGGCTTACTTGACCACCAATCCCTCTTCGACCTCTGCAAAACTTTACCTCACTATCCCGACTACATCTCTTCTAAGGAGCATTAGCATTTGTTCTCAGCCGAGATTTCTCAACTACTTGATTACACCTATTCTCAAGTCACTCCAACGATTACATTTACGACAATTACCGATACCAACAATGTCTCTAAATCACTTTCTCCCACGCAATGTCAAATTTTATGACACTACCAGTCCTGGTAAGGCTCTTGGAGGGCTTGTCCAGAACGGGTCTATAACTGAGACAAACTTTCTTGACATTCTCGGAATCGTACTTGTCGTTGGGAGTCCGATACGTGTTCAAGAGCGGGAGTCGAGCCATATCATATCCAGAACGGAAGTGCTCCTTCAAGCAGGAGTATACAATATTTATTGTGAAGGTATGTTCTACATTCTCCCCATTTACTCGGTAGCCTAATTGGTAATTTTGCCAGGCTCTATCCAAGTCAGTGATGAGCCTTGGGTACACCGGTTGATTTCTCATGCAATCTCTGGCAGAGAGAATAGTTTCCCGATTGATATCCGTAATCGCGACAAGAAATGTGTTATTTCAGGAATTTCGAATCCCGAAATCGCTATCCAGTCCAATAACTGGACCACTTTCGAGGCTGCCCATATCTTCCCTCTCCAACATGAAAGCCATTGGATCCAAAATAATTATGGACGATGGATCACAGACATGGACGATACTGTTGGATCCTCCAAGATCAACTCGTGTCAAAACGGGTTTCTTCTCCGGCAAGATGTGCACACAATGTTCGATCGGTACTTCATCTCTATTAACCCAGATGACAGCTACAAGGTGGTTGTGTTTGACTCCGATATTTGTGGCTACAATGGTAGAACCCTTGATCCTGTGTGCCGAAATCCCGATGATCTACACCATGTGTCCGACCACCTCCTAAGATGGCATTTCCGCCAATGTATCCTTGCAAATGTCAGAGGAGCAGAGGAATAGATCCTCGAGCACGACTTTTCACCCAGGACCGATAGTGTGGGTGAGGTCCTTCCAGGTCCATATGCACAAGAGAGATTCAGGTTGGAGATAGCCGCTGGGTTGCGAGTGATTTTCTGAGGGCAACTACTTCAACCCAAGAAAGATTAGTCTAACTTAAGGGAATAAAAAGGATACTTTATAGTTTAGCTATCACTGTGGGGTGTGATGGTATGATCTTCATGGCAAGAGAAATAAACTCTCTATGTAAACCCCTTGCGAGCCCCTAGAACTGCCGAACCGGCAAACCCGAGGCAGGTGAAGGGATTCCTTTCTTGGTAGTTCTGCCTCACCAGCTGGAAGATATACATTCACCGTAAATAACTCGGCTGTCCTTCGATTACCAACCATATAAATTTGGTGAGCCACATTTACCAGACTTTCCCTTACTCGAGTACTTTTGAAATCCACTATCAGATCATCAGCAGAAATCAGCACAGCGGCCCACGATAGGTTTAATTTGACCGGCTAACAGAATTGTGAATATAAGTCAATCCACAGAAACAAGTCAAATGTGCCAATACTATGACATATCGGGAAAACGTCAACCCTTCTCAGGGGGTTTGGTTTCACAATCCGGAGATTTCATAGTAACCAGAATTTTGGTGTTAAGATGTGATAGGTGGTGAATTTTATTGGCTAGAAATTGGAAGACCGGGTAACAGTAGCAGCCGCTGGTGTTTATCATGGTACTACTCCACTTCTTTCAAACAACCAAGCTTGCCATTTCATACTCCAGCCTCCTCGGAGCTCCGCAAAACTTTATCTCGCCCACCATGCCTATTCTAAGCGGTATTTGGCAACATACACTGCCGAGATATCTCGACTTCTTTCCTGCGCCGGTTCTCAAGTCACTCCAACAGTTATATTTACAACAACCACCAATACCAAGGATGTCTCTAAATCGCTCTCTCCCACGCAATGTCACATTTTATGACGCTACCAATCCTGATGAGGTTCTTGGAGGGCTTGTCCAGAATGGGTCTATAACTGAGGCAAACTTTCTTGACATTCTCGGAATCTTACTTGTCATTGGGGTGAGTCCGATGCGTGTTCAAGAGAGGATGTCGAGCCACATTGTATCCAGAACGGAAGTGCCCCTTCAAGTGGGAGTATACGATATTTATTGTGAAGGTATGTGCTACATCCCCCGCATTTACTAGGTGTCCTAATTGCTGATTTTGCCAGGCTCTATCCAAGTCAGTGATGAACCTTGGGTGCACCGGTTGATTTCTCATAAAATCGCTAGCGGAGAGAATAGTTTCCGCGATAACATCGGTAATCGCGACCGGAAATGTGTTATTTCAGGAATTACAAACCCGGAAATTACTATCCAGTCCAATAACTGGACCATTTTCGAGGCTGCCCATATCTTCCCCCCTGAGCACTCAAGTCTTTGGATTCAGTATGACTATGGACGATGGATCGCAGGCAAGGGTGATGCTACTGAATTCTCACAGATCAACTCACCTCGAAACGGGTTTCTTCTCCGGCAAGAAGTACAGACAATGTTCAATCAGTACCTCATCTCTGTTAACCCTGATGATAGTTATAAGGTAGTTGTGTTCGACTTCGATATTTTTGGCTACGATGGTAAAACTCTTGATCCCATGTGCCGAAACCCAGCCAATCCCCACTCTGTGTCTGATGAGCTTCTAAGATGGTACTTCCGCCAATCAGTCCTCGCGAATGTCAGAGGAGCAGGGGAACCGATCTTCGAGAATGACTTCCCTCCAGGGACCGATATGATGCGTGGGATCCTAGCTGGTCCCTATGCACGAGAGAGATTTGAGTTAGAGATAGCCGCTAGGTTGGAGGGGGTTGCATAAGGGCAGTTGTCTTGGCCTCGGGGAGATTCTACGGCCGATGATTTAATGATACTGGCCGCGCTATCATTGCATTTTCGACAGCCCGGGCAGTATCGCAATGGAGGTTTTACAAGTGAAAAATAGTCACAAACGAGAATATCAACTAGACGTGCTAATAAAAAATGTCATTCAATGGGGGGTTTTCTGGCCAGATTTTCTCTCTTCACACCCATCTTTAGGCTAGCTATTGCCCTGTAGTTGGGATTGTTACTTTTAGGCGGGTAAGGGAAGTGTTTCTGCAAAGTGCTAGGGTTATAAAACGTTTCACTTGTATCAAAATGTGTGGCAAGCATTATAGCTGGAGGTTGCTTACCTGGGGTTGTTTTTGACCCTTTTTATGTGTTTTTTTTTTCCCTTCTCTTTTTAATGTAGATATTCTGTGTGATTTATGATACTGATTCTACTGTCTACGAGTGCAGCCGATAGATATATTAGTCACATGAAATTAGTGAGAAATTAGGACTTAGAGCGGCAGGGTAGCAACTAGCATGAAAAGCAGAATATCGTCATCGCCACAACATCCTCTGGACATAGGACTACCTAATAACATTCTTGAAAACCAAACTATATACCAACAATCAGGCCATTTTTTTCTCTTTCAAGTGGTCTTTTTTTTTTTCACACTCTCTCATCAATCCTGCTATGATGTTTTCCATCTGTGTTGTTGCAACTTGCTGCTTTGCTGGTTTCTTGTTATCTTATCACACGTGACTAATATATCTATCGGCCGCACTCATACCGTAGGTCTATACCCATGCCAACGTTATTATGTCAACTTCTACCTCGGCCCTTGTGTATAAGCCCTCTAATATGCACATATACCTTGACTGAAGTTCAACCCATCGCCTCGCTTGAGCCTGCATATAGCTCACAGTCATAGTTCGGTAAGGGAAGCTACAAGCCGGTCATTTGATATCCGGGAGCACTAGATGCGCAATTGGGGGCCTTACATTTTGAAAAGTGATAAGATTTCCAGCTCCCTCCCGGTTAGGAGGTATTATGGGGCAGCCCCATTCCCGTCCCTTCCTTCAAGGGCCTAGGTAAACTTACAAAATACAGACATAAAATGTGGACAGAAGGAGGGAGAAGACCGTCAACGGTAAAAAATAAAATAAAAACTAATGACTATTGCAAAGTAACAGGCAGTAGACTAGGTGGTTCGTTCAGCTGTCCCAGCCAGGTATTGAAAAAGGAAATGGGTATCGTGACCAGGGAACCAACACTAATTGTACAGGAAATGCACTGGAGTATATATAGGAGAGGTGAAGATGTATCCGAGAAAAGGAAAAGAGCCCAATAAAAGGCGATTTTTAAGTATTAAGTAAAAGTCATTTTGCAAAAGAGTGGCCTAGAAAGACAAGAAAGAACATGCCCCCAAATAAAGTATCCTCCAGGGCCTTTCTCCTCCTTTCTCCCCCTTCTTCTCGAGACCCGGCATGCTCAACAAACATATGGACCACAACCACCCCCTATGTTTTATTTTTCTCTCCTCAGGCGAATATCTCTACAACACTTAAAATAGAAGAGGGTAAACCCGGAAACTGACTCCAAACCCACATTCTAATATATTTGCTGTCTGCTCGTTTATTGCTCTTACCTGGAATAGGCTGTCCCGCTTGACTAAGGTTAGAGCAGGGAAGATTATTCCAAACAGATGGATAGTGCATGCCAACAGATGCTCCCATTCTCCAATCTCTAATCCAATATCCTCGCAAGGAATCGCTTCGTCACTATTGGTCCAAATACTTCCAAAAAAGGATAACCCGCCACCGCACCGGTCACAGGCCAGTACTAGCTCCAAACCTAAATATTCTACGAGCCCGTTCCCAGGGTTGCCCCGAGGCTAGCCTCCGCATCCACCAAGTCCTACAAAACCCAGATGCAAGAATTAGGTAAATTCGACAACATCCCAAATTATTGGGCCGCTCTAGGAAGTTCCTAAAAAAAACTCTTTTCCCAAGATCGCCTTAAAAGCACCATGATCCTCTGCGGGCTCCCTGGGGCCAGCCCCCTTCCCCCTATAATGTACACAATTTGCTAGAATTTATATCTTCACCTTGGGCATGGCATTATACTCCCCATAAATCTAATAGAATTTTTTGTTCACGGTGATCCGGCCAGAGGTCGAGGAACATCTGTGTTCGCAAAGCACTCACACCCTTCCAAAGCACTGCACCCCCAGGCGTTGAAAACGTTTCACTAATCCCCCCTTTCTCATTATTCAGTTAAGCAAATTGCGATAAAAGTTTACAAAATTCTCAGAGCCATAGCTGAAGGCAGTCATCTAATAGGGTCTTGCCATCCTCTCGTTGCTAATGGGTGTAACTCCCAAGGTACCGCACGCCCAAGGCTGTGGGGGCTTGCGAACGCAGCTGTATCACGCTATACAAGGCTGATCTCTCGAGCTCCGTTGCGGGTGCTAGATGCAGATTTAGATCTCATAGACGATAATGACCTAAATCTCCCCGCTAACCAAAGCACCGGCACCACCAGCATGCACTAATTTTTCACAGTGCTTTCGGCACTAATCCTTGGTCATTGGCTTCGAGAGCTGTAAACCGGATACGATACTATGATATCGGCAGCCTACCAAATAGTTAGGTTGACAAAGTGCCAAGCCAAGCTACTCGAGTGACAATGGATGAGTACAAACAGCCGCCTACACCCCTTCCCGCCAAGGGTTCCGTCTCTCAATACCTGGTAGTACCCTCACAACAGATCCCCCTGTTTAAATCTACTGATCCCCCGCCGGGAGGCAAAGTGACCCACCAGCACCCCACCCACCGAATAAGACGGAGAGACCGCGAGTACTCGAGCACAGTGCTCTACGCCAGTGTTGTGAGTGATGGGCTGGTCACCCCCAAAATCCAACTTGACCCGTCACCCATGTTGAAAGATGATGGGGGTCGGGACTGATCATGGTGACGGGGTCCTGAAGGGAAAAGAAGGGTTAGGGTTAAAATTCCTAATCTCCATCATAAATATCGTATCATAGCAGGAGCTCTCAGTAGGGTGCCAAGCCCTTGGTGACCCCCATCACCCCCCATCACTCCTTATTCCTGGCCACCCGTCACTGACCATGGTCAGGTTCATGACTAGGCACTTGGCACTGACGGGTCCTCACAACACTGCTCTACGCTACAGTACTCGAGTACAATACTTCCCATCCCTGCCAAGCCGGGCACCAACCACCTTGTTTGAACACTGGCAGTCGGCGGTTAGGCTCGACCCGGTGAAACATTCGAATCTAAGCCCTGAAAGTGAAAAACCATGTTTCCTCCCAGATCTAGGATACGTGATCTCCGCAACCGGATGCATTTTTGATCTGGCCATTCCATTCCAACGCAGGTACTGGGCTCTGCACCACTCACGCGTTGAATCTGGAATGAAGGGAATAATCGATTGGGTATTTCCGATTAAGCGAATGGCGCCATGGGGTTGACGTGGTAACGAGAGTTATGGTAACCTCTTTTTAACTGGCCATACCCGGGTACAGCGGATGAAGAATGCAAAAGACGGGTGGTTGGTTGGTTGGGCAACCGATCAGTCTATTGATTGTGCTTCTCACTGGAACGGAAGCTGCAACGCCTGCCACGCAATTTCGTAGGGCCGGAAAAGGTCGAGGTAAATACTGTGCAGCCTGTGCTCCCCTCCTCTCCAGCCCTCTCTCTCTCCAGCCCTCGTTTTTTTCTCTCTCTCCCGCTCATCACCCATCCACCCACCACCCACCCCTTTCCTCTGCCTTACCCCCCCATTCTCTCTCTTTCACAGTTTCTCCAACATTCATTCTGAAGACGGTCCTTGCTAGTTGCGTTTCTCGAGTCCGTCCATAGCGGAAAACAATCGTTCCATTCCAGTCATTCCTGCAACCCTCTGCGGTCGCAGACCTATTCTACCACCATTAAGCCCAATCGGTTCTCACCCGTTGCAATGTCGGACGCCTACTATGAACGTGAGGCGGTCAAGGTCAGACGCTACAGATGGCCCGAACTCCTGCTCGCAGTCCTTCTATTGGTGCTGTTTATGTCCGGGGCAATTGTTTTGGGAGCCTTCGCCTACTTCACGGCAATACAGCAAAGGCTCTTCATTGCGGTCCCATGGTGGGTTTGGCTCCATTCTTCACCCGTCCGTCTCCTACGGAACGCAGTTACTAATAGCAGAGCGTGTAGGTACTACTACTTCCTCCTGGCCATCTCGACCCTCACCATAATTTTCGTTTTCGCCGTTGTCGCCTTGTATTACGTTCACCTCCTGCTTCCGATAATCGTCATGGTCTCCTCGTTCGTCATGTTCGTGCTCTGGTTGACGGGACTGATCAAGGCCAGCATCGAACTATGGGGTCCTCTCGGCAGTATCAATGATAACTGCGTGCGATACGTTTACAATGACGATTTCTGGGGTGGACGCAATTTGGACACCCTCGCTAGGATACAGCAGGAGGGTGTTTGCAATTTGTGGAAGACCACTTTTGCGTTGGAAATGGTTTCGACGTAAGCTCCCTTTCCCTACTCCTAACACGATTTCGAGCCCGAGACTAATTGATTTGACAGATTCCTGTTCCTGTGGTTGATCCTCATGAGCTGGCAGGTCATAAGCCGTGCCCGAAGAGATTACTAGTCAAGAAATTGTGTGGCCGGTCGGATCGTATCCTTCATTTTCTTGCTTGCATTGGGGAAGGGTGTTCCATGTAAATTGGATTTCCTTATCTGCTTCTTCTGTCCATTTTCTGAAAATGATTTTTTTTTTCTATTTATTGTCACGAAACTTTATACCCCAGGAGTGGCATGGCTCTTAATGATGTTTGGTATTTGATGTGCTCTGGCGTTTTTTCCCTTTTTTTTTTTGGACCCTAATGAGTTTGGAGGTGATGAGATGTGGTCAGCGATGATGTAGGGGGGCACTGGGTCTATTCTGGGTGAAATTGGGAGAGATGGGGGGGAGGGCTTCTGGGCTTGCAAGGAGTTGACGTACGGTAGTGGTATGGACTGTATTTTTTTTATTTTTAGCTTATTAGTATCATATATAGAATGAGAGGGAGTTTGGTTTATCATCAATTGAGCCTGTGCTGGAGAGAATATGGGGCAAACTCGCTTCCTCCTGGAGGCATCTCTCTATGGTGGATCCGCGAGGATTTCATCAACGAGAACAGTCACTTGTGGAATGACCATGATAAATTTAACGCTGGGGGCACTTCCTGCTATGATGGGATAATCTGCCCCGTTCAGGTTAGGCAGAAACCCTTGAGAGGTTCACGAAACGAAGAGCCTCGACGAAGAGCCTCCTCGCCCCCTGACCCATCACTTCACTTCTCTCCGCCAATTCTCATAGACAGAATAAAAGAAACTTCCATTGCGAGAATCATGAACCCAATTTCTTCCGGAGGTGTCCACTACCGAACCCCTCCTTCGGACCTCTCCCACTGAGCGGCAGGTTTTGATGGGGTGTTTTTTGGTGGTGCGGCTGATGTTCGGTGAGCCGCCGCACCCACTGCCGTCTCAGGGCTTACCGGTAGTTGAAGAAAGGGTTCCGTCCCGAGCTGCGCCGGATACGGCAGGCAGAACACCGATAATCTCAATACCGAAGAATTATCAATGAAAAGGATATCATAGACTAGATTCCAGCCAATTCTAGCGAAGCGGGCAGAAGTTGGCAAGGCCTTGTCCGCTTCTCTTCTTCCAGGCTCCCCTATCCCTCTCGTCCCCGGCTAGACGGCACACACAATCATTTTTCCGGCGTCGCGATCACCCACGGCCCGCAGCGCGATTCCACGCGTCCCCACGAACACCAGAACCACTCAAATTACTTGCATGACCCCACCAGCTTAGCTTAGCCATGATGATTAATGCCTGACTTAATACTGTACAGTATTTGAATGCCACAACTTCATCTCCCCGCCTTTCCCCGAAGGGGTCTATCGTTACCGTGCAAGATTCAGGCCCGCGGAACAGAGACGAGCCCGAGATTTCTAGGGGCGGTCTACCGAGGTGGACTGTTACCATGTGAGCATGTATCATACTACAGTAACCCCTTCCGTTGGCGCATCTGCTGGAGGTGGTAATGATTTCCGCGACTGTTAAAAGCCAATTGTGGGGCACTAAGGGGCTAGGTGCTGAGCTGAGATTTTGGTGATGGGGTGGGGATACGGCGGGAAGATAGACTTGCGAGGAGGGAGAGGAGGAGGAGGAGGCTTAGCGATGCGATAGTCTAGTGGATTTGGGATGGGCTTGGAATGGGTGTGGGCACTGACGGATGGACTGGACATACAGTGATTTGACTTAATACTTAAACCGACGCACCCCTTCCTCTCAAGACACTTCTGATACCGCACACACTCTCAACACCGGAAGAGCCGCCCACCACACCTTCCGCAACGACCAGGCAGTCAATATGGACATCTTCCTCAGGCCGCTCAAACTCCACTCTCGGGACAAAGAGATACTCTCAGATGTAGTCGTGCCGATATCTTCCGCTCCGCACTACGTCCCTGCGAAGCGCCCGGCCCGAGCCTCCTCCGCCCTTGAGTCGCCCCTCATCGCCGAGCCTGCGGAATATGACATTGAAACCATCCGTGCCGCGGTCGCCCCTCCCGCCGGAACCACACATATGGACAGCACACCCTACACTCGCAAATCCCGTGTCATAAACCATGCGATCCAGGACATTGGAATGGGGCCGTATACATGGCGTCTCTTTGCGCTCTGCGGATTCGGCTGGTTCGCGGATAATATGTGGCTGCAGGGACTGGCGCTGATACTGACCAGCATACAGCGAGAATTCGGCATCGAGGATAGTAGGATTGGGTATACCACCTGCGCACTCTTCGCAGGGTTGTGCTGCGGTGCGGTGGGGTGGGGTGTCTTTAGTGATTTTTGGGGCAGGAGGGTTGCTGTCCGTTCTCCCCATCCTCCCCTTTCATCTCCACCTCGTACCTACCTAAGGGCCCCAAGGACCCGAATATGGTAGAAGATAAATGTGCTAGGGCGTTGGAATCCCTTTCCACCCGGCTACGCGAGGGGGAGCACCTCAAACTCGGCCCTCGGTAGGGACAAAACAACGGGAATATGCAGATTGCCTTACTAGGAGAGGAAGAGGCAACTACGGCGTCCCAGCACATTTATCTCTCCCTTCGAGTCTCCACGGCGCTGTGCTACACCGGATGCTAAGATCGCGATCCCATAGTTCAATGCCACCCTGGCCATAGCCGCAATCTTCGGACTTGCAGTCGGTAGTGCGAATTCTTGGTTTGCCACCGCCACGCTTTTCGCTTGTATCGGAACCGGAGTCGGCGGGAACCTGCCCGTTGACGGAGCGCTCTTTCTAGAGTTTTTACCGGAAAGGAATGGCAATCTGTTGGCGGGGCTGTCGGTTTGGTGGCCCGTCGGGCAACTTGTTGGCTCTCTGGTGGCATGGGGGTTTCTGTCAAAGTATAGTTGCACAGCCGAGGCTACGGATGCGGGGCGTTGCAGGAAGGAGGATAACATGGGGTGGAGGTATCTGATGTTTACCTTGGGGGGCTTGACGGCGGTTATGGTTCGTCATCTCCTTGAGGTGTATCCAGAGTGGACAAAATATTGTGTTGACGGTAAAGTGGGGAACTGGATAGTTCATAACAAGGTTCTTCACCTTCCACCTCTACGAATCGCCAAAGTTTTACATCTCCCGCGGGAGGGACAAAGAAGCGGTAGCGGTGGTGCACGGGGTTGCCTATAGGAACAGGACAAAGACTTGGCTAACGTTGGAACTCCTCCAAGAGTTATCCCGAGCTGACGATGATGACGAGGAAATCGAGAATCACCCCTCCCTCATTTCCTCCCGCTCCGCGATGGGGGAGGCCTCAAGGTTATCAGCAATGCAAATCGTAAGGCTGAAAACGGAAAGATTTACCCCCAAGCAGATCCGCCCGCTCTTCGCAGACAGGACGCTAGGGTTGACTACGGGGCTTGTGTGGTTCTGCTGGGCGACCATAGGAATGGGGTATCCGCTGTTTAACGCCTTCTTGCCGATTTACTTGACGAAGAACGGGGCTGGAGGGGTAAAGCCAAATAGCATAGTGTATGTCACGAATTGTCACTCTTTACACCAGACTCGAGTGTGATTTTGGGGGGTATTACAACTGACGATATCAGGTACCGCAACTACGCAATAACAAGCATGGTCGGAGTCCCTGGCTCTCTCATCGCAATGGTATCCTCCCCTTCTCCCCCCTCCCCCTCCTCTTCTATCTAACACCGGGGGGGGGAAAGTACACAATCGACAGCCCCTACCTCGGGCGAAAGCACACTCTAAGCATCTCCACCTTCCTCTCCGGTATCTTCCTCTTCCTCTTCACCATATCCACGAAGGACACATACCAGTTAACCTTTGCCTGCCTGGAAGCCTTTTTCCAGAACATCATGTACGGCTCCCTCTACACCTTCACCCCTGAGCTCTTCCCCGCACCCGTGCGTGGTACGGGTGTTGGGCTGGCCAGCTTCATCAATAGGATTGCAGGACTCTGCGCTCCCATCATCGCTGCAAATACTATGGGCATCAATCCGAATGTGCCGGTTTATATTGCGGGCGGGTTGATATTGGCTGCCGGGGTGGCGGTCCTGGGGGTGCCGGTTGAGACGAGAGGAAGGGAGAAGCTATGATTTTCTGGAAGGGAGAATGTGTGGGGGGCCCCGAATGCTCGGCGAATTAATTCTCGCAGTTTGAATTTCTTTGTATATCTGTTTCCTGGGGACATAATCATACCATAGAGGACTTAAACATTCCAGTTAAGTATATTCTGGGGTTTACTGTAAATTCTAAGATGAAAAAAACAGTTTGCTTTTGGTGGCCGGGAGTCACTACGCCGTGGCCGTCCCTAATGTACAATACATATCTACATACTTTACGAGGCGGTCAGCAGAGATCAATAGTGAGCCAGGCATCCCAAAAAGTTACCACAGCGTGTAAAGTATTTTTCCACCGGGTGGGGGGGAAGGTTGGGTTATCAAATCAGGTTAAGTATGTCAGCGAGTGATGACAAGTGACAGCACACAATATATCAATCATATCAATCGTTCGAATATAATAACCACGGGAACAAGACGCGCACAGTAAATATGGGCTAGGACAGGAGGAAATTTTCCATATCTCCCCGTCAACGACAAAGCGCACATCCCGACAGTGCCGGAAATACCTACCGGTAGTGCTACTTCAGCTACCACGGCTCGAAACGTTAGCACGCCAATCAGTTAAGTGTGCTACCAAAGGCACTCTCTACTTCTGTCCGTTCCATGGCGGCGAACCCTCAGACTACCGTAGGAGATATGTACGCAAAATCCGACACTATCAAAAATGTGTGGTGAAAAGTTTTTTTTTTTTTTTTTTTTCCTGCTATGATGGTCGTAGTCGGATTGGAAAGGTGGTAGGTACAGTATCCCCCGGTCCGGGGATTACTGTACTGTAGACCTTATGGCATTTTTATTTTTATTTTTTTAAGTCCTGAGTTGTACCTGTAGCTGGCTCCTCATTGTTTTTTTTTTTTTTTCTTCGATTGTTGGCTTTTATGCTATCGTGCTCGGTACCGATGTTGTCCATTCGTTCGGAGGGAACTCGTAGTGTTTTTTTTAAAAGCCATCCTCTGCGTATCTTTTGGAGTTGTCGGTCATATCGTATCCATTTTGTGAAGAGGGAATACCAGCTCTCGGTGTGTGTGTGTGGGGGGGGTTGCTTGCTTCTAATCAGTGGGATGGAGATGTTGTGGCACTCGACGTTTCACTGATTTCTCAAACTTAAGATAAGTCATTTCCTTTGAGGTTTAATGCTGTCAGAAACCCTAACCCCGTCATAAGATCTGTTTGCCATCATATCATACAACACTGGTACAGTGTTTGTTTGTTTGTTTTTCCCCTGGGGGTTTACGTTACGAACCCCCTTGCTTCTTCATCCGGCAAGGGGATTATTCGAGAGGCAGGATAAATGGAGGCCATAGTGGAGAATTGATATCGCGTACGGGACCATGTCGGTCGTGTGCTGACCTTTTGCTGTGGCAGTTGGGTGGGTACCCTCCAAACTATGGTGGGGTCTTTTTTTTATTTTATTTCCATAGCTTGGATACCCATAGACGGTGGGCAAATCCGGTTCCCCACAACGCCCCTCCCCCACCTTGCGAGTGTCCTCGTTTGCACTATTGCGAGGGAGGATTTTGTGCCCCTCGGTCATGTGGAGACTTGGCAGGAAGCTTTGGTGCTTCATTATAAGTGGGTGAGGTGAAGGTAGGAAGGGGTTCATTCGATTGGGCAGCCTGATGAGGCCAAAATGGTCATTGAATCATGTTTTTCCTTCGCTCTGTGTTTTTAGTTAGGCAAGGGCCAGAGCTAGATCACTATTGATAGGGAGCAGAGGACTGGTCGCAGGAGTTTGTAGGGCTCTAGATAGAGGTACAAGAAACTTCTCGGCGATGTGTCGTCCCGCAGAAGGGTCTAGACTTGATCGCTTGCGGAAACACTGTTGCTAGAATCTATAAACATGATGAAAGTCCACCAAGAAAAAATCGAAAAAGAAAGAAAAACCACAGAACCCTCATAGGACTCAAGGCAAAACATGGCTATTAGTAGGGAACATAAAATAGCCTTTATGATGTCACGGCAAGTATCAGAAGGTCTTAACGAAAAAATGCAAAAAAAAAAGGTATGATAGCGGATACAAAGGTATGATAAGCGCAGGAGCATCTAGATAACCCTGTATAAAAACCCCCCCACGTTCATCTCCCCCGGGTCCCCGCGCACAAAGGTACTAGTATCATATTCTATCCCGGCATGGGCCATCACTCGGTGCCGGTCCTGCCGGCGAAACTGGGCTGAGAAGGTTGGAGGGTGGGGAGTGTTGGTTAGTGTATCACAAGTTCCCTATCCCTGGTTGCGATATCATAGCGGATAAGCCTTGTATGATACATAGCACGGTGCGAGGTCGGGGTTGGAATTGTGGTTTTGTTCGGGGATGTTTTTTATGAGGGTTTCGCACTTATGCTTCTGTTGGTTCGAAACCTGGGCTTTTCTCATGATAAACCGCGGTCGGGGGGGGGGGGGGGGGGGCTTTGGGGAGCGGGATGTTTGTGGGTAATGTATCACAATTCTGAAGCTTTAGTGTTTAATCTCTTTCAATATTATTCTAGTGCCTATGCTTGATATTACAGCAAGGCGAGCATTCATATCCACCCAGGGACGCCTTTGTGCCGGTTGAAGGAAATGAAACCGAAACAGCATAAAGAAACCCGAATTCCATTTACATACAATACCCCCTCTCGTGGAGAAAAACAGAATTCTAAAGCATGGGCTTCAGGCCATCGGAGACAGAAAACGGTGCACCAGTCTTGGCCCTAATCTCATCAACCTCCACCCCCTCCGCAATCTCAACGAGCGTAAGCCCCTTCTCAAAGTCCACGTCGAACACGCCCAACTCGGTAATGACCCTGGAAACACAGGTACGGCCGGTGAGTGGGAATGCGCATTCTACGATACCCCCATCATTAGCACTTGCACCTCCAACAACGAGGTCCGAAGGGGGGGGGAGAGGGGTGGAACAGACTCTCAAGAATCTTCGCATTCCCCTTCCTGTCACAATGCTCCATCGTAACAACCACCTTTGTCTTTCCCGGATTGCTCACAAGATCCATAGCGCCTCCCATGCCCTTAATCTTCCCGGGCAAAGCCCACGACGCGATATCGCCGTACATACCCACCTGCATAGCGCCCAGTATCGTAAGGTCGATTTTCCCAGCACGGATCATGCCAAAGCTCTCGTCGGAGCCGAAAATGCTCGCACCGGGAGCGAGCGTGACGGTCTCCTTGCCGGCATTGATGAGGTCCGGATCCTCGCCGCCGCGGCGAGGGTATGGCCCGAGTCCTAATATTCCATTTTCGGACTGGAGTTGCACGGTTATGCTTGGGTCTACGAATGTCGGCGCGAGCATTGGCATGCCGATGCCCAGGTTTGCGTACATTCCGTTTTTAAACTCTTTCGCCGCGCGCCGGATTATGCGTTCGCGCCTCGAGGCGGTTTCCCCGGTACCCAAGGTCGCGGATTGCTCTTCAGCGTCCTTAGTGAACGTGAACTTTTCGATACTTTTGGGGGTTGTGGATTGAATCACGCGGTCAACGTATATCCCCGGTAGGTGCACAGCTGCCGGATCGATGTCGCCCACCGGCACAATGTTCTCCGCTTCGACGACGGTGAGTGTGGCGTTCCGTCCCATGGCGCCGTTGAAGTTGGCAGCAGAGAAACGAAACTGACAGTTTCCCAGAGAATCTGCTTTCCAGGCTTTGACGAAGGCAATGTCACCTCGGATAGCTTCTTCCATTACGTAGCTCTTGCCGTCAAACACTCGGACCTCGCGCGGTTGGCTGTAGGCTGCGACGGTGCCATCGGAGTTGTACCGGACCGGTAATTCGCCGGTTTGCACTACGGTGCCGAACGCTGCCGGTGTGTAGAATGCGGGTATACCCGCCCCGCCGGCACGACAGCGCTCGGCAAGTGTGCCCTGCGGGGTGAGCTCTAGTTCGATTTCCCCGGTGAGGTACTTTCGCTCAAAAGTCTTATTCTCTCCCACGTACGAGGCGATCATTTTCGAGATCTGGCCGGAAGCAAGCAGGACTCCCAGGCCGGAGCCGTCGACGCCAGCATTGTTGGATACCGCAGTCAGGTTTCTGATGGATGGTTTGGAGTGCAGCGCGTTTATCAGGGTGTCCGGGACACCGCAGAGACCGAAGCCGCCGGCTAGGAGAGTGGTGTCGGATTTCAGGTCTTTGATGGCTTCCACCGCTGAGGGGTATACTGGCATTTGGTCAGCTGAAACTCGAAGAGGAAGGAGGAGATGGGGAGGCACTTTTATTAATTTCAAACCTCCCCGAGGTAGACGTGAAGGCCCTCGCCAGTAAGAACGAATGCTGAAGCCCAATATCAGTTCCATTCCGTGATGTCATTAAAACTCTCGAGATACTGTACATACCCTCTTCCCACCCCGAATGAACCCATTCGCAGTTCGCAAAAACAGTGCCATGTCTAGATATCATGAAGGTATCCCCAGCCAGCAATGGAGAGTAATGGAATAAATATCCCCTTGAAGACGAAGGGAGGGGAGAGGGGCATGATTGAAGTAAACACCGAAATTCTCCAAGTGATCGGTAAGAGTCGGTTAGACTCGCGGCAATCCAGTCTGGGGAAGAGAGGGTTTGTTGGTCCCTGAGTTTGGAGGCTCAGAGTGGAATAGTGGGGATCTGTTGCCAAGCTCGGCTAGACTATACCAAACTCGGCAACCCGACCACTTACTCCACATACCGTCACCCGTGACTCCTTCATTGATCGCGTGGGAT
This sequence comes from Tuber aestivum, assembly GCA_900010015.1. NCBI lineage: Eukaryota > Fungi > Ascomycota > Pezizomycetes > Pezizales > Tuberaceae > Tuber > Tuber aestivum. Next base: position 139,274 of record LN890996.1, on the reverse strand, counting down.
TGAATTGCCCAAAGCTCTACATAAAACATGCAGCAACAGCGGTCGGCGTCGTCTTGTTCTACAGTAGTACGCCCAGTATCGACCAAAGTGTCTCTACGAATACGCCCTCTGTCACACGGGTGGGAAGTGTGTTTCTTAGTTGACGACCACCGGTCAATCCGAGCCCTGTACCGTACA